>BGPR01000125.1:122522-204456 GCA_013235015.1 Araneus ventricosus
TAACTCGAAATAGCATCTTGAAAATTAATTAAACTTCATCGGCACTGCAATACCTGTCAAACGAACGTCATCCATTCCGTGATTTACTCAATCACTTTGGTAAATGGGTCATTCCATCATCGAGCCATCCATAGAAATACGAAACTAATTCTATAATCCAAGAAAAACAGGGCCTCATATATATGAGCCCCATTTCTATGATTAAACACGTCTCTGGCAGGAACGTCGTCTGAAAAAACAAAACTCCCCCTCTACAAAATACATAAATGAAATATTAATCCCCAGAAAAGGGAAGAGATATATTATTTAACTTTCTTTTTATTAACTTGATAGATGTGAGGTCCGCTAAGTGGTCTAGGCGTATTTTCCTGGAAGAAAACATTTCTTATTCACATGCCTCTTTTTATTTTTCATAAGCCTGTCTTAAGATTTTCCATCACAGTAGCTCAGACGCTGTTTTAGTTGTTTCCTGAGGTGTATGACTGGTCAGACAAAGAAACAATGAAGAAATGTTAAAGACAGTCTTTTTTTTTCTTTCAAAATCGAGTAGAGGTTCTTGCCTAAGAATTGAAATGCTCTGCGTCTTACGGTCGTTATATATGCATTCTGAGGAATTGCGATATTTTAGTAATTTCTCTTTGCATGCTGGTATTTAACTTGACTTGTTTCATGCTTATAAAGATGGGATATTGCAATCGATTTTTTTCCCACTTCCTGGTGTGAAATAGATCTGAAATTCTGTGCAGTAGTTTTTAACCAATTAAAATACAATATTTAATGATTTTCAGAACATAATTATGAATTAATCGCTTAATTTTATTTAATCCCGATTCGATACGAGAAGAACCATCTGGTAGGGAGTTTGAAAATAAATTGATTACAAAATTCCATAAAATTATAACAATGAATGATGTATATCA
This sequence comes from Araneus ventricosus, assembly GCA_013235015.1. Classification (NCBI taxonomy): domain Eukaryota; kingdom Metazoa; phylum Arthropoda; class Arachnida; order Araneae; family Araneidae; genus Araneus; species Araneus ventricosus. Next base: position 123,443 of record BGPR01000125.1, read on the forward strand.
AATATATTAAAGACTAAAAAGTAGAAAATTTTAAAAATAAAAAAACGTTTTTTAAAAGCATTCTTTTATAACCGTTCTAAAATGTAGAAAATAATGATTTTACTCAAAAATTTGGAGGTCAAAGCGCAAAGCGCTGAAAACAGTACGATAAGGAAATTAAATCGCAGCGAATATCAAAAGAAAAATCTTTAGTATTCATTAAAATAAAATATATTGGGATTGGGATTAAAATTCCAATTTAATTCGAGTTTTAATATCAGTATCCCATGCTTTAACGATTTTTGGTTTAACCACAAGATTTTTGATTAAATAGTTTCTTTCTTCATTTTAGTGAATTTATAACAGCATGCCTTTTTAAAACTGTTTTTTTTATTTTAAGAAAACAGTAGTCGTTAAAAAATGCTAAAATATTGTGACAGACATTATGACTTTTCAGCAATTTTCACTTATTAACAGAGTTATTGAGAGCCGTCTTGAAGAAGAAATTTAGAAATTTTTTCCTCATGTTTTTCTCGATATTAGTTTTCTTTTACTTTTCCGTGCATTGAGAAATTGTTGTAAGCTTCAAAAATGTCGAACTCGGGATTTTGATAGATTCGATGTTTTCTACCTCCGATGAATAATAAAAATTTCATTTTTGGAATTATGCCTGCTTTTCTGACTGTCCTTGTATATGTGATCCTTTTAGGCAGAGTCAGTCTTGGAAACTAAAGAAACTACTCTTTCAAAGCAGGTAAGATCTAAGTTTTTAAATATATCCTAAAAAAAAGGAAAGTTTTTATTTAGGTAAATCTCAAAAATTACCCTCCATAGCTACACAGAATTGGAAGCAGCTGTACATTAAAAAGGCAACCCAAAAACACACATTTCGAGTTAAAATTATTATCCTAACACATCACAGGAAAAATTCTAAAGCCACATTTTCACAATATCAATTGTAGCAATATGACTGTTGGCAACAGTTTTTGCCGTTTGTTCGGTTTTGCAAAACAAACTACTTACACTTAATAGCAGTTTTCAATAGTTAACCCGAATAACAAGTGCACAGCATGTTGCACACTATTATGTAATTTTAATTGCTAGATTATTGAGTAGTCTGTTGTGTAACGGGTTGCAGTTGGTTCAGTTTTTCAAAGTAAATTACTCACATCTAATTGTTTGCAGTAGTTAACCCTAATAACAAGTACACAACATGCTGCACACTATTGTACAATATTATGCATTATCTTACATAATTATACAAGATTGAGAATATTGTTCAATAAATATCATACAATAATTTTGTAATACTGGGGAAATACATAAAACGGTTTTTGGTACCCGTTTGTATAACTTCGCCCCGATAACTTTATTTGCTTTCTTAAGGTGCCTGAAAGGTCAGACACTGAAACAATGAAGAAATACTCAAGTAAGTCCTCCACTTTTCGTAAATGCAAGTCCTTCCTTCTTTTGGTAAATGTTCTTCCCCAAAAATGTAACTCCAGCGCATTTCGCCCTAACCTGTTTTCTCTTTTTGGCCTTTGTACATTTTTAAGGGCCGAAATAAATGTCTGTTTTCTAGGAGGGGAAGTTTTCTAGAGGAAAGTTTTGACTTTCAGCGGTGGAACCCGGGGATTTATGCGGGCTTATAGAGGAAATTTGTATTGGGGTTGTTTATGGGGCTGCCAGCCGCACTGCAAGGTGTCGAATTTTCGCATACACGAGGAAGTTGGTGCTACTTTAAAAGCTTTCGGGAAATTTTTGCAGGAAGAGGGGTTTATTTGAAAATTTTCTCTCTCGCTTTCTGGAGTAAGTGCTTTGCGCTTTAACTGTGAGAAATGTGTGTGTTTTATTTTGAGCCACGGTCACAAGAAAGTGTAAGCTTTGAAATTTATAGGATACAGTATATTTCTAGGATTTTGCTCAACGGTAGGAAGTAGTTTATCCATTATTTTGGATTCATTTAATGTGTTTTTGAATTTGGAAGGTAATACGTTTGCGAAAGGTACTGTAATGAGTGAATTTAATTTTTGTCATGAATAATTTTACTCAAAAATATTTTTATTCATAAATTTATTTTAGTAGGAGAATGGAACTGTCTTTATTTTATTTCAAAAATAAAACTTCTTTATAAAAAGTTTAATTTTGAAATATGACGTTATTTTTGTTAAATATGGTCTGAATATTTTGGCATGCAATTATCTGCTTCCTAATTTTAATCTGTCTAGTCCGTTTTTGCATATATCCGTCTAGTTCGTTTGGTTTGAATTCTAAAACGGGTTTTTCTCTTATTTTTTCTGTTTTATTTAAAAATTTACAAAGGTATATCTTACAAGTCTGAAAGATAGTTTATTGAAATATCTGTACAAAAGAAATTATTTTAAATATCTGTTTTCTTTTTACGGATTTTTTCCATTGAACATTTGGTTTTTAACTTACGGAATTTAAGGTACTTTTTGTTCATTATTTAGAGGTTTTATTTCGAATATTCATAATTTGATATATCCACTTGATACCCTGCGTCCATTTCAATGGACATTTGTGTTTTATTTACAAAAAAATGTTGATTTCCATTCAAAACCCTTAAATCCCGCTGTCCAATGCTTTGGATGGTCCTATGATGTCATTTATTAACTATATATAATTAATTATATCAGTTTAATTACTATATTAATTAATATATAAATAATTTATTAATTATATTAATTAATATATAATTAATTAATTAATTATTATAGTGTTCTATAATCCTATTAAGAATATTATTCTCGATTTTTGTGAAAATTTGTCTTAAATTATATTTTTGGGTCTCAAGAGGTTATTTATGATATCGAAGTCCTAAAAGTCTTTCAAATAAAAAATAAATAATTGAAGATTTTGGCTTCCAAAACGAACTCTAAATGAGATATTATTTCAGATTTTCTGCTCATTATTTGATTTGAACTATTTATCTAAAATATTTTTTAATTGCAGCTAAAAATTAAGTTATATTTCTTAAATATGTATACTTCTGTTTAATTTAAATTTATTTGCAATATGAGACAGAAGATTTTGTTTACAAAATGGCACCTAACTGACACATTTAAGATCCAGATATTTTTCAAAGGTAATATCATAGATTTCAGTTAGTTACGAGCATAACGCACTTTATGAATTATTTATACGTGCTAATATTATTATCAAAATCTCCTTTCAAATGCATAACGTCCAGTATTATAATGAAATAATTTAAATTTTATTATGTATTCGTTAACTAAGAGCTGAAGTTTTTCACTTCTAAAAAATTAAGATCTTCTCAATTTTGCTTTTAGTCAGACGCTTTCTCTTTTTGCAACAAAGAGATAAGGAAAATTATTAAATCTTTCTGTGTTCTGAAGTCCTGTTTAGAATATACTCAATCCTGTGTTTCATATTTAAGAAAAGAAAGTATAAATATGTCGACTTTGATCTCATTCAGATGCCGTGCTTCTGCCAGCTAAACATCTGTTTTTCTGTCCCATGTACATCTGACATGCAGCGTTGAGAACTAAAGTGGACCAATCTCAATTATTTCTAAACAAAGCTCACATTGCTTACACAAGCTTTGAGAACTAGAGTGTGGACCAATCTTAATTACCTCGGAACTAAGTTAGGTATCACATTGCTTACACAAACGAACGGACCAATCTCAATTATCTCTAAACTAAACTATCCCAATTAGCACACGATATTCTACGATATCTCCATATGATGTTTCTACAATATTCTGAATGCCTCACAACATCGTAAAGATATCGTATGAGCATTGTAAGGCATCTAGTGCTAATATGGATGTATCACCATGCTTACATAGGCGTTGAGAACCAGATTGGTCAAATCTCAATTATCTCTGAACTAAACTATGCATCACATTGCTTATGTAGGGTTGAGAACCACAGGTGGACCAGTTTCAATTATCTCTGAACTAAGTTATGCATCACAATGCTTACACTGGTGTTAAACTATGTATCACATTGCTTGCAAGCGTTGAGAACAAGAGTAGACCAATCTCAATTATCTCTAAACTAAGCTATGTATCATATTGCAGGCGTTGAGAACTACAGTGGATCAATCTCAGTTATCTCTAAACTAAGCTATGTATCATATTGAAATGCAAAACATGTTTTCTTTCGAAATCAGAGTGGATCAAAAGACCTCAGCTGCCCTGTACAGACAGCAGCAGATATCAAATGATTTACTTTCAATGTTTATAAAATATGATGCTTAGCTCAGTTTAAGGAAAATTATAACTTGGTATACTCTGGTATCGACGCCTCATATGCACACAAAAGATTCTTATTAATACTAATCGGTTAAAATATTATTCATTCTGACTCGCTGATTTTCAAACTTCTCTAAATTCTCTAAACAATTCCTCTTCACGTGCTACACGTAAAAGGCTCCAAGCCTGCTTGTTTTTGCAATCTATTACGCATCTTGTAGGAGATATAAGACGTGAAGTGGTAGATGACATGCGCAGATATCTTTATCATGTGACTGCGATGTAATGTGACAATCGATTCTATTCACTCATAAGGCATAGTGATTGCCTTTCGGAAAATTTTAATTCCAGATTCTTAACTATTCAGTAACGTCCAGCAGCTTATGGGGTATGAGTGAGCCACGGTGTCCTAGAGGTAAGGTCTCGGCTTTGGGCCAGAGGATTCCAGGTTAGAAACCCGATTCGCCGTATATGTGGGCCCGTTGCACGTTAAATCATATGTAGAGCCCGAACGTCCTCCCGTTGGTGCGGTGTGGAAGTTTGATAGGGGTTTGCCAGCTCAGGCGCCATCCTCGTCATCTGACCGACGGCCGTCCCAGAATAGCCCTCGTGTTGCTTCAAAATGGGACTTGAACCATCTGACTGTTCAATTTTTTAAAATCACTATTTAGATGCAAGTTTGCAAACGTGTTCAAATGTTGTTGAGTCAAGCGAGTTGTTATTTATATGCAAAAGCCTTATTAATATAATATGATCCAACGTTATGAAAGCACTAAGTAGACACATTAGCCTGTCAAAATCGTAGAATGCAGCAGAAAATAGACTTGCTTCCAACCCGCGGGAATCGCAGGATACACAGTCAGAGGGTTATTATAACTAAAACTAAAAACTATGGGATATGACTACGGAATCCATTCTACTTCCAATAATCTTTAAACAAAGTCTGAAAAGTCAGCAGAAAATTCAAATTTGGATTCTGATCAAATGTATGACATATTCAAATGGCCATGAATGTATTAAAACTGGTATTATCTACGAAAAGCAGTGCTCCTTTGTTTCTATAGAATTTGAGCCGATGTCGTGATATGCTGTTTTCTGTTGGTTGCTATAATCATGTCGGAAGAATCTGAGTTTGCATAACAATAAATAATAATATCTAATAATTTAATATCTTCATTCAGTGAAATGGGAGCTAATTTTGAACAATCAGTATTCAAATTATTGTGCTTCTTGTTTACATAAAAATTGTATTAAAAAACATTCCAAAGACAAATAGTCTTTTACGAAGTTAAACGCTTTGTTACATTTGAAGCTTCATGAAACTTAGCAAGGTATTACATCTTCATATTATGGAGTTATATTAAATCTAAAAAAAGATAGTTTTTAATATTCAGAATTCAAATTATTGCGTCTCTTGTTTATATAAAAATTTCAAAAAAAACATCTTAAAGATAAATATTCTTATACGAAGTCGAACGTTTAGTTTCATTTGAAGCTTCATGAACCATTGCAAAGTATTACATCTTCACATTATGGAGTTATATTAAATTTTAGGGAAGCTTATTTTGAATACTGAAAATTCAAGTTATTACACCTCTTGTTTAAATAAAAATTGTAAGAAAAAAAACCAAATAACAATAATACACTTCTTATTCATTGGTATTAAAATTGTAATAAATGAAACTTTTTAAAAATAAATTTATCAAAACTAAGCTTTATAAATATTGTGCAACTTCACCTGCAAAATATTATTCACATATTTATTTAATCTTTTTATCCTTGAAAATGAAATGCAAGTTTCAAAGCATCATTATTTCTTTTATGCATTAAATAAAACCATTATTGCACTGATTTTGCTTGAATTCAACGTAGTATTATTGTTTCTTAGTACGGGAGAGCGCGCATCAGCGGGAAATTTCGAGAAGTTGTTTTCTTTGTTGATAAACTACTAACGTTGCAAAACAACATTTACAGATACTTGGTATGTAGCGCCATCTATGTATAAGAGGAAGTACTTTTCAAATGAAATTGAATACTTAGTGATAAATTAGTAAATAATGTTTTAAAGAGCGTAAATAATCGAATTTTAGCAAGTAATTACCTATTTTATAAAATTTAATATGGTTTAACTTCTTCTATCTTATTTTTTACTAAAAACTTTCAGTGGTAGATTTTTTGAAACAAATATCATTCATGCATAGTAATATGTTTGCTTATAAACTTTAATGAAATGGTTATTCTAATTTTCGTATTTAAATATACTTTAGTGAAGAATTTAAATGTTTAAAGAATTAGTTTCATATTTTACTTTTTTTAAATATAGGTTAAAGTGTTCTAATTTTTTCTTACTCTTGACAGTAAGGGTTTTAAAATCAAAAACTCGTCGACTTTTTTAAATTCTAAAAAATTTTAATTTATTTCTAAATACAATATTGCATATTATATAAATGCAGTGTTATTTAGAAGCAATATTTGCATCAGAAGAAAATCATTAACTTTCAGGTCTGATGATAGAAAAGAAAATTCTGTTCCTTCCATCTTCACCATATTTTAATTAAACATTCATTTATATTCGAAAAAATATGGAAAAAGTCTCCAATGCAAAAAAAAAATATTACGCATTAAAATGAAAGTATGGTGAATTAATATTAAAATCCAAATGTTTTTTCAGCTGATTTTGGGGGAAAGGGCTTTATACAGCACGACTTGAAAAAACCTAACGAATAACTAAATAAGTTAAAAATGTGATTTAATTAAAATTATAAAATGCATCTGGCAGCAGAAAATCGTTGGAAAAAAACGCTATTGAAAAACAGTTTACTTGGAAAAACATAGTATATTTAAAAAGTTAATTAACTATTTGAATTTTGGAAAACAAAATATTTATTTTAAATATTTTCTAGATATTAATGTGCGCAGAAAACTCTCGAAACATCTCTGATTTTTTTTATAATGCACAAAATATTTGTTCTTTGATATTTTTTGCTTCGAATTAGTTTTCTAAAACTGACGTACAATGTGCATCTGGTACCTTAATAATGTAAAAACGCTTACCGAATAATATTTAAAAAACTAGATACTTTCCAAACGATTTTTTTCTGGTAATTTTTTCTTTTTCTTTACATTCTGAATTCTCTTTTTGCATCGAACGCTTTTCGCAAAAGGATTAGAAAGTAAAAAGATATCACTTTTATCTTATTCCATTTCTTAATTTCTTCCCAGTTCTATGACATGAGGTTTTTTTAACAAACTTTTTTTTTCATTTCACGTGAAAGCAAATTTAATTCTTGATACTCGAGTTCAAAAAAGAAGAGAAAAAAACTTTCAAATTCATCCATTTTGACTGATTAATTATTCAAAACTTTGAAAACTGTCTTAAGAATTTTTTTGCAAACATTTTTTGATGCATTTTTTTTAACTACATGATGAATGGAGTAAAAATAAACGAGTAGAAAAGCTTTCAGTACAAAAATGTTTTCCTTATGCGTCCTGTTACTAATAAATGCAAGGAATTTCGGATGGAAAATCGATATGCAATGAAAAGAATATTTGTTATGAAATATAAATCGTTATTATGTATTTTTAATGTGCACAAAAGCATTATTCGAGCTATTTATCCTCAGTATATTCTTAAGATATTTTAACCATCGATATCTGGTAAGAAAATATGAACTGAAAATCAAATTTTAGTAGTAAAGTGATCATTGTCATTAATTAAATAAGTCATTAAACTCTTTATTATCTTCGTTACCATTTTAATAAAAATTAGTTAATTTCATTTCATTAACAAGGAAAATAAACTGGCCAAAATTTATTTAAAACATTTTCTTCAAAACTTCTATGAATCAGTAAAGGAAACTAGAAATATTTGACTCTACTTTTTAAATTTTTCTTATATATCTCGAATATTTTGGTTGTTGGCAGCAGAAAAGGATTTGTTTTTAAGAATGAGAAATGTGTTTTGATATCACTATTTTAGACCATTTTAACGGTCGCCTCGAGGGAAATCCGCCAATCACCGCACGATCGAGGCAGCGACGGTCGTTGATTGGCAAAAAATAATGAAATTCAAAACTTCATGACTCGGTCAGTCGCAGAGGAGTGAAAAAAATTCTTGTTTAATATGTTGATGTGTCAAGAATATTTTACTAAATATTACTAATATGACCGGGGACTGTATAAAAATAGAGACTTCCTAGTTTTTTCAACAGCATTTTTCATTCATCATAAAATACATTTATTTACGTCACTTAGAGCAGTGCTCCCCAACCTTTTTATCGCCGTGGACCGCTCAACGTTTGGTAATTTTACCGCTGCCCGCTGAGGGGGAGGGGGCGTTGATTGTTTTGATTTAATAATTTTAATTTAATTGTATTTAACTATAAAAAACATTTTTTAATATTTGGTTTTTTTAATAAACAAATATTTAAACATATACAAAATGAAATACAGTTACACCAAAAAATGAATATAAAGTGATTTAACATTTTAACTCATTAGAACGCTAAATCTATTAGAATCCTGAGCTTTTTTCTTTGCAACGAGACAGTTTCATCTGGGGGTGAGAAATCGATCACATGATTTAAAGGAAGACAATCAAGTTGAATAAAAGCTTATAAAAATAGAAATAATTTAATGTTCTTTGGGCGGCTGGGTATCATTTGATCCACGGACCGGTCCGCGGCCCGGGGGTTGGGGACCACTGATTAGAGCATATTTTTTTCATTTGGAAGTTGAGGGGTCATGTGCTACCTCATCGTAAACCAGAAGGGTGGTTGCATATAGTCCGTGTTGTTCTTTATTCAGGAACCATACCAAGTTTGACGAACAAAGTTTATTTGATAAGAAACACACAAATGTACGGAAGACGATAAACATAAACACTTGACTTAGTAACACACAAATTATAATGACGCTTCAAGAATTAACGCTCTTCACATCGAATTATATGACTCACTACTTTATGCACATATATTCACTAATGGTACGACAAGATTTGCACTCTCTCACGCTGAGCCACATATTAAAACGACGCAACAAGTCAAACTGCCCTCGTTCCTTGAGTTACCAGGTTTTTGCCAATATTCTGGTTGCGCAACAGAGCCATCTATAGTACAGTGCCACCTATGGCACCTCATTAGATCACAACAGAACTATTTATATGCCTATTGGTAATGGTTTCGTAGTTGCCTATTGAACCACGATTTGAATGGACGTCATATATAAAAGTTCAACTGGTTATTGTAAACAGAATAATTATATAATGACTGTTCTGGTGGTTTTGGGCGAAAAAGATAGCTTTTACTTAATGAAGGGCAAAGCTAGTTACGGGCCTTGGTTGGTTTTGAGAGGGGGAATAAGAATTCCAAGGCAGGGATCTGCGCTCTAAAAGAAGGAGTAATTAGCCTGGAGGGTGGTTTTTGTTGGATTGCCATTATTGCTTTCCTTGAAGTAATAGAGAAATTCAATGCTGTTGCGAAAAGGAAAGACCTGTTTGCGGAAACTACAAACCAATCGTAGATTTGTTTCTTTGAACAGCACGAATTTAAGGACTGCCAAGAATTATCGAGCCCAAATCGTAGTTCATGATTTCGAAATACAGGATATCCAGAAATTATCTTTACAACTTTAGACCTTAATAACTTCAAAACCATGCTACTAGATAATAGGAAACGGTTTTCAATATGTGACAAGATAAATCTTAAAGTTTTTTTTCCATTTGACGCAGAATTGACGAAAATTGTGGACGACACAGGAGAAAGCTCAGTGTGTAGCCTGGTTCATAGAGACAAAGTCCGATACCGAAGTGCAACATCGGCTTCTGAAACAGATGGGCTATCCGCCCCCTGTTTATGGAAAACACTACCTGTTTCCATGAATGATGTATAGCAAGCCCGAATAATTGGTAGGGACGGTGATTCCCTTCCATTTCGTTGGGCTTGGGTATCTGACTTTGTCTCTATGAACCAGGCTACACACTGAGCTTTCTCCTGTGGCGTTTACATTTTTTGTCAAGTCTGTGTCACCTGGAAAAAAATACTTTCTGAGTTATCTTGTAACACGTTAAAAACCGTTTGTAATTGTCTAGTATAGTTTTGAAGTTATTAAAGTCTAAAGTTGTAAAGATAATTTATGACACCCTGTATTTCGGTGCTAACGATTTAAGATTAACCTAACACCATCGGCAAACAGGTAAAAGAATTTTAATGAAAAACAAAAACTGTCATTTGGCAACTAGGGTTGTACATGAAAGAAGTTGTACATGAAAGAATCTACACAAGTAAGAAATGAAATATATTATACAATTAGAGTGTTTTATAGAAAAAATGTCGCGGTGAATGTAAGCATAAATAAAACATAGAAAAGGACCAGTGCTCATGTTGTCAGTTTGATACTTAAAACATATTCTATGCCGATGTAGTGGCAGTGGTGGTCTTGGTATAACATACCTAGCCAAGTCCATGAGTCACGATAAAGGAGAAGTGTGACATTTTCTGTTGGTCAAAGTGACATTGGACGATGAATCGAGGTATACTATTAGGTAGAAGTCTAACTTTAATTCATAAGGAAATAGTATGATTTGCTGTGGAAGTTTGGGGGAAAACTGTCCCGCATTTCAGTTTCCCTTGAAAAAAAACTTTCAGCGGACAGCCCGAAGCAGCGAGCAATATGTAGGCTAAAGCACACATGTATGTGCCAATTTTCAAATAATGCTGGTTAAGAGTACATTCAGAAAACAGAACCCAAAGCCTTCTTCCTCTGATTCTTTTTCCTCTTCTGGCCGTCGTGGCCTGTTGGTAAGGTCTTGGCATCAGAGTCGGTGGGTTCCAAGTTCGAAACCCAATTCCACTGAAGATTCGCTGTGTATGCTGTTCCAGTGCACATTAAATCATACGTAGAGGGACAAACGTCCTCCCGCTGGTGTGGTGAGGAAGTTTGGGGAGGGATGTGCCATATCAGATGTCCTCCTCATCTGACCGCGGTTCAAAATTACGAAGTTCGTCGTAAAATAGCCCTCGTTCATGTTCTTCTATGCTTGTTTCAATCCACTAGCACACAGGTGGGCAGTTGGATATTGATGTGTTGGGCATGTTGTTTCCCTAATTATATCCTCCTAAAAAATCGTTAGCGAGTTAATGTAAAAAATCATTCAATGTGAATTCATTACCGATTACAAAATGCCAATACATTCACGAATATCCGATGGAAATACAAAATGACACATATATTTCTAAAAGTCGCATCAAATCCATTTACCTTAACTTTGCACCGGCGTCTTTTTAACATAAAACTTTCCTTTTAAGAAGCTTATGTATCAACAACTATTCTCAATTCTTCCAGCCCTGTTGCTGGCATCCCTTAATCTATTAAGTCCCCGAGTCTTTTATGCGGGCTGAAAGGGTTCGAGTTGCTCCCTGTCCTTTATCCTTCTTTTGAACAGAAAAGGATCCTTTTTGTCCTTGCTCCGCTGGATTAAACAAATGGGACTTCTGGAAACTTCCCGAATTTTGGAAAGTAAGACGCTCCGTAAGCTTATTAAAAGCTTTAATAGAATCAGGATCGCGTAGAAAGGGGCATAAATTCTAATCTCCGTGTTTAATTAGTTTAAAATTAACCATTGTTGACCATTCCATTAATCCAGCTTAGGAAAATGTTCGCGAATGCTGTTGGAAAAAGACACGGAGGTGTTGTTTGGGAGGTGTCTGTTTAGGTGAGGTAGTACACAATAGGGAGTCGATTGTAGTTTAAAAGCAGATTATGCGAATAAAAGTTCGATAATTGCACCCTACAGAAAATGAGATACTTACTGATCCGTTGATATGAACGAATAAATGTTTCAGTATATAATAGGAACTGTTAGTGCTAACATATAAACGCAAAATACTTTAGTTGATACAAAAGTTTGTTGAATAAATCATTGAAAATATCTTATTTTTTTAACAAAAAAAGCAGAAAGTGAAAAAGGGGCAATCAATTACAATAACTAAATCGCAATAATGATATGTGAAAACCTGATTTATATCATATCAAAATCGTTCAAAAAAAGTACTAACAGCTTCTGTAAATGCTTTTGGAACTCGAGTTTGGATACCACAAGTCAGGATATGGCACCAAAAGATTAATTAGGCATTTTTTTGCCAGGTAAAAAATTCTCTGTTTTATATTTTGTCTAAAATTATTTCTGAAATAATTAAGACATTAAAAGCTACTTTATAAGAAATTTAATATAACGATATTCTAGGTTTTTAACACTTTTTTTAAACAAGCCGACATTCTAATCTCTTCACTCTTCGCACTTTTCCTTTCATTAATTTAACGCTATTATGAATGCTATTGCAGTCTGAAACTTTCTTTAGATTCTTCTAACTCCAAATAAAAGTAAAATTAAGTTTTTTCATGGAACGTTTCTTCCTCACATAGTGGCGATAATAAAGGAGCAAGAATCACCTTAATTGGAGGCTAACTTTTAATCGTCACTTTAAAAATCTCCCTCTCTCACTAAAAACCTCGAACATAACGAGATTTAATGAGCGTAACACTTTTCAAATGCAACATCCACCTTAAAACAGGGGGTTAATTGTTCGAAAAAGTTTCTGAATAATAAAAAAAGGAAAAGGAGAAAACATCCGAAAAAAGTCATCTTGCAGTTCCCCTAAAAGCCTGAAAAATCCTCTCTGTAGCAAGAGACATAATCTCGCAGACGATTTTTGTCCAGAAAAATAACATTCGTTTTTGGAACACACACACAGTTCCCTCTCTTCTAAAACTTAATTACAAATTCTTCCATGGCGGAAGTTAAAATTTTCCAGCTGAAGTCGTGCTGGAAGAAGGAAGGCAGGTGAAAAAAAAAATGGCAAAATGAGAGAAAAGCGGAAAGGGTTTTAATTAAAAATCCTACCCCGCGTTTCTAAACTGTACCCGTAATCTCGAAGCATTAGCTTTAGCGAAGGCATCCAACTACGAAAGACTGCCGTAACGTTGTTACGCGTTCTTAGAGACTGACAGTTCTAATAATACTACAAGTGAATATTCCAACACGTGTAATAACGTTAGATGGGAAGGCGTAAGAGGGGGGAAGGAAGAAGGAAATGTAAGAGTGGAAGTTCTTTATTTTTATTTTTAATTCGTGTACATAAAATTACGCTTTGACAAATTGGATCTTTTACTTGGTTGATTTAGAGTATAATTTTGAATCGTGAAGACCGAAGTAAAACTAATTTAAAAACGGGAAACACACTTGGGGAATAAGTTCGCTTTTGGCGGGGAATTTTTATTGATTATGGAATTACTCTCGCTTATTTTTAGTGTGAGTGAATATTTTTTTCTTTTTTTTACTGATCGTTATTAGGTAAAAATTGTAGCGAAAATGAGTTTCGTTATGCTACAATGTTAAGGAAGTTATGCGATTTTCAATTCTGGAAAACTCATAATGTGCTATTAGATTTATGATAAAATTATTGCACGCTTGAGAAAGATTATCCTAATAATAAAATGTCTCCTTTCATCAGTCATGTTTATAATTCATTAAAATTATTTAACAAAAAACTTAACTGTTATTTGTATACTTCAAATATTTAAATATGAGGTATATGATATTTATATTGAGGTATTTGGATAGTATTCGAATCTACGAAGTATTACATACTTCATTATTTTGAATAGAAATAAGTGATTTAATGTTAAAGTGAGTAAGCAATAAATAATAAAGGGTGAATAAACAATAAATTGAATTGACTCCATGCAGTCAGTTAACATCACGGTACAGTCACATGACATAAGCAATTGTGCATGATATCTATGATGCAACTGCGCGTTATCTTACATTGTGCTACGAAATCACGTTTTGTATCTTTCTGCAGGATGAGCAATGGATTCCAGAATTAAATAATTTGACTTTTGCGTCTTATTTTTTACTTATTAATTTTATTTAATTTCTGTTTACTTTAATTAGTTTTTATGTTTCCTTTCCTTTTTTTCCCTTTTGGTTATTCGATTATACATCTTAATTTTTATATTTCATAAGTTCTTCTTTTGGGTTGTTTTGTCTAAATTATCTTTTTAAGTCCGTGGGTTTGATGACCCTTTGACCATTGAGTGGGTCAGAGTAAATCCTTAGTTTCACTGTATGTGACATTTTTCTGTTTAACATTCCGAAGACCTTGATGTGAAGAGCCAACTGCTGGTCATCGGTTTTTGTTCTTTTGGTCGTCTGTGATTTCCTATGGGCCCCTCTCGCAAAATGAATTGCTTCATGGCAGCTCATCTGCTCCCTGTGTAGCTTCGGCTTGAGCTGGATTTAAATCAAGTCTATTCCAAAATTAAACTGGTACAGCAAATTCACGTGTGTCGCTTGAACATGAATGGACTCCATCGTACAGTTAAAGCCAAAAAAGTAGGGAAAAAACACCCTGATACTTGTTGCTTTTTCGTCTCTCTTACTGCTTCAATCAATATGCAATTTGACCCTCTAACTTTAGACAGCATTTTTCCATTTTCTGACTAAATTTGCGCAATGAAATTAATCATTATTTAAATACAGGGTGTGTGTATATAACTGTGACGTCACGAAACGTAGACGAAAGGAGAAAATGTTACCATCCGGAAAAAAGCGAGCCAAATGGACATTTTCCAGAGGGGATTCGTCAAACAGCAGGTATATGCGACCTCTCGGCCAACACTGCAGGACCTTCAATGACATGTTGCTGATGTTTGTGCCGGCGTAACACCTATTGTGCCGAAAAGTGTGCAACGTAAAATTCAACAAGAGTCCAAATGTTAATTGCAGTTGATGGAGAGCGGCTTGAACATAGTGGCGTAGCGAGGGTAAGTGGCGCCCGGGTCATAATGTGATTTTCATCAATGACTTAGCGTGTGTAAACGGAAACCGGGATATGGTATTTTTTCGTATTTGACATTAAAAAGTGATATAAATGCACTGACATTTTGTCACCATGGGCAGTGGCGTAGCGGTAGTAAGTAGCGCCGGAAAAAATGTTTTTTTTTTTATCCCAGTCTTCATTAGTGGCTTAACAAGCATAAATGGCGTCAGGGGTTTGGTACTGTTTTTACGCCTGCTCATCATACATTGCTCATGCATTTTGCTCTAAAAATGTCATAAAAGCAGGAATGTTTTGACTCCATGGCGCCCCTTAAAGTTGGCGCCCGGAGCATCTGCACCCCCTTGCCCCAGGATCGCACCGCCACTACTTGAACACCGAAGATAAACGTATCGTGTGATAATTATTTGTCATTTTCTCTTTCTAACACGCTTCGTTACGTAACAGTGCGGGAAATCGCGAAGAATAAATGTGCATTTTAAGCATTGTATTCTTAACATTAATGTGCACCAGGCGATGATGCTCTACAACTTTGTAATTGCCTTTTTTTCCCTATATCGTATCTTTTCGAGATAAGGATGCTAATTCTGCAGTTTTCTGCCAGGTGGCGCTGTAAGCGGTCTCATGAGCCATAGCCACTTTCATATTTTCCCTAGACACTACGTTTATTACTACAGCTGCAATAGTTCTGAAATTAAGGAGATATAAAGGACTTACTTGTTATAACGCTTACAAATCAGTTCTAACACTTTCGTAACGAAGTGGATTGGTGTTTAAATGCAACGTTTATATAGTGACCCCTGCAAACTGCAAGGAATAATTGAGACGTGATTTCTATGTTTCCAGATGGCGCAGTTGTCACAGCATTTCTGCTGTAAGTTCAGTTAAACATCCGGAGATGAGCCCTTCGAACCATACCACTATTAATGTGGGAAGAAGGTGGGAGGTTAAATCCCAAACCCCGCCCACAGGTAAAAATGCTTCATCTAAGGAACACTCTAGGGGTAAATGTACCAGAGATAAAGGATGAGAAACAGGAGTTAAAGTCTTAATTATTTATTATTAAAACAGCATAATATGAAATGAGAAAAGGATTTACACAGGTATTATTTACATTTTAGACAAGAGGGATTTAGGGTTTGTTACTTACTTAAGATATCAACTTACACCTCGTTAAAAGGTTTAGTTATAGCCATCGCCCATCGCCGCCGTGCTAACAGGGAAAAGATCCCCGTAGCTCGTTAGGCTCACCAATCCTAACGCATGACCGTTCCGTTTGATTCAAAAAGTCTTCTCCTGAGGATTCAAACACTACATTCAGTTTTTTAACGGAGAAACACCCACGCATCACGTGATTAGCACCGAGAGACAGCGTGATCGTTATCTTTCGATATCTTTCCGCTGACACAACAATTATTCATATGAGCTTATTCGGAAAGTGAGAAAATATTATTAGGAAGGAATTAAACTTACGCTAGACTGGGAAAATACAATTCCTACATTAATGTACCCGCTTACTTCTACGGCCACTTCTCATCCACGAACTGTGTGGTTAATCTATTCTAAATTAGCATTAATGTTATAAACTTGAAGGAATCTCAAACACTTAAAAGTAAACAACGAACACGAAAAAGAATGTGATTATTTTCCAGCTGGAAGGGAGGAGAGCAACTACCCAGAAATGGCTCTGACTAGTCATTATAAATAAGTTTATTCGCTAAGCTAGGAAACATCAATCTTTTTCTGTTGTGTATTTTAATTAATTAATGTTCTACGACGGCAATATAAATTATAATCTAGCGGATCTGAACATATAAAGAACTAAATAACATTACTTCTTAGCTTTATCTGAATACTGTTTTGATTTAATGAAATGAATATTTTTATTGATCGAGTATTATATGGTAGCTGGAGGCATGCAGTCTTTCCTAATTAGAGTTAATTTTAAAAGGAGTAACATTTTGGAGAACTGTTTTCAAACTGATTATATCGATTATTGGTTAGTTTTCCCATGATAATTGCTCATTATTTTTAACAAAACTATTGATTACTTATTTTTTTTGTAGGTGAGATACGAAAGAAAATCCCACGACGTTTTTTCTCAGAAGAAAAATTATTCGTTAATTGGGAAGAATTTTGTTGTTTTGAACAAACTCTAGGTATGGTTCTAGGAAATGTGTGGGTGTGTTTTATTCTTAGAACCTTCACTTGTTTTGTTTTTAAAAATTTAAATAAGGGCCTTTTTTTATAAGGAAATGGATCTAAATCCAATATCAAAGAAGTAACAGAAATTAAATAAAGAAATTTAAGAAGCATTATTGGAAAAAATTATTACCAATTCTGAGAACTCCAACATTATAGAATTTTTAATGAAGTCATTAGAGTCGTACATTTTATTCTAAATACTAGTTTAGCATATCTTAATTATATGATATTCATATGCAATTCTTTTATATTTTAGTTATTACTGGTTTTATACAGCTTTATTGCATCGGTATATAACTTATAATTATGTCCTCTTGATTCTAGCCCTAAGCAATTTATGTTTTATACGCATATTTTTAAGAATTCTCCAAGAAAAAGTTTTATTCTTTTTAATATAAAGCATTAAATTTATGCGTCTGAAATATTTATGACAAAGCAAATTTGAATATTTTCGAATCGCTTGATATTTAAATATCTACTTCATTGCTTTTTACTAGCTAATTAAGAGGGTATTTTCTTACTGCACTTACCATGTTGTCGTTTATATTTTTATGAAACATAACTATCGGTTTTAATTTGTTTTAACATAAACGGAAAAACTGACATTTAACGTTTGTTCTTTTTCTATTTGTGGAATTTTATGGTGAATATATAGAATAGTGAAAATTACGACAATCATCCATCGGTTTTAATAACTTACGAGTTTTTCACAAATGTTTTTAATATAAAAGAACAAGAAACAAAAGAAATCAGAACTTCTAATCTGAAATATTATAGAATGATTATGTTATGTTGAAAAGCATTATTTACTATATCGTCTGCTTTTTAATGATATTATTTCGCAATCGTTTCTAAATCAGATTTACAATTTCATACAATTATATGAAAAATAATACAAAATGATTGAAAACATTTAAAAATATACTTCCATTAAATTAGAAACAAAAATGCGCAAGCAAGTTTGGAAAATATTTAATATAAATATTTTCGAACTGTGAATTTGCTAATTTTTTAATTAAATGTTACAGTACGAAATCCGTCTCCATAATTAAACAGACTACTGAGCATTTCAACAGCGTATAAATGGTGAAAATCTATTGCATCAGCCGTTGCATACTAAATTTTGAAAAAATATTAAAATTAAAGAAGTTATTGCGCGAACTGGTATCGAGTTAAGTAACTGAAAAGCTAATTTTATTTTAAATTTTTAAGTGATGTAAAAATGGTTTTTGTGCGATAATATACTCTGAAGTTATTAAAGAAAAACGTTAGCATCTCGATTGCTTTTTAATAAATTAAAATTCTAACTAAAGTTTTGATAATATCTTTCTTATTAAGCACCTACTATTCAAGATGTAATTACATGCCAGATTTGGTAGCTATAAACCCAACGGTCTGCCCTGCAGAGCTCTTTGAACGATTTGTGCATCAAGCAATATACAGATAGTATGTCAGCCTAAAAACATCATCATGTGTTGAAACTCCAAGTCCAAGAATGTCGCCTGGTGGCGCTGCACGCTAATTCCGAGTTTTTTCTTAAGGGAAGTTGGATCCCTAAGTCAGTTAACCCTAACCCTGTTACTTCGATGAACCTTTTCTCAAAATCTGTTATAGATTCATGCTTGAAATTTTTTATAATACAAGTAAAGTACATCTTTCTCATTATACTAAAATGATTTTTTTTATTTCAAAAATTTATTTTTTACAAATTTGTTTGTGTTAAAACAAAAAAAAAATGTTAAATTGGCCACTTCGATGCATCTTTTCTCAAAATTTGTTATAGATACATGTTTGAAATTTTTTATAGATGTAAAGTACACCTTTCTCATTGTACTGAAATGAGTTTTTGGTTAATTTTTAATTTTTTATAAATTTAAAAAATATTTAATTAGACATAGTGAAATTTTACCCTATTTTGACACAAAACAGAGAGTAAAAAAATAATGTTTTGAGTTTTTTAAAAAAAGGTAATTTCAGTATAATGAGAAAGGTGTACTTTGCTTGTATAAAAAG
This sequence comes from Araneus ventricosus, assembly GCA_013235015.1. Lineage (NCBI taxonomy): Eukaryota > Metazoa > Arthropoda > Arachnida > Araneae > Araneidae > Araneus > Araneus ventricosus. The sequence continues at coordinate 142,718 of BGPR01000125.1, forward strand.
TTTCAAACATGTATCTATAACAGATTTTGAGAAAAGGTACACCGAAACGGTCGATTTCACATTTTTTGTTTTGACTAAAAAAATTTGTAGAAAATAAATTTTTGAATTTTTTAAAAAATTATTTCAGTATAATGAGAAAGGTGTACTTTCCTTGTATAAAAAGTGTCAAACATGAATCTGTAACAGATTTTGAGAAAAGGTACATAGAAGTAACAGGGTTAGGGTTAACTGACTTAGGGTTCCAACCCCACTTAAGCTGGGCATTTATCAATACTCCATTCCATTCCATTTGTCCCAACAACTGGTTTGTATTCAGCCATTCCAGTCGAAAAATGTAGGCAAGTCATTCACGGATGTTCCAAAGTTTGTTTTGATACACCTTGTTTGAGAAGGTTTAAAGTCCCATACTTACTCCCACCCATCTCCTGCTCCCAAAACACGGGAGATTTCCGCGTTTACTTTCAACAACTTAGCCTCTTCGCGGGGTCCCAATCTAGGCAGCGGTATTGTTTCCCCGCTACCCTCGCAGCGAGGTGTGAAAAGGCCGTCCGGCCATTCCAATTTGATTTCAAACTATTCGGAATTCCAATTCTCTACGCAAACTTTCATAGGGTTTCCACATTGACAAAAGGTTTTTCCTTCCCGTGTTCCAAAAATCGGGGAGTGGAGTAGCGGCTTTATATACTTTCTCTCTGTCTTGCTTTGCTATGCGATGTTGTGCCATGTTCGTGTTTTCTGCTTTCTCGTGATGATGTATTGTTCTGCTTCCGCCAAAATAAACTAATGGATGATCCAAGAGTTGCCTTCGATTCCTTTTCTGATAAGTATGGGAAAACGTTTGATATTTTACTAATTGGATTGAAGTACGAACAGCTATTGTTGATCATCATGTTCATTAACAATGTGATATCGATTGAATGAACACGCATTGAAGCCTTTTACCTCAGTTGTCTGAAGTCTGGTTTGGTGTCGATAGGCTCGTAAGATGGATTTTTCCCATTGCCTGTCAGTCCGTCGTTTTGTGACCGACGTGTGGTCTAACGGTTATGACAGCGGCTAACAGCAATGGGACGTTTATTGCGAGTAGAAGTCACAGAACCACTCGAGCAAAAAATATCGTTTTCCAAGCTATTAGGTGAGTTAATTGTAAAGCCACTTGCCTTTTAGCAGTAGTTACGGTCGAAGTTGAAAAAGTTTTGGTTCAAGAACTCCATATAAACCCGTGCTTATCGGTGAAGAAGTAATATTTACGTATTTACTGGACTTTATTTGAGCTACAAGACATGTTCACCAGTGATGATTGTAAGGCTGCGATAGCAGATTTCACAAACAAATCCATCATCTATGAACCATATTGCAAAAAAATGCTGTAAAATATTTTTATAGCGATATTGAAGCAATTAAAAAATAGCAAAAATTCAACAATTTTAGGATATTTTTTATGAAATGGTTCATTGCATGAAAAGTTTTTAGTGCGATATGAACACTCAAACAGTATCGCAACAGTACTTCTGTACTAAGCAAAGCTTTTTCCTCCAGTAACGAAGAGAAAAAAAAATACGATGTTTACATACACGACAATACAACTCTTAGAACTAAAGTTGAAGGAATATAAAACTTTAAAACTTTTTAACTGCTTTTTATGGATTTTATAATCCAATGATTTATTTATAAACACTATGCGTAATTAAAAAAGTAATAATTTTAATTCAATCCACACATTCTCAAAAAGTTAATGGATTACTTCACTTTTTTGCTATACTGAATTAGTAGACAACACTCCTGAAATGGTGCAGCAAAAAAATTAATTTATATGCTGTAAAAAGGCTATGTAAATCTCGAAAAAAGTCATTTCAAAGCCTGTCGCACAGGCATTTCATTAGCTTCAAATTTAAATTAGTTTTAAAAAAGGAATCTTCTAAAACCACCAGCAAAAAAATTTACCACAAAGGCATAATGTCAACCATTCTTTTTAAGAACTCAGCACAGTAATCCTTACCGTACTGAAACGCACGTCAAGGTATCTCTCTAATCAGAATAAAGTAACGGTGAAAACGACCGTGTAATCTGATAATTGTTACGACAATCCTTTTCACGAGCTTTCTATGAAGTTAAAAAGAAATTCCATTCCTCTTCAAAAACCTTTTCACCTATTCCTTGCAAACAAGCTAAATGCGATTTGATATTGGCGATTTTTTTTCCACCTCGCCTCAAGCGAAATCTCCTTGGCACAAAAGCCAGGCTTATTCCATTTGCAATGAAGAAGAAAAAAAAACAGTCTTAAAATCGCCAAAGAATTCCGTTTTCATTAACGCCATTTACATAGTCAATACTCGTCTCAGAACACAGGCAGTTTTCAGAAAAGTTTCAGTGCAAGACCTGTTAAAAATTCTCTTCTTTTTACGCGGTTTCTCTCTTTTAAAAGATAACGTTAAGTGATTTTTTTCCCCGCGCAATTTTCGTCCAATGATCAAAAGCAACTTTCTTTGCGAATTCCTCCTCATTATCATAAGCCTACCGTTGCCACGGAATGAGAAGTAAAAAAGAAACGAAAAGAAACAGAAAAAAGGTCAATTTGTTTAAAAGGATAGTTACAAAAAGCAGCGGAGAAAAGATTTAAGGGCTTCTCTTTTATTCTAATTCTAAAATTTAACTTTTTTTTCCTACAGTGCCCCTTTTGTTCTATTTGAAAACCCCGTCGATGTAAAGTGCTTTGTTTAATGAAGCGTCAATTCAGTAAAATGCTTGTCTGTTCAAACGATAATTTTTTTTTATTCCACCGGCGTCGTTCACACTTAGATTATCGTCTGCTGCAAAAGATTTTGCTTCGAAGGAAATGAGTTTCGTATTGAATGAAAGACACAAAGAGAGAAGAATTCGAAATGAGAACGGTTTTTCCAAAATCGAACACACAGTTTCGCATTAGAAACTTTTTAACACGCATCTCAAGAACTGTTATCACTCTTTTATTGGAAATAAAGCAAATATCTCTTCTATTTTTTTCTCCCTATCTCAAAAGCAATCTCATAAAAATGTTGTTAATGGTATTATCTCTAGAAAAATTGCAATTACACGAATAGAATTCCGATGCTACTAAGACCTATTATCTACGAGGTAATTTTCTTTATTGAAATAAGTGAAACTTGGGACCGTTTTTTATTCTTTATGGCAAGTAAATCTATTTTCAAGTAAAGGGTAAGTAATGGTAGTATTTGATATATATTCTATATAACAAAGCTTATAAATAATTGTTATGATCAATGCATAGTAATTATTCAATTTATGTGAAAAGAGATTCGAAATTCAGAGTACGGAGAAGAAGAAATACCAGTTCTTCATAATTCATTCAAATATATTAAATGGTTGCAACGTTTAAAAATGAATTCGGAAATGTTTATCTTCCATAATCTTTTTTCATTTGATTTACTTTATTGTATTTTCCATTTAATTTATTGCTTAATGCATGACCATAAATTTAATGAAAAGAAATGGAAAAACAATTTGTTATTCAAACTAATTTTTTGGTTTTTATCTGAATGAAACAGTAAAACCGTAAAGAATGCTTAATATTTCATATTGATAAATCAAAGTATTTCGTAGGAATTATGGAATCATTTAAAACAGGGATTAGCATTTTTTGGATTGCTTGCATGTTATAGAATATTGTCGCGAAATTTTGTACATGAATATAAATATCCTTTTTTATATTTGTCTTAAATGTTGTTTACTAAAAATTTTATATGTCTTTTTTCTCTTTTGTTTTAAATTATTATCTGTCTTTTGTTAATCTTTTGAATTATTTCGTAGATTCTTTATACAAATACTATCTATTGCAATGCTTGTCCTGACACATTTTTAGGAAAATTGCTGCAAATCTTCTCCAATCATGATCTCTCAAACCCAAAATCGTTTTTCTGCAATTTAGCAGAAAAACACTACTTTGAATATCATTCGGATATTTCCTCCTCCTGACGAGCAATGTTCCATGATATTCTTTCCATAATTTCTCTTCTTTTTCGTGCCCGCTTTTCATTTTATGTGTTTATTGTTACATAAGTATATATGTATGCAATAATAATTTTGTTAGTGTTGTCGTTAAGTAATAAGCAGACCGAGTAAATAACTACTTTCCATTTATTATCAATATATGGGAGAGTGGCAGGATATACGTACAACTCGTATGAAAGTTTCAATTAAAAAAGAATGAAAAAATCCCTGCCTTCTTTCAGAAAGGGGATTAACATATAAACACGTGATCAAAGTGAAGGGAATATTAGCTATTTTTAGCAAATTACGTAAGTGTTTCAGGGAAAAGTCTGGCGCCAAGAAGACTCCGTCATGATTTTCTGTGGGCGCATGGAAGCGATTAAAGTATTATTTTAGTAATAATTATGTCAAAATGCGTGATTTAATATACCTCCAGCGCGGGAAATAAGACGAAACTGGAGTTTAAGAAAAGTGATTTTGGAATACATTAGTATTGTACTAAGATTTTAAAATATATAATATTAGATGACTTTTCTCACACCATAGAAGCCTTTCCCGGTTTTTCATTAAAATTCAACAATACTTTTAGCATCAGAAAACGAATCGCGTGCTGCAAAGTTTTGCTAGACTAGGAGTGTGTTTATAAGCGATTTTTGGTTCCAGCAAACAGAACGTTCAACTACAGACAGCAAAAGGTACTTCAGGCACTGATGACTGATATTTACACAATGCGCAAGAATAACTAGAACATCAACCACAACTTAACTCAAGTCTTGTCTTACTATAGCCACTCTTTCAATGGCGCTTTTTCGCACAAGCGCTAGAGCTGCTCGCCTCGCACCTAGAGACAATGAGGACAATACAACACTTGCATCTCCGTGTTTATAGCCGTTTGGCTCCTTTCCAGTTTGGATAGATGGAGGTGAGTTTATTTTTTATAAGAAAAATGCATATGACAGATACAAAAAGGGGGGGGGGGGGCATACACAAGGCAAGAACAAATACGGGAAGCCAAACAATAAAACAAACAGTAAAAAATACCTCAAAATAAAAGAGATAACGATTAAAAAGTAAAGTTTTAAGTTGCTGGATTTGTATGTCAGTTCAAGAAGATGCGCACTTAATGAAGTTCCTGTTAGAAAATTCATTCTATTCTAATTTAAAAGTGCAAGTGAAAAAATTTCACTTAACCTCATTTCTCGGTAGAATGCGAAGTGCGTCTTCATAGCAGATTCTAGTCATCTAAATAAAAGGAATATTATTCAATCCATATTTGACCATTGAGTGTGAACCAGAGCACTGCCTTTTGAGAGATAATGAAATTTATTAAGCGAAGCACATCATAGCACATACGCACGAAAGAAACGGAATACAGATACAATTAAGCAGAGTTGCAAGGAAGTTGAGCCCAGAGTTCAGGCCGGAGTTTAAGCGACGCCATCTGTTAGCGTGTAGAAGAGTTGTTATAGTTTCTTATTCTGGAAACACACACATATATATATATATAAGATCAGGCTTAAAAAAGGTGAAAGGCAGTCCATTTTGATCATGGAAGAGCCAATATTTTCTTAAATCTTCCTTTATTCAGGCATTACGTTATTTCTTCATAGGTAAAGTATTTAACTTTTACGTAGCTCCATGACCAGTATTCAGAAGTTTACGCCCGAGCGGCGCGTTGTTGTTGAAAGCTTACATGCTGGCGTGAAAAAGGGCAGAAAAGAATGCGCAGAACGCTTAAGTACCCAGAAGAGGGAATTTCCCCTTTAGAACCTCGTGACTTGAAAAGAAAGTTGTAGTGCGTTAATTATGATGAAAGTAGAAGTATTTAAAATGAGGTGTTGTTAAGATTATTTAGGAAAGTTAAAAAATTAAAATATCATATATATATATATATATATATATATATATATATATGTACAATTCCACAACACAACAATTCCTCTACAAGAGATCGTTCTTATCACACATGAAGCGTATCAATCAGATGACCAATCGTCCTCCTTCAGGGAGGACAGTCCTTCTTTTGTAAGTTCTCTTCTCCCTCGAAAAGTGTCCTCCTGCATGTCCCCCTTTCCGATATGCGAAAACTAATCTGTAAATCTTTACATTATATTGATACCGAACCGATCCGTTGTCAATGTATTACCGTTGTATTTCCAATATACTGTTAGAATATGATACATCGACACAAAAATATTCGTCTTTCTCCCCGCTTTAGCTCCTCTGTCCCTTGCCGCCTAGCAGAAGACGAATTGGCGACGTCAGAACATTTTTTGGTTGCGCAGGAATGTTCCTATTCGTGTCTTGTTCGCGCAGGAATCGTTATATTTTTATTTCGCGCTTCAGCGTTGCGATTTTATTGGTCAGGTATGTGCTATGATTTCATTGGTCGATTTCTTGGAATTTGAATAAAACTTCGTTTGCAATTTATCGTTTGGAATTGAAATTTTCGTTTTTGGAATTTTTTTTTTAAAAAAAACCTATATTCCTAACAATCAATGAAAAAGCGAAGTTACTTTTTTCCCGCTATCGCTGAAAGCAAAGCCGCTGATGTTTTTTTTGTTTGTTTATTTAAAAAATTTACCAGGAACCCACTTGAGATGCCGCAGACATTGCGAGCGAAAGGCGACAATAAAATGCTCACTGCGCACCTGAAACAAATGTTCTCACATCGCCAAGCCATCTTGCTCTTAGCGACAAAAAGTTGGCAATCCTAAGTGGGGAGGAACGGCTGTGCACCGTAAACTTTACTTTTACCAAATATTCATTCAATGTGTAACTCATTTACATAATAAATTGACATATAAGCATAATTGCAATATAAAATGTTACAGATGCTTTTATTATGCCTCTGTCATATTATAGTGTATTCTGTATTATTCTTGCAATGAATAAAATTTCTTTATTTACGATATTTTTTATGCAATTTATTTGTGCCCTCCTTTACATTATAAAAAAGTTGGTCACGTTAGCATCAAGATTCGAAGTCTAGTTTTTAATAGATTATATGTGAGGATATTTTTTAACCATTGTAGTTTGTTTTGTGGTGTAGTAGTTTGGAAAGGCCAAGAGAGTGTCAGTGGACATTTTATGACGTAGTGCATTGGGTCTCTTTTTTTCTCCGCAGTAGCCCAGTCAACGAAGGCCAAAAATCGACGAATAGAAAAAAAAAATGGTGTAGTTTTGAAATTTGGCACAGTTATTGGGGATAGTGTCCTAAACAACATACTAAAAGTCCCCGCCCGTGGGGGTTGCGCGGGGGGGAAAGGGGGGGTTTAAAGGGGGGCTTTTTCAGTTTTTCTTAAATATCTCGAAAACTATGTGGTCTAGAGAAAAAATCTCAATTACAAAAATAAACTACATTAAATTCCCTACAAGACAAAACCTACATCTTTATTTTAGCAACAATAGTTAAGAAGATATAGGGAGTTGAAGAAGTGAAAATTTTTGAAATTCCTTATTGTAATGGTAAAATCAATAAAAAATGCCGAAGTAACAACCTTCATAAGCACCGCATGCATATATAATAATTTTATAAAGGCAGTATTGTATGTGTTGAGAATAGTGGTAGTGTGGGGGTGGGGGGGCACAAATATATTTGATGAACAGTCGTGATCCCTTCCTCCCCTCAATCCGCTTCTCTCCATAAGATCAATTCTGGTCGAGTCAACGAAGGGAAAATAGAAAAAAAAAATGGTGTAGTTTTGAAATTTGGCACAGTTGTAGGGAATAGTCCTCTAAACAACATACTAAAAGTCCCCGACTGTTGGCGTTACTCCGGGGGTACAGGGGGGGGGGGGTTAAAGGGAGGCTTTTTCAGTTTTTCTTAAATATCTCGAAAACTGGGTTCTAGCGAAAAATACTCAATTACAAAAATAAAGTACATTAAATTCCCTACAAAAAAGCCCTACATCTTTATTTTAGCATCGATAGTTTAGAATATATGGGGAGTTGAAAAAGTGAGTATTTCTGAAATTCCTTATTGAAGTGGTAAAATGAATAAAAAATGTCGAAGTAACAACCACACACACACATCAGAAGCACCTCATGCCTATATAATAATTTTATAAAGGTAGTATTGTATGTGTTGAGAATAGTGGTGGTGTCGGGGCGGTGGGGGCACAAATATATTTGATGAACTGTCGTCATCACTTCCTCCCCTCACATCCGTTCCCCTCCACAAGATAATTTCTACTCAGTCGCTTGGTTCTGTAAACGCTCCAAATGAGAATATTAAGACAATATAATCTAAATATACATAAATATGATGAGTTTAACATAAAAGCTCGCAACATTCATTTTTTCCACATTCACAACATATGTTTTTCAACACCTAGTCAACATATCACTCACTGTAAAAATGTGTTGGGGAATTCCAGATTTTACTAGAATGTATAACTCTGGGCGAATACTGGAATAACAGTTTTAGTGGAACAAACGAATACAGACGTTTCCTGTGTGTGTTAGTGCTCGTGTGTTATATTAACATTATTTATAGATTCACAGTATGATGCAATGGCTGAAAAGTGTTCATTATGTGAAGATTATGTTGTGACTGATAAGTGTGGTGTAGGTGAAAAAGGAATAGATGGGTTGATTAAGGCAAGTATTGCAAGAAAAGCTGGGAAGCATGAACTATTCAGAGGACAGAAAAAGCTTGTCCTTCATGCTTCTTGCAGGAAAAAATACACGAGACCTCAATCAATTACAAGATACTTGAAAATAGCCGTTTTAGATGGACAGCCTTTAACATCAAGTTCTACCCCCTGTTTGCGTTCATCCCAACTTGAATTTGATTTTAAAAGTAAGTGCTTATGTGCTGTCATGGTATCTGTACTAATGGTGCACCTCTAGAAGAGGAGTTCGAACTCGATCGAGCAGTAGAAGAATCGAATGAAATTTAATTACGAACAAGTGTCAAAAGTGTTTATGCATATTTTTATGTAGGTATGTATATATCATATCATCTCATATATATATAATATTATGTTATAGATATAATGTTATAATAGATAGCCGCCAATTTGAAATAAAAACTTTCTTTCTTAAAAATGAAGCTAGCTTTTTCAACCACTTATTGTAATTCTCTCTCTTTATTCTAAGCCATTCATCCTAAGAAAAAATGAAGGACTGTTTTTGTAGGAAATTTAATGTAGTTTAATTTTGTAATTGAGTATTTTTCGCAACCCATAGTTTTAGAGATATTTCAGAAAAACTGAAAACGCCCCCTTTAAACCCCCTGTACCCCCGGCGTAACCCCCACCGTCGGGGACTTTTAATATGTTGTTTAGGGCACTATTCCCTACAACTGTGCCAAAGTTCAAAACTATACCATTTATTTTTCTATTTTTCCTTCGTTGATTCTACTATAATTGATCTTATGGAGAGAAACGGATTGAGGGGAGGAAGGGATCACGACTGTTCATCAAATATATTTGTGCCCCCCCCGCCCCGACACCACCACTATTCTCAACACATACAATATTACCTTTATAAAATTATTATATAGGCATGAGGTGCTTCTGAAGGTTGTTACTTCGGCATTTTTTATTGATTTTACCATTACAATAAGGAATTTCAAAAATTCTCACTTTTTCAACTCCCTATATCTTCTTAACTGTTGATGCTAAAATAAGGATGTAGGTATTTTATTGTAGGGAATTTAATGTAGTTTATTTTTGTAATTGAGATTTTTTCTCTATAACCCATAGTTTTCGAAATATTACAGAAAAACTGAAAAAGCCCCCCTTTAAACCCCCCTGTACCCCCCGCGTAACCCCTACGGTCGGGGACTTTTAGTATGTTGTTTAGGGTACTAATCCCTATAACTGTGCCAAATTTCAAAACTACACCATTTTTTCCCCCTATTTTTCCTTCATTGCCTGGACTACAGGAGCAGTTGTCATGTGTTCAACGACAGCTACTGGAAGGATGGTATCGATGCCTACTATACACAAAAGGTTTCATGGTGGTGGTTCGTATGCAAGGTGACCAGCAATTTGTGTGCAATCACCTCGTGTCAGAGAAGAGAGCGGTGGGGCTAGGGACGTCAATAAGTTCCTTAGATTTCAAACCAGTGGGAAAATGTTAATTTCTTGCTTGATTCCAGGCACAACTTGCAAAGTGGCGGCAGTCGTTGATTGGTTTGGATAGAATCTGAAATACGTTATCATCCATCAATCACCCGTGAGACCATGTTTACTCTGAAACAAAATCAACTGAAAACCCGTTTACACTGAAATATATGATGCCACGTAATTCCATTAAAATCCCGTCACCAGATATACTTGCGCAGATCCTTAGGACAATGGACAGTGCGAATATGAATTGGACACCGACTTGCGCTGTCTCTTCTTTTTCTGTTTCTATTCATACCTTTTCCTTAACTCCAGATCATCCCATTATTATCTCAATTTAAGTGTTATAACTTTAGGATAATCGCTGGTTGCATTAGAAATGCAAATCTCGTTATTAGTCGACGATTTGACATCAACCACACATATACCCGCGGCCCTTTGGGATAGTCTGGTTTCTTCTTCCTTCTGGGGTTTCCGTCTTTCACATTTTTTTCTCCCATATCGCCCTCCGTCGTTACTTCCAAATTCTGCGATTTGTCTTTAAAGCTACGTTTACACTGGGGCGATCGCTGGTCATAATAGGAAGCCGAGTGGCCTGTCATTAAGCTGATGTCAAAGATACGTATGAGCAAACCTTCCGTATAGCGGGAATGTTGGATAGAGCAACGACTTGTAGCGATTCTTTTCTTTTCACTTCCTGCGCATATTTTTTTTTGAGGTCAGCTTGTTGATTGGTCATATGACTTCCTATTGTGGCCAGCTACTATCCCAGTATAAAATCAGCTTCAGATTTCTTACTGTATTCTTTTGCTATATGCTGATAACGACTCCTCAAACTCTTTAAGGTTAGTTTTCAGGTGACACGACACTCCGTTATCAAGCTATTGCCTCATGAAAGTTACAGAGAAGCCAAATCAATACGTACTTGATAAAAGCATAATAAACAGATATATATGTCTGCATATGTTTTTTTAAATAATGTTTGCTTGCATATAAATCCTTAATCCAAATACATGGGCGTAAATTATATTCCGTAATTCATAATTTATTGCATCAGATACCAGATAACACTTAATTAATATTCATGTTCATGTTCATTTCCATCGCATTTTAAGAGCACTAATTTACCAAATGCGTTATACTGGAAAAAAGGCTAAAATTAGTAAATTAGTAACAATTCCCAACTCGTAAGGAATATCCGCAGCAAACAAGCAAAATAATCTGTCATGCTAAAAATTCATGTTATGTGTTACGTTCAAATAAAATTTAAAAATATTTTAACTGATAGGGTCTTGAAGAGATCCGAGAACTTGGTTGTTTCCAGAGGTGAATAAAGCTTGCATTTATGTGCCATTTATCGTATTTCATGTCATCAAGATCATTTCATGGCTTCCTCTCAGAATCTGACATAGGACTGGTTTTCGAACTCGGGCCAAGCTCGAAAATTTTCCTTTCCGCTTCAGCTAGACTTTTTTAAAAATTCCATTGTGAACAAGATAAATAAAAAATACAAATACAAAAGTGAGTGAAATATAAAAACTGTTCATACGCCATACTAAATTTCAATCTTTATTTTCTGAGGGGGAAGGGGAGATTTTTAGAAATTTATTCTTTGAAATTAAAATATATTGCCTTCAAGGTACCCCCCCCCCCCCCCCCGAAATTCACATATTTGCCTCAACACTTACAGCTACTGGAATCATTCCTCTAACGCTATCTCTGATTTTGAATTATTTTCTCAGAAATTTTGACCCTCCTTTTTTTGAGAAATGTTGACCCTCCTGTCGCATATTTAACCTCGGAAACAAACAAAAATCGACTGATGCAAGATCAGGAGTGAACGTCTCGGCAAGACAATTTTTAACCATTAGTGGCCTATGTCTATTACTGTAAAGCGAAATCCACTTATTTCTTATTCATTTTTATTCGCATTTATTTAACTTGACTTGTTTCATGTGGGTAAATGTGCAATTTTGTAATCGAATTTTCTCTCATTCCCTGATGTGTTACAGTTTTTAAATTTTGTACACTTGTGTATTCTGGATGACAATAACAATTTTCATATTTTCAGAACTTAATCATCAGTTAATCGATTGATTTAATTAAACGTTGGTTTCATACTAGTAGCGCCATCTGGTAGCTAATTTAAAAAAAATTATCATAAGATTCATTAATGCACACAATAACAAATTGTGAATCAAATGCTAAAATACAGGAAAATTAATAATTAATAAAATACTGAAAAAAATCTACTTTTTGTCTAACTTACTTCTACTAATTAAAGTATATTCTTAAAAATTATTTTTGATAAATTTATCCGAGGTATTTGCCATTTAAAGCGTCTCACAAGTGGCAAAAAATTTTGAACTGAAGTTTCTTATTCATAGTTTGCTTGAATTCATAGTGAGAGATACCTCCTTCACTAAGAAGGAAAAAGACACATCCAACATCATTTTCACCTTCTTTTGGAACATTTCAAAGCTTGAATATCCTTTGTCCCAAACATATACAGTAAAGCACCGTTTATACGTTTTTCATTTTTATTTCGTTTACATTTGCATGTCGTTTCATCACAGTCCCGATTCGTTCGTAACCATTACAATGATAAAGTGCTTCATTTATACGACGCGAAACTACTGTTTTACCCCTTTGCGGCACAGAGTGCCAGCTGACGACACACCTAATTTCACTCGCTTCTCAACCGTTAAATTCAACTATAAATGGAAAATAATAGGTTTAGGATAGGGCTAATAGTACTCCTTTTAGAATGTATGTAGCAGCCTTAAGAAACTTCGTTTCAGATTATGCATTATTAGAGATAAAGTTTAGGAAAATTCCTTAACTCAGAGACAAGAAATTTTTTCAGTTTTGGACGTTTACAATTGTAGCAAATTAACTCGAAAATTTTCCTCCACTATTCTTGACGTTTTAATTTATGATTTTCTGTAAGATTTAACAATATTTTTTGAGTGTATCAAGGTGGCTGTATCTAAGGGGATTCTCATATGACGGAGGTGACCCCAAAGGGGGACGACCCCCTTCGGAATGAAGTAAGATTTTTTATATATATTTTTGTAGATTATATGTCAGGACAATAAACTAAACCCATTCATGATGTTTTTTCATCATATTTCAAAAATTTTAATGTCTGGCGCCGCAAAGGGATACGTCATTTCACCCCTTTCTAAAATTCGCAAATCTTCTACTTTGGTCATTATTTTTCAGTTCGTATTCAAAGGGAAACTCATCCTAGAAAGCAGGGTCGATAACATCTTTTTTCCTCCCTGCCATTTCCAAATAATGGCATACCTGCATGCATATAAATCATATAAAATAAGAAAAACATAATCAGTATTAGATGTTTATATGCGATAAAGATATGATTTTCTCACGTTTATATTAAATGTATAATTTTAAAATTTAATTATTGTTTCCATTCTATGCAGTAACAAGCTAGAACCGTAATAAATTTGTAACAATAAAAGTTAATAAAATTTGGATATACATTTGTTTCATTTACACGTCGTTTTACATCATTCCCTTGAAAGACGTATAAACGATGCCTTACTGTACTTGAGTTTTTCTTTTCTTCATCACCTCGTTTCCACAAATTTCATTTAAGATATCAAGGCTCTCAGCAAATGCTTTTCGTAGTAAAATATAAACCTGAGTATTCGATAGCCAGCTATTAAATCTGATGATAGTAGAAGCTTACTTTTCCATAACAAGCATACCTTTCACAAGCAGGGACTGAAAATTCGAGTCAATTTTTAAATCCGGTGATAGAAGAAGGCTTACTTAGCCATAACAAGCACCCCAAATTGGATCCAAAGTGTGATACTGTACTATAATTTTTTTGTAAAGGCCACAGGGAAATTTCATTTATTCGGCCTGCTGCGTTTTTGTGTTATTGTGTTCACATACATACAGACAGACAAAGAGAAAGACAATCTATCCTTTTAAGGATTTTATCAAATGTTTGATACATATCTGAAATTATAGTAATAAAAGCATTTGCGAAATTTGATCCATAAAGCTCAGTGTGGTGTTGAGATATTTTGTCCACGTGCACACGGACGGACAGACTTCCTGCTGATATGTTTAGTCCCAATTTTGATAGAAGTCAACAATTTTGTTATAAAAACCGCATACCAAATCTCATCCATCTAGCTTGTAACATTTTTGTGAGTTATCGTGCTCACGAACGGACGGAAGTAATTACAATTTCTTTTCCCCCGATTCGGGGAAAATTTCTCAGTCGACCTCTCTGACGATTACAATACTTTTTCCTTGTATATTTTATGTATAAGAAAATAAAATATAACTGTCGTATAATTAATTGGTAACGAGAAACGCAAAGTAATTTCCTTCAACCAAACCAAATTTTAAAGGCTCCAACTGATCGTGCTGCCATCTACAAAGCATTTGAGAAGTGATTTTTTAAGAAATCAAGAAATGAGCAGTTAGTTATTCCTTTATGTCCCGTTTCGAAGCTATTTGCAGGCTTTGTTGGGACAATTATTTCAAAACATAGCCAGATGAAGAAGGCGATACCTGAATCAATACCTCCTCCTTTTCAAGCTTCCACCCTACTCTAAATTCGAAAGAAGTGCACCTGTCGCACATACGCGTCAAAACTTCGATAGAATCGAGTTTCATTTCCGCGATACACAAACCGAAACTCTACTAATCGTTGCTACGCTTACTGAACATAGAAAAATGAATAAAAATAAAGTGACATTTTTACCAACTCATGCGATGTGTACTGAAACCATTTTACGTTAATTTTTCTCTTTTTTTTGAACGCGATTATCTACGATCATTTTAATAATATATTTTTTTTTAAACTGAGACTTTAATATTGTCCATAAAAATATGTAAATTTACAATAAAATAATTGCTATTCCTAAGTAGAAAATTTTGCCCATTAAAATATCCTCTTATTTCTAAAATTTTATAGGGCAAAAAGAGAATTTTTTTAAAAAAATGGTTTTTTTTTTTTTCCTTCTTTTTTTCCATCAATTTCAAACAAGGATTAATTTGAAATCCAAAAAATATTAAACAAATTCGTTAGTTTATTATTAATAACTGTACAAAAAGTATTTTGAGTTCAGTTTTAAAACCAACTTTCAGTAAAAGAAGTTAACTTCTGTGCATTAAAAGCGATAAAATATGATACATTTTATTGCTAATATTTTGCTATCTGAGAATCGGCATCATTTCATCGTTAAAAATAACGTTGCTAGTTAATTATGAATCTGGATTGTAGGGCCATCTAGCGAACGATAAATAAACTAAAACATTATACGCAATAATAAACAGTCGTGCTGCCCTCTATTGGATATATATTCATAAAAGTAAGAACGGAAGCGACAAAAGAAATCCTTCTAACGGATTCTTTAGAATTTTACTTTTAAAGTAGTGTTGTCTGTGAAAGTAAATAAAATAGAAATTTCTTAGACAGATTTTTTTTATACGTTTGATTACATTTTTATTTAAGTTAAAATAAAAACATATTTGTGGTTAAATAAGCAATATGTAAAATATTCTACAGTGAGTAAAAAGGTAAAAAAAAAAAAAAATAGAGAGTGCTTTAGTTACCTCTATATTTTGATTGATTTATTAGCATGCTGTTCCGTTTATAAGCTACCTGAGCTCCATTGGGGAATCTCGTTATCTTCAACTTGAAATGCTTCTTTCGAACTTTCTTTGGAAAGGAAGCACATTTTCGACCATAGTTCGTCGATGAATCGCTGAACATGGTGTTTTCCACATTTTCTTTTCATTTTAGTTAAATTACTTTATAGATTTTTTTTCCTAAAGACATTCTCGGATGCACTGATCAAAAGAGATTCCTGTGGTGTGTATGTTAAACATAAAATAATATACATGCGATTATACGACCATGCATTAAAAAACGTAAAACTTCGTTCTGAGAGTCAAAACGTTTACGTCACAGCTTTTGAAGTCTTAAAATACAAAAAATCTTTTATTTTTATGGTGCACTTAAAGTCTAGCACGAATCTACAAAATAAATTAGACGAATGATTAAGTTCGTTCCATTCTGTTAAAAATATACGTTATTGCATGATGAATCAAACTAAAACTTTAAAATTATTTGATTCACTACGCTAATATTTTTATGAGTAAATATTATTTACTAGATTAAGTACACATTTAATAAAAAAGAAAAAGATAAAAAAATTGTCTTCAAAATATTTAGGAATTTTTGGGAAAAAATATCATCTACGAAATTATCCAGTATCTATTCTATTCTCTTTCTTAATAGTTGCAGATGTTTTTAAATATCGTTTTCATGTTTTTGATAAAATCTTTAATTTATCTTTTCCTATGCGTGTTAAAATTTATTTAGATTTTTGGCTGTAATTGAGGTTTCAGTTTATGCATAACCAGCTAGTTCTATTTGCGGAAGAAGGTTAATTAAAAATAACTGCAGTTTTTTCCTGAATGAATTTATTGTCATTTATGTGACTTAATTCTGTATATTACATGAATTTTGGTACCTTAGTAGGTAAGGTGATCGGCTGATAAACATAACTCGTCCAAAGTCGATGATCGTTACAAAATATGAAATTTAAAGTTAATCTGATACATTATTAATAATTAATTATTCACTATTGCGTTATTGACAGAGCGAAGAAACAAGGATGTAGTGGAGCCGGAACGCACCGGAACTTTGTTCCGGCACTGCTTTTTTTCACGAGATATAAATCAGAAAAAATAGTAGAAACGCGTCTTTAAAACAGCGCGATTTTTGTCACCCAGTTTAAAGCGTTCCGGCACTGCTTTAAAAGCGTCCCGCCACTGCTTATTTTGTGACTACACCACTGCGAAGAAAGGTCCTGTTTTTACTCGATCGTTCGGTATTTCGCCTATTTATCTGTAAATTTGTTTGTCACGCAGTCACGACCAAACACGTTGTCCGATTTTCTTCGGATTTTGCATAAATGTTCCTTGAAATCATTAAAAACGTCGTATGTATAACGATTTTTATTTTTTATTTAGTTTCAAGATGGTAACTGTTTTAATGGCTCCTTTCTTGTAAACTTCGTCTTTTTTCAATGATTCTAGCCAAACAGAGCTCCATTCATAATGCCGCCAAAAATATCGATCATAGCAAATGGCATTTAATTATAAAATGTAATTTAATTGTAATTTTTAAATATTGATAAAAGCAGACATTTCAATTAGAACTGCTAATGATAAAATTTTGTAAATGCTGATAAAATCAGAGACTTGTGTAAATAATTTGCATTCGAAAAAAAAAAATTCTAAGCTTTAACGACTGCAGTGGTAAACAGTTTTTTTTTGGGGGGGGGGCGAGGTTACTGTTCACAGAGCTACTAGTTAATAATACGATTGCCAAATTTTTTAATATTAACATTTTAAATTCGTTAAAACTTAATTTCCTCAAAGACTTTTCAAATGTTTTTGCTCTTTTTTCACCCTGCTCGTATAACAAAATATGTTGAAACTTTGTACTAATATGTGTGTCAAATGATTTATACCTCGAGATGACGGTTATTGAGAAAGTAACCGGTTTTCGGTCATTAAGTGTTTTTTTTTTTCACCTCCGCTTTAACCTGGTGGTTATAACAGCTTAACGGTGTTCGGGTTTTTTTTTTAATAAAAAAACAAACGCCGTTTGTAGACAATTTTTTTTTATTAATACTGTTTCTGCAGGAAATCAATCCATTGGCCAATATTTATCTGTTCATAAAGACTCTTTCAGTAATCCGCCAACCAACAGACGACTCGAGGAAGAGGTTGTCGTTGATTGGCCTAAGATGATGAAATTCAAAGTTTCATAACCTGGTAAATTTTAGTCTAATCGAACCTATTTTCCGAATCGTTTTTTTTTTTGCCCGGTTATTGGATTTTAAAAAATAACCGAAAAAACGGTTAACCGACAGAAAAAAATCGGTTTTCGGTTAAACCCGGCAGGTTTTTCCTATCCCTATTTATACCACAAAAGGAAGGAAGTAGTTTGCTTTAAAACGTTTTGAAATTGCAAACATTTAAACTTTATGACTTCACAAAATTCATCATTTCCTGACATTTTAAAGGATTGGGGACTTCTATTATAACAGAAAAATGACAAAAAATAACAAAATATTTCATTTGAAATATTTAACGAATCCTTTCTTAAGACTTCCTTTGAAGCACCGAAGAAAAGGATATATGCTTCGGTGCTTCTTATCCTAGCGAAGTTATGCAACTAGACGGACATGACCTTCACAGTTTAATAATTATTTTATTAAGAATTTAAAACGGCTATTTTCTTTTCATTTTCCTCCATTTTACGTTTCGATGCTTTTTATTCATCAAAATCGTCAATTTCTTTGTTCACAAGACAGGCATTAGGGTAAATCCGTTCTTTACTTAAATGGAATTTGTTCAATTAAATAAGGCGTTCCTAAACTTTTTTCCCTCGCGTACCCCTTGAATAGTCTTTTTTATTTTCGCGCACCCCTTACTGTCATATCCCCCTTCCAACCATCCGTCTATGCAAAGAAGTTTTTATCAATAATGTTTAACATTATGTTAGGCTTATGTTAGCTTAAGAGTCAAATGACTCGAATTAATAACTTTTGCAGGACTTAGTTTTGATTTTACATTTTATTGCACTTTTACAATAGTATTAGTTCAACGCCAAAGCAAACGAAATCAGTAATGTAATAACTTCGCATTAACTGATAAGGATGGCTAAAAGTTGCACTCTCTTTCGAATTTTTTTTTTTTTTTTTCTTATTTTGAGGGTAGGTTTAGGACTTGCACAACTTCCACTTTTACTTTTTACTCGAACTTGCGGAAACAAAATTCTGCAGCATTTTTTATCCCTTATGTTTGTTTTCTTGTGTCCGCCATTACCGACTTTGAGTTCGCGTACCCCCAACTGGTCCTTCGCGTACCCCACGATGGGAACCACTCAATTAAAGGGACAGTGTTTTAAATGTATGTAACAAAATGATACGAGTAAGTGATATGGACATTCATGTGTTGCGCAGTTTTGTAGTGATCTTGCAAACATTTGATAGTGTTTTGTGTAAAGACAAATGTATATTAACCTCTCTAAAAATAGTTTACAAGTTTTAAGTATGGGTCAGGAATATAGAAACAAGTCATTTTTTGAATAGAACATGGGGTCGGAAATGCAGGAGGAGTGGGTGACGCTATGGAGTCTCTTTGTGAGTGAATAATTTAAAAGAGAAGTGCACACTAGATAAAATGTACAAGATGGATTTAATGGAATGCAAATTTATAACAGCCAAACAAGACTAGTTGCGTGAATAAAAACATGAGAAGCGTGTATCGCTTCATACGGCGAGCCCTTTGAACACTTATGTTAAGTACTCCAAAGGTTGTTGTTGATACTACGTCCTACTTGCCACTGCCATATCTGTAATGCTATGTAAGACTTATAATGCTACTATTCATACAACTGGGTTGTTGCATTTTTGCTTTCTCGTATACGAAGTATACAGAGAGAAAGTATTGTAATCGTCAAAAATTCGAACTCGAGATTGTGATGAATCTCCATGTTTTAGGCGTCCCTGAGTCCGAAAAACACAATTTTAGAATTATGTCGGTCTGTCTTTCTCAAAAACTATTAAAGCTACAGGGATGAAATTTGGTATGTAATCTTTACACCGAATTTGTAGGTTTATATCAAATTTTGGCAAAATCTGTCCATGGGAAGTATGTCTGCCCGTTTTCATGTGTGAACACTATAACTCAAAAACTTTCATACCTAGAGATATAACATTTGGTACACAGTTTTATCATCAGAAATGTAGATCCGTATAAAATTTTGAACTAAATCCGTGAAAGGGTTGACTGTCTGTCGGTCTGTGTAATCCCATGCTTGTAAGCGCTATAACTCCTAAACGCAACGATTTACATAAATGAAATTTGCTGTGCGGTCTTCTAACCTTGATTGCAGACTTGTGTCCAACTTTGGTTTCAATAGGTTATATAAAAGGCGTACAAATTGCATATTCCTTTTTTTTTTTTTATCTTACTATGACGCAAAAATACGCACCATATTGTTTAACCGCGCACGACCGTTGTAAACTTGGCGTCTTTTTGGAGCTATTTAACTGACTTGGCGAATTTTATATCGTTCTTGACCCTTTCGTATTGCATCAAAACCACTGACGGCGCTCCTCAATTTTTAGGCGCGCGGGGGGGGGGGGCGCGGTAGGTTATAAAGTATCTTCCTTTGTTATAAAGTATACAAGAAAGTTTAGGGGAAACCAATCCCGCTGGTTGTAAATTTGCATTTCATTCAATCTGTATTCTACATTTTATCCGATATATCCTTTTCTTTTACTGAATTCACTGAGGAAGAGCCACGTGGCCGCCTTCCCCTTTGCGTTTTCGACCCCATGCTCTATTACAAAAATGACTTACTTCTGAATGCCTGACCTACCCTTAAAATTCATAATCGTACCTTTCGTAATAATGCGTTTCGGGACACCCTGCTTAATTAGTATTGCAAATGATAAGTTTTATTTATAAAATGCGAGACAAATGCTTACAGCTTTTACAGTTATTGTTTATTTGATGTTAATTTTGTGTCATAAAGCACTATAATTGGAGGTTTTTTTTTAAAAAATAAACAATTTTTTGAGAAGCATGATTTTAAAACAAATTTCTTTTGCTGATATTTTGAAAGGGGGGGGAAGGCCCATTTTCCCTCTTCCTTGATGTTTTCTGGAACAATTATTGACTTCTATAAACAATTACCTTGACAAATGTGTGTCAGAGCTGATTTTTTTTATAAATTGCCTCAGATAGTATGATAAAGCTGTAAAAAAGAAGAAATTTTGTTTTTTAACGTAGGACTGCGTTCAGGAAGGAATTTGATTCACGAGCCAAAACGCCATAAAAAACGTTGCATGGGAGATCCATTGTATCTCGGTAACTACATATATTAAAAACATAATTAATGTCTTATTTTAGAGATAAAGGGTTACAACAGAAGTCAGAAAAAAAAATTGAAAATCGCAATTGTAGTTCAGCGACTACTGAGTCGCACAGTTGGGCAAAAATACGCACGAATTGGTGACGCCGCACGCAATGAGGTGCGCGCTCACAATTGGCTGACGCTCTCGCCTGCCACGTTTTCGCGAGCGAGATTTCGTGATTGAGTTAAAAATTTAGAAAATTGAGTTGAAACAGAAGAGAATCGAGAGTAACTTCGAGAAAAAAAGAGAATTACGAATAACTTCGAGGAACAAGAGTATCGCGAGAAGTTTCGAGAAACAAAAGAGTATCGCGAGTAACAAAGAGAATCCGAGAAGCTTCGAGAAACAGAGGAGAAAGTAGTCCTACGCCTTTAACATCAGCGGCTGTTCGAAAAAGACAGCCTCCCGTCATTTTTATTGAGGAGGCTACTACAACTCTAGTAGACGACCTACCACTATGCTTACGAAAGGAAATATACTATACTTACAAAAGGAAATATACTATGCATACGAAAGGAAGTGACATCTAGAAACACTGACATTCATCCTGTGACATTACTTCGATCAAGATTTCCCTAGAAATAGGAAAGCTGGCAGCAGAGTAGAGCTGTCATGCATCGTGCATAAATTATTAATTTTATTGTTATGCGTCAGAGGTACCCTATCTGTGGTACGCGTACCTCTGGAGGTACGCGAAGGACTAGTTGGGGGTAAGCGAAATCAAAGTTGGTAATGGCGGACACAAGAATACACAAGGAATTAAAAAAAGTTACAGAATTTTCCTTCTTATAAAAATTACCGAATTTTGCTTGCTATTTAGTAACTATACCTCTTGAAAAGTTGATAAATCTAATTTTTAGCCGTCCTTATTTTATATCCAAAGTCTAATTTTTAGCCATCCTCATAAGTTAGTGCGAAATTATTACAATACTGATTTCATTTGTTTTGGCGTTGAACTAATACTATTGTAAAAATGCAATAAAATGTAAAATAAAAAAAGTCCAGCAAATATTATTAATTCGAGTCATTTGATTCTTAAGATAACAAAAGCTCTGAACATCTATACTTATAAAAGGCAATGTTTGTGTGTGCGTGTGATGTCCAGACAAATCTATCGCAGTTACAGCCTTGAAATTTGGCACACAGGTAGTCTTAATGGTGACTCAATGCACCTCGAAGCCGGGATTTTAAAATTTAATCTAGAAAAATTTTTATTTAATGTTTTGTGTTGTTTTGGTTGATTTTTCTCACTGATTTCTCAATAGAATGGTTTTGAATAATTGTACGAAAAAAAATAGATACAACATCGGAAAGAGCACACGGTTTCCGTTCTAATGAAATTAGTTTTGAAAATTTCTAACATAATTTACTGAATTTTGAAAAAAATTTAAATAACAGTCAGTTTTGCCATTGAAATTTTATTTTTGTTTTTAAATTTGTTGCATCCGACGTTCTAATAACAACATTATTTTCATTTTTTTTTTCAGTTTATAATTAGAATGGCTCTGTCGGATTTAAAATAGGAACGGTTAAAATATATTTTCCGGGACTTTTTTAATTAATTTTTTCGTAGTCAGTTGAAAGATGTTTTTCCTCTAGCGAGCTTCCTCCCGTGACACTTCTCCGGAACGTTGCTGGCAATTTCATTGGCTGACGGGGCAGAGCGCAGGTGACGTCAGAACGTTCAATTGAATGGCTTCGATTATTATTTTCGGATTCGATTTTATATTTTGCTTGCTGTATAATAATCATTTTCACGTTGAAATTTTTTAATATTGTTTCGGATTAACGTACTCAGTATTGTTTCCTACAGTTGAAATGTCATTATCGCGAAGTAAAATAAGCCGGAGTATCAAATCATGTGTATTTTTTGTTTTGTTTTCAGAACTTCTTCATGTCATTGTGGGCGGTTTTTTTTTTCTCATTTTGTTGAGGTCCTGATTCCACGGGCAACGCCGTGCGTGTACTGATAGTTATTGATGAAAACTTCTTTGCATAGACGGATGGTTGCTGGGGGGGGGGACATGACGTACGCGAAAATATAAAGACCAATCGAGGGGTAAGCGAGGGAATAAAGATTGGGAACCCCTGTTATACGTTCTTTTTATACTGTTGTTTATAAAAATAAAACGTTTTTCCTGAATTTTTAAATTCGTCAATTTATTCTTGTGAACAATAACTCATAGACTAACAAACTTTGATCTTGTTCTGTTAACCTCTGAGTTTAATATATTTGTGGCCAAGGGTTGCACCAGTGGGGGGGAACGGGGTTGCTGTGCCCCACCCCCCCGGCGGAGAAAATCTTTGTACCCCGTTCACGCAACGGGGTATTCAGATAGTAGATAAATAAATATCTGGCGAAAATTTGAGACCAATTTCATTACACCCTTCCCCAGTACAGTAGGTCGTGCCCCTCTGCCAGACTCTAACATCACTCCTGTGCCTGACTTACCCTTAAAGTTTGTAAACGACATTTTAGGGCACCCTGTATAGTTAACTAATAGCTGACATAATTAACTAATAGATAATAGTTAACTAGTAGATAATATAGTAAACTAGCGGGATCGTTGTCGGGTTGCCACATAACGTTATTGGAAAATAAGACTGTTAATGACAGTTGTTTTAGGATAACCTTTGTAACTTAAAACTTTGACGGAAATTTAAATATATATTATTTTGAAAGGAATGAAATATATGCAGTAGAATATATTGACGAGTATTTTAATTCGCGGACATAATTTTGCTTAGAAAATAAATATTATTGAATTGGCGTTCTTATTTAGGCAAAAGTGTTGATAAAAATTATGGTTTTTAAAGTATCAAGTATCACATAAAATTGTTGCATATTACTTGCATTTTATATCACCGGAAGGACCCGCTCCGTTACGTAGACATGGACTTCCAGTGAAACCTGACTGGCCGAAGTTTCGTAAATAATAACACAGAAGCTGAGAATCATACAAAATAGATCCCATTAAGTGAAACTCATGCTTGAAGCCCTCACAAAGAGGAACGCCACGTCATCGTTGATGGGGCCGTTAACCAGACACTACACCATTATTGTACCGCTAAGAGAATCTGCTTACTTAAACACCGACTTCAAATCCTCGTACTCGAGGTGGCCTCCTATAAAGGAAATGTAAAGTATTTAGAAGGTAGGCTTCTGAAAATAAGTAGATAACAAATAAAACTACATACTAAAAGTATTAATATAAAAAATCCATTTAACAAAAAAAGTTTTAAAACAAACTTTTATTAGTGTTCTAAAAATAGAATTTTATTATTTGAACTATTTTCTCCTTTTTAGTTTTTAATTTATAAATCATTATTAAAAATATAATAGAATCTTGAAATCCATTTTTTCGCGGCCTATACGAAGGATACCAGATGGCACCCTTCGTATGGGATAAATATTTAATTAAATAATTCGATTAATTGCCAATTAAATTCCGAAAATATTAAAATACAGTAAAACTACAATTAACCGCCACCGCCAGGACCAGGACTGTGACGCATAACCGAACAGACGGATAAAAGAAATAACTTAATCCGTATGTACAGTAACATGATTTCACTGCTGGTGTTGGGTTCACACAATTGACAGCACTGGTAAAGCACGCATCGATGTATTTATATTTTTGTTTTAAGAGTTGTGAACCTGGCATTTTCTACTAAAATTTTAATTACGATGTAAAATTCACGAATAATGCGTTTGTAAAATAAATGTCTATTTCCAGTTTTGTAAAAGAGTTATTTTTTTTATTGAAACTATTTATGTTGAGTCAGGGACTCAGAAGTATGTTTACTTCACTCTTGCGAATTAACATCTTGAGCAGTTTTACTTTTTTAAAAGGGCGAAACATTAATTAAATTTAGTAGAGATTTCGGTGAAAGATTGGTTTTCTCCAATAGTTGACTTGGGATGAAAATGTAAATAAAATCCTCTAAAAGTGAACAGTACGGGCATATTTTATTTAATTTTACAAAACGATCGATATAAACTTCAATATAAGAATAGTAATGTACAGAAATGTATTGTAATTCCATAAGCCTATTTTTTTAAACGATGATGGATAACAGAAACTGACGGTTAAACGAGTGACGGTTAATCGAAGTTTTACTATAGTATTTACACTACAGTCAATCTTTGAGTAACTTTTCCACACTGCACACAAGTATAGCAGATTTCAAGTCTCTGGCACATCAGGAAGTTAATGAAAAACCGATTGCAAAATTCCATCTTTATAAACATGTCAAGTTAAATATAAGTATGAAATCGAAATTGGTAGAAGCGAATTCCAGACTAACACATGTCAACTTAAATTTGGTGGGCACTTGATTTGGGTATGATGCTGATTTCCACATTATGCCCATCTATCTGAGATTTTAAAAAAATCAACTGTAAAATGAATTCGGTGTCTGAGTGCTGACTGTCGAATTTGTCTCCTTAAAATATATCATCTAGCAGCCATTGTCAAAAATTATCAAGAGCAATCATTTAACCAATACTGTATTATCTGTTTGAGTAGCATGCTTGAACATAAATGAACAATTTGGATTAAGGAAGGCTTCCAAAAGTAGAAACTTTCCTAAGTTCTCTATTTTTCATATATAATTTTTGACTAACCTTTAATATTGCGACACTTTAAAAAAAATATTCTATATTAAAATGCTAAATTAAACCAATTATAAATAAGAAGGTCTCTACTTTCCCTCAAGGATCCTCTTGGCAGACAGCCCGATGCGCTTCTATTTGTAAATGTTGCTAATATTAAAATGCTTCTCATGAATTTTTGTAGACGCTAATGCATATCTACCCCAAAGAGCGACATGTTGGCAAATAATAAGCAATTTTATATAGCAGACAGAACTGCACCTTATTTAGTTTTAGGCTTATATTACTCTTAAACTTCAATTATACCTCATTACGGTGCAAATATTTTGAATATGACAAAACATAACCCCAGCGAATTTTGGGGAAAAAAGGCCAGAGACGTTTTCCCATCAACATATTTTTGCCTTTTAGTATGTGACATGAAATAGAATTGTGACCACCACAGATCTTGTATTTCACAATTTATGGAGCTTACTGAAATTCTTTTTAAAAAATCGTTTCCAGCTGTAAGAAAAACAACAAAAAAAGATACCATATAAATGCTGAAGAAAAGCAAAATTATACGCGTGGAAAAAAAAATCAAATATTCTCATGCATGTGATCATTATAACACATCAACAAATGCCGCTGTTTCAATTCAAATATCTAATTTGAAAATTCACTAACATTATTGGATGATTTTCAAACTCTTAACAGACTACGATTTTGATTGGTGAAATCTGCGAATCGCACCATCGCGCAACACGCTATGTAATACACAGAAATTCTTTGAAATAATTTCAGTCCAAAAATTTTTTTGAAGTTGTGAGTTTGATTTTTCCCAGTCCAAATTTATAAATCTAATCCAAAGCAGACTCGAATTTAAAATAAAATGGATCAAAATTTTGCAAGCCCTGCTGTTGCTACTCTTCCTCTGCAAAGACCAGCAATCAATGGTAACGTCGTTTTGCAAGTCATCTTGCATCTCCAAAAGCTCAACGGCTGCTCGGTGAATAACCTCAAGAAATATCTCGCCAGCCAGCATGGAATCGATTGCCAAGCCTTGGATGCAGTTATCAAGCCAATTATGAAGATGGCCATGGACCGAAACATCCTCAAAAATCTGGGCGATTCCGGAAAAGTGGCCGAGTGCAAAAGACGCAAAAAGTCTTCTGGAGGTGGCAAAAAGCGCAGGAAGTCTTCTGGAGGCAAGAAAAGGAAGAAGTCCACTGGAGGAAAGAAAAGGAAGAAGTCCTCTGCTGGAAAAAAATCTGTTGGAAAACGACGAAGGAGGAAATCCAAGAAAGCCACAGCAGGTGATGAATAAACTGAAGATCAAACAATATTCAGAACCGACTTGCAGATCACCAGTGACTAACCTCCTAGGCTTGAAGCTGTAATACAGTCAGTGAGATATCTAACGTATTAAGCTGTAATATATCGTTCCTTTTGCTAGAGCTGCAATAAACAGATACATTTAACATTTATCTGGACCAGTTTTTTGAAGTGAAAATTCAATATGACATTAAGAAATTTAAATATTCCGGAATTTTTTTGTGAAAGTTATACTTACTTTCTTAGCACTATGTTAGAGATGAGACGATTTAATATATGACTTGGCTATGCAGGTATAAAAAATTCTAAATTTCATCCCAGCAATCCCAATATGTGAGTAAAATTTTAGCTCAAATTTCTTCGGAAATGAAGTTAATTCTTATCCAGCATGTTGGTTAAAATCTACTGGCAGATAGATTGGTTGAAATCTAGAAGTTGGTACACACCCTTAAAACGCCGCCAAATCGCGAAAGCAAGACCTTGACCGTTGCACTTCAATGGTGCCAGGTCGCCACAACTAATGAAAGAAATACTTGCATTAACTTTGGCGACTTGGCGCCATTTTAAGAGTGTGTACCAACTTCTAGATTTCAACCGATAGATTATATCAGAGAGTTCCCAATGACTGCTCTTTCATTTAGAAATGGGTATTTTTAAAATCTAGACTCTAGCTTGGTAAGATCAATCCAAATAGACCTCAGTATCAACATATTTTTAATATGTTTCGCTTTTGTTGACTGCTCAGTTTAGATGATAAACTTTCTTGCCTGCAATTTTGTACTTAACGATACATTTCTGTTGGCGAGGCCCCAATCAAAAACCTTCCAAATCTTAGCTATAACTTTCATGAGCTTCTCTTAACGACGAGTGTTGGCGATTACAGAATAGCGCCAACATTCAATATTGGCGACAATTGAGGCCCCGCCAACGGAATAGTGTCTATTTACTAATTTTCCATAAACTGATAGAGTTTCCAGTACTATTGCACTTCTATTCTGATTGTGAATCAGTAATGAAAAAAAAACCTATTAGTTTAAGATCGTTTTAAATGAATAATAAATTAATTCATTAAAAATAAATAATAAATCCAGAGATATGATATGATTAAATTATTGAGCTTGAATCTTAGTCCTGAGTCGGATTAAGTCATGAAGTTGAGAGAAATATCTAATAGAGGCGTTAGAAGTTCACAAAATTAGCTGAATTTGTTTTATCTGAAGATTTAGAGTGGCTTGAGAGTGAGAGACCATTTTGTTGCGGAAAACAGATGTCTATCCTTTCCAGTATTGAAGATGGAGAAGTATTCTTTATCTATAGACTGAATGGTTTGTGTTCAGGGGTAGCGTCAGCGTGTGGTCCGGGTGCTCCAGAAGCCCCCTGTCGGAGATGCTGTGGCGCCCCGTCGGCGCAAATTTTTATACCCCGTTCACGCAACAGGCTATTCAATTAGTAGATAAAGATCCAGCAAAAATTTGAAAGGGTCATCATTATGCCCCTCCCCTTGTATAGCAGGTCGTGTCCCCCTGTCGGGGAGACCCTTCCCCCCGTCGTCCTAACTCTAACGCCATTCCTGTTTGTGCCTCGTCCATTTTCATTCTTTCTTTATATTACCTTTTTCTATAAATAGGACTGGATTACTACTCTATGGCAAAATTATTTTGTTTTACTATCGTACACTTTTTCTCTGCAAGAGTTGGAGGACGCTTGCGTATCTGGAAGTTGGATTTTTTAATCGTAAATTTGAAATTTATGTTTCACAAAAGGTGAATAATTATTTTTTATTAAGATTTTACATTTCTGTCAAGTTCGTAATTAATTCAAAAAATGTTCACAAAATTAATAATTTTATAAATACGATAGACATTAGGTTAATGTACAACAAGCATTTTTTTGTGAATTTTAAAAACAGAGAATCGAAATTTTTCGGATTTTTAATAGATAAAAATAATGCGTTACAGTGATTCCATAATTTAGCATAACATTAAAAGTTCAATCGTCCGCGTTTTTTCCCATCTCTTTTCCAATTTTAAAAGTTATCATTAAGATTATGGAAATTTATCGTCAGAAGAGTTATTCACTGCATAAAATATTCAAATGCAATATTAATTTATTTTGAATGTTAGAAATTAAAATAATATACTTTTTTCTGTTACTTTTAAGTCTTATATTTTCCTTTTTCTGAATTGTTCGCTTGGTTAAACCAGATTAAAATGCAATATTAATTTATTCTTATTAATTATTTTAAGTCAAATCTTCTGGTTCCCTTATATATCCTTTGAATTAAATTTTTTTTCTGAGTCGTTTGTTACGTAGACTCAAAATCAAAAGCAGTGTTCATTTATTTAGAAAATTAAAAGTTAAATCGTCTGCGATCTTTTCAGTTCTAAAATTCATTACTTTTCTAAACAGTAATACACAATAAACCAAAACCAAACCAATGCAGAGCCCAAACAACTCATTTTAAAATGCGGGCATACAAATGCAATCATCATGAAAATTTCCTGTTTGATACTTTTATCATCTAATGTGACCTTCTCCTATCAAGCCACCTTGTAGGACATACTTGGAGCGTTAAGAGATCTCCTTCCCTTCATTTAAAAGTACACAATCTGATCATTGTTCGAGGGCATGGAGCAAAAGATGCTGCTGTCTGCGGTATCACAAAGGCATGCGTAGGTTTTGGTCCAATGACCTATTTAGGAAGCGTGGATGGCGACTGCAAAAGATTTTGTGTGACCTCACGGCTCGCCATGCGGAACCTTCACGCTGCAGACTTCTTGATGGGTGAACCATCTTCGCCATACATGATTTATTAGGTGGAGTAAGAATCCATTCATGCCTCTATGAAATTCCATGTGGATTTCGTTTATGGACGATTCTGCTTTCGTAATGCATTTTTTAATGTTTACCGGCTACTTGAGGAAATATCTTGGGATTACGTTGTTGATCGTTTTTGTCGAATTTGTAATGCAACGTAAACGGATAAAAGACTGGAATGCATACAATTCTTATTTGATTTCAGACATGAACCAGTTGGTATGGTTTTGAATACACTGCGCTGGTAAATATACAATAAAATCTCTTTATTAAAACGTTCAAGGGACCGTCCCAAAACGATGTACTAACGCGAATGATGTAATATCGAAACTTGAATCAAAATGCGTAAATTATTACTGCTAATTCCATATGGATTTCGTTCACGAGCAATTCTGTTTATAATTCTTTTCTTAATGTTTATCGGCTACTTGAGGTAATATCTTGGGATTACTGTGTTGATCGTTGTTGTTGCATTTGTAATATAACATAAACGGATCGAAGATTGGAATGCATAGAATTCTTGTTTGGTCTTGGATACGAACCAGTTCCTTTGATTTTGAATACATTACGCTTTTTAAATATCATACCATTTTGAGTTATTACAGTAAAGCACCATTGATGCATCTTTCAAAGGACGAGCGTAAATGGGCGTAATAATGACATTATTTAAATATAAATAAAAAGACGTACAATCGAAATTTTAATAAACAACTTTAATTATTACAAATTTAATACTACTAACGCAAATTCTTTTAAAATTAATCATTTTAAAGGTTTTTTTTAAAGATAGTACTAGTTTATTATTGCATAGTATAGAAACAGTAACTTAATTTTAAAATACATTATAATAGCATCAATATAAACATGAACTTAACATACAATGTTCGAAGTACTACATGTATCTACAATTGCTGATGTATCCACAAAGAAAAAAACATGTAGGTATGTCTGTGAACACGGCCTACCTGCTGCTTACTACTTGCATTATATACTTAATGATAAATTAATACATATTACAAGTTTAAAGAATATAGGGGAGAGCCGCCGAATATGGACCACTTGGACATTTTTTAATGTACAGCGATGGAGAAGTAATTTTAATGAAAAACCAGCAGTAGATTTTTTTGTGGTATATTAACCTTCAGAACAATATAATTAACTTTGGTACAGCTTTGATATACGGTATCACTGGCGATAATACTGTTTTGGCGACTTTTTTCAACAGTTTCAGTATAGGACCCCGTTGGCGATATTTTGTTTTGGCGACTTTACGATACGATGTTCGGTTAGGCGAAAAAAGTCACCAATACAAAATTATCGCCAGTGATGCCGTATATCAAAGCTGTTCCTTAACTTTTTCTGAAATACGCTTTAAATTGGGAAAAAGCAGCTTAATGTTCCATCGGTCCAATCAAGGAAACCGATTGCCAAGATTTAACCACTGATTGCCTGGATTGCACCGTCAATTTCTTTAAGCACAATTAAAGCAAAAATATTAGTAATAGTATGACATTTTATGCACTGTATCACTTCCTCTTCTCCCTTTGTTTCCTCACAAATGACACGTATCCTATGTTTTTATACTTTTTGATCCAAAATTTGATGACTTTAGTGCCCTTTTATTGTTTTTTTGCTTTGATTTGTTCCAATACCAATTTATGTGGACTACCAGTGGTGATAAACTAGTTCCTCGGCTATTCCTGTAATTTACAATAATAACCCCATTGATTTAAATGGTCCAATCTAGGCAACCTTTGCGCAACAACAACAAAATTCCTCTATCTTTATTTTTGAATTATTTTAATAAAGTATTTATAGTAATCTGTAGCTAAAGAAATTTTCTATCTGTTGTTATAAAAACAAATTTTCCTACTTAATTTAAAACTGTGTAAAGGTGTTTTTTATCTTTTATTTAAAAAATTGATGGATGATACCTAAATCTAAACACTTGTTCTGTAACTGTAACTACGTAGCGGTTTCTCATAAAAATGATTTCTTACACCCCATTTACATCGTCGCAACATAAAGTTACCTATTTTACGGCTCAAATATTGAATGGAATTGAAGTTATGATTCCAAATTCTGCGACTCTTCCCTAAATTCAAAAAGGTTCATTAATGAATTATGATGATTTATTTTTAAACTTATCAAGTAAGAAAATCGAGAGAAAATCTTTATACCATAAAAATAAAATTTCACGAAAGAAATTTAATTGTAAAATATTCCAGAAATAAGTAAAATATGACAAACAAAAATAACATCTTCTTGCAATTAACGCAATGGAAAAAGAAATTACAGCAAACGATTTTTTTTTTTTTTTGTCAGTCAGAGGAATTTGGCACCATTAATTTTCAAAATCGTCTGGAGTTCAGCCGATCGTAGGCAATACTGCAGGAAACGACTGTCATCAGCCACTGATGTCGTTCTTTCGACGGAAATGGAAAGTGTCGTCAGAACCATTTAACGCGATTTCTTTTCCTTCGCTTTTTTCGTTCACTAATGCTTTCCTACTTGCAGAATTAATCAGCATTCTCAAAGAACTTTTACAAACTAAAATTCTTAAGCTGGTAGCTATATTTCTGTTGCTTGAAATAGTTGACCGAGTGTAGAGACGTTTCTGCTCGACTGATCGGGAATTCGTCTGTCTGTAAATTTGTTTGTTACGCAGTCACGGCCATACTCGTTGTTCGATTATCTTCGAATTTTGCATAAATGCACCTTGAAGCTATGAAAAACGAAAAACGTGTAAGAAATTTTATTTTTCGATTATGTTTCAAGATGCTGGTCGTTTTAATGGTTTCAATGTGTTGTTGGCGAATCAATGGCGAGTTTGGTACCATTAAAGCATTTGAATCATTTTGGTAATGGCGAGATATTTAATTGTAATTTTATTAATGCTGATAGAAGCAAAGATTTGTGTAAATAATTGATATTGAAAGAAAAAGAGAGATAAGATCATAGGTGTTGAGAGTTGCTTTTTTCTGTTTAGTTCCATATAATCCTGTTTTTCTCTTTTCTTGAAAGAATGTTTTTTCAACGATTCTGGCCAAACGGTTCATGTTATGAAAATTTGAAGACTACCTCCTCACTCGAGTGTAAATTTTTCACAATTTTGTTCCAGCACATTTTTTAGCTTTATTAATAACTTAATACATTTGTTTTGTAAATACAGGGAGTAAAATTTGTGCGTAATTTAGATGTGCAATATTGTACATTGATTACTTTAACATGTTCGCTGCCACGACTCCCTCCTGAGATTCGAACCATCTATTTCATTAGATGGCCCCTTCTCTGTTATCTTTTAACTGCATTAGAGAAGAGGTCATTTCATTAAATAATAGGTGTGAATCGAATTTGATTCATACGGCAATATAGCTTTGTAAGATAGTGTATACATGGGGTCGAAGAAGGCAACTCCTCGAGAGACAAATTATGATGTCCGGTGTCTCTGGAAACAATGTCTGTACAATGAGTGACAACGTTGGATAAATTTTTAAAGACTACGATGAAGAGCTTTTGTTTTGTTTTTTTGACGTAGACTTACGTCTCTCCATAGTGGTCTAATGGTGTGTCGGGAAAGGAAAAAGTATGACGCTTTTCGCGCTAAAGTTAAACGCTTATAGCTCCGCAACCAAATAACATAGAGAGTTGGTTTTAGTTTCATTTAACAGAGAAAGGTAGACATTGAAGATTGCAAAAAGAATTTTAGAATTTGGAATTACGGTTTAGTCACAGTCGAACTGCAAAGTTGATGAAAATCACGAAGAATTTTGATGACGTCACAGCGACAGATGCTCGCGCACGCAGACTAAGGCAATTCATTCATCGATCGCGCGAAATATTACTCAAGAATTGTTGAATTGCGTCGAATTTCGTGCTAAAGTTAAACGCTTATAGCTCCGCAACCAAATAACGCAGAGTGTTAGTTTTATTTTTATGTGACAGAGAAAGGTAGACATTGAAGATCGCAAAAATAATTTTAGAATTTGTAACTAATGTCTTAGTCACAGTCGAATTGCAAATTTGGTAAAAATCACGAAGAATTTTACATAGATAGAGTCACATAGTCACACTAGACTAAAAGTCACAGTTGCATAAGGTAAGCAAGTCTACGCCCCTCAATCCCAGCGGCCGTTTCGCAGAGACAGCCTCCCGTCGATTTTTTTTTTTTCTTTTTTTGGACTCGAGGTCTACTGTTCACAGAACTACTATTTAGTAAGAAATTTGAAGTTAGCATATTTTTGCTAATTCATTCGTTAATCAAATTAGGAGGCTCTATAATTATAATAAATAAATTAATTAATACAATATAATAAATAAACAATATTAATTTTTTTAGACTTTCTATTGAAGCAAAACTTTCAAAGAAATGATGAAGTCAATTCATACGAGGTCACAATCGCAATGCGCATGACATCTAACATCTAACTACGCTTATCTTGTTCTGTGACGTCACATCTTTTTTTCATTACGACATATGAAATGGATTCCAAAAATGAGCAAATCGCATTTGGCGTACATCACGTGAACATTAATCGATTTCACTGCTTTAAATAATAAACAATAAGCTTTTCTACATTTTTTCGGTATATTTTGACTTTACTTATTCTTGTTAATAAAACTGAGATAACGAATAAATTTTAATTAAAAAAATCTTTTTTTTTTGCTATGCTGGTATCTGAAGGGTTTATTTTTTTCAATTGAAAGAAAGTAATGAAATAATAAATTTTTCAATTTTTGAAAACTAGGATAGCTGTTATTTTGGTTAATTTTTAAGATATAATGACAGGTTTGTGTTTTCTATAGTAGAAATGCATTTAAAATATTTAAAAATCGTCCTCATAATTAATTTATTGCGTGCCATTAAATTTATTCCATTGACGTTATCAGAGATTTTTTGTTGCAAAGTTGTTTATCATCCATTGATAGTGACCGGATGTAAATAATTAGTCACGGTTTTCGGATCTTCTGAGCTGGACACGCTACCTCCCTGAAGCAAAATCACAAATTTAATTTCAGGAAATTTAGTCACTTTATCAAATCTTACTTTTTATCTTTTTTTTATTAAAAATGTGATTATTTTAATTAAATTATTAAAAGAAGGAGGAGAAGACCTTAAGAGCAAAAGATGCAAACGTTATTTTTCCGATGTTATTAGGCATTCAGAATATCGTAGCAACATTATGGAGATATCGTAAAATATCTTGTGCTAATAAGGAAAAATAAGACGTTTTTAACCTTTTCTGTGCTGACGATATAATTGGTGTACTAGCAGATTTTTTTTTCTTTTTCTTCTTTTACTTCTGCGAAGGGGGAATGTACTTATGCTGCGTCATCCCTATAGTAGGATGCCACTTTCCTAAAGGCGCCAATCTGTTGGGTTTCTAGTTACACTGTAGATAGCATTACTCTCTCGTTCCTTTGGATTACGGTTTGTGTTTATTGATAATGCGGAATGTCAAAAATAGGTATCTGTACTGGCAATCTAAAGATATGTATACACTTGTGAGCGCAACGAGAACAAAACAGTGCGCTAACAACTTACAAGTAGCTGCTCGCAGGTGTAGACGCAGTTTTGTGATCACCGAGAACAGTTTGCGAACGGTTCCGATGCCGCTCGCAAATCCTATCGGTTTTTCGGCGAACACAGGGGGATTCTCAGTTCAACTTGGGACGTGCTCGAATGTTGTTCGCCGTCACCCCCCACCCGAATGAGAGCGCTTCGAAAGACCCCTTTCCGCTTAGCACTCTCAAAGTGCACCCTCGTCTGTTATCGACTGACACGGGTAATGATGACTGACGCATTCGAAGTGTCCGCGCCGCTTTCCTATGGATTGAGGCGTATTCTCCGTAAAAATAATTTAATCGAACTCGCTGCGAGCGGTTCTCGAAGCTGCACGCAAGTGAATACGCACCTTAACGGCATCACAGACATTATCATCCATTGACGTAACCAACGTGGGTGTTCTCCCCTTGACTTTGTAACGCAGTCGTTCAGAAGCCCCCGCAGGTTGGAAGGTATCGTAGTTGCATTCCCAGATGTTTTACAGATGCGTTTCAGATGTGTAGATGAAGACGCCGTTCAATGACCGGATGTGATTGGTGACACACTGTGAAAGAATGGTAAGGAATTCTGAATGGTTCGAGAATTTTTTCCCTAACCATAACTGTGACAGGACGTCGAGACCACAGATGGATTCTGGCAGAAGCCCTGTCCAGTTGTTTACACAAATAACCCAAAGGGTGTAGAGTCTGCAAGGACCGACGGGGAGGAGTAAAAACCAGCCAAGGGCGGAGCATACTAACAAAAAAGAAGAAAGAAAAGTTACAATTAACAGACCTACTTATTTGGAAGGTATGAATCACAAAGATGCGTGTAAGTAGCAGAAAAAATACACAAATACAAACAAAAATACACACAAATACAAACAAAAACATACACAAAAACAAACAAAAACGCACACATCACAAAAGCACCAACGGGTGCAACAAAGCAAAACCAACGTGGCAAAACTCAAGAAACAAAAAAGGATAATAAAAAACAGTAATTTAATCAAAGGATTACTTACATAACCACAAATAATTCGAGTGCAGTAAATTAATGTACAGAATTTAAATACGATTGAGATCACAAGCGCTGCAAATCATCACAAATTTTCCTAGAAATTTCAAAAATTGTCCGGATGTTTGACCAGCGGGCACTCAGCCGTGAAATATTCTGTCCCTAATCTCTAAATATACTGAACTCTGTTATGGGAACTGTAAATATTTTCCCTGCATATTTTGTTATTAAATATTTATCCTAGATTCGATGACTGTACGTACTTGTATAGTTGAAATTTGATTCTATGCATCACAACCTTCTTCTATACTTACCTAATATGGCGCATGTTATGTTTAACTTCACAGTATAGTAACAAATATCTAGCATACATTTTGGACCCCTTCCCATTGAGTGATTGTGACGAAACTTTTATACAAATCTACAATTTTGATGTTCCATAATTCACATGTCAAATTTCATTTAAATAGCTTGTGTTTTTGAGGTATGGAGCTCGCTTACACTCGGACAGAAAAGGAAAATACAGTTTACCTATTGATGGATTTAGTCCAAAATTTGATACAGATATACAGTTTGGTGTGTTGGAACCGTTCCAATAAAAGACATACGAAAGATACACTTTCTTTATTGAAAGTCATAACTAAATAAGTAAGAAGCTAAGTAGAACGACTTGTCTACCAAGAAACAATGATCTAACACAAGTATACTAGCTAATTGATCCATGACTTTACTGGACATCAGAGAAAAAAGTAGAGCATCGTATTACAGTATCCTTACCATATCATTTTACATCGACACCACATAGATAGCACTACAGTAAAACCAAGTAGAGCTTATAAACTTGCTGTGACGTAAAATACGTCATAGCCAGCTGACGTAGGAATTCGGAACACTTAATAATTGTTGCCAACATGGTGTAAAGATCATATTCTAAAATTCACTTATTGAGCTTGTTGCTTTTTTTGAGTTATCGCGTACAATGGCGTAGCGTGAGTAACTGGCGCCCGAGGCATAACATGATTTTTTCACCCCTTAGTCGTCATTGTTGGTTTAGCAAGTGTCTGTAGTGGGTGAATTATAGCTCACACAGCATTTAATATTTGTTTGTAAATATCGTTTTCTTTTTATTTAAAGCATCTATTTATTGTCATATTTAATTTTGTTCATCACATTATATTTTTTGTGGCAACAGTAGAAAAATGTAGTTTTTAGAATTTTGTTGATTTTTCCGTTACAAATAGATTCTTCTCGAAAAGAAAGAAATAAAACGTTTAAATGGAGTATTTGCATTTTATTATTTGATACGTCAAACAAGTTCATGTTGCTTCTTTCATGTTTAAATAAGCAGAAGCCAACATGTCAATACCGCCCGGGGCACGACATTATTTTTTCGCCCCTTCATGAAATTTCGCTTTAAAAGGGGGCATAAACGCACTATTGTTTTGTCCCCATGACGCACCCTAAGGACATCTATATCCCTCCTATTCCTTAATCGCTACGGCACAAATAGCGTAAATGCACGAATAGACAATTCGACGAACAATCAAACCGTAAACGGATTTGTTCCAAAATTTGATACGGAAGAACAATTCTAGTAATAAATCTACATACCAAATTTCATTCCTCTATCTTTTTTCCTTTTTTCAGTTATCGTATTCACAGACAGACAGGTCTTGCATCAAAAATGATTTTTTCTGATTTCGAGAGATGTAAAATGTGGAGATTCATCAAAATCTCGTGGTCGAATTTTTTGACGATTGTATCACTTTCTTTCAAGCCTGTCATTCACTATCGGTCACTCCACGCAAATGACATGGTGGAACTCCAAACCATTCCATTTTTCAGACCATACATTTAGGTAGGTAATTCACGGGCCGAACCGCGTATGCCCCAAACCCTTACGCCACGGACATTCCGATCGCCTACTACACCTACTTCTCCCCCCATCCGATTTTCTCTAGAACAAGACAGCCTCCCCCTACTTCATGTATATACGCCGGTCACATTTCAGCATTTATGGCCTGGCCCAAATTTGCGCGAACTGGGACATAGCCATATTTATGTCCAAAATGGAGAGGTTGGATATCCAAAGAAGTTCAAAATCCAAATTTTCGGCAGCACTACTCCAATTCTCATCGGTTTTACGCACTGAAGACAGGTTTTGGTGTGGCGTGGACCGCTCGTGAATGTCCAGAAATTAAAAAGTGTGAAAAGCACTTTCTCTTCTCTCTACTAAAATTTTCTCAAAAAAGATTTTTCGATTCTAAAAGTGAAAGTTTAAACTCTCTAAATTCAATCTAAAAACTGAAAGCGCTCAAAATATTTGAATTACTCAACGTCTATAGCTCTTCCGTTCCTTGATTTCCACAATCATCGGCAGATGGAAGAATTATCTTCTATCCCGAAAGAAGAACTATACCAAAATGATTCGGTTACTCTAGTATACTTACAAAATATGGCACCTTCGTTTCGGTTCTGTTTATGAAAACCTGCATCCTGAAACGCATCGTAACAGGTAGAGAGTTAGGCGGCAAAATCTTGGAGGTCACGGCAAAGCCCACAAATGAGAATGTCCTCTCCCACAGACATTCGCTTAAGTGAAGCAATATTCCCCGTTTTTGTGTTTTGTAGTATAATGAAGAAAACCTAATATACATTTTGGACGCCTTCTTTTCCAACTATTGGACCCAAAATTTGATGCAGATATACATAAGAAATCATGCTATATTTCACTTTTCTAAGAAGTTACATTTTAGGTAGATTCCTTATAGGATGCAATGGTTCTCAT
Organism: Araneus ventricosus; assembly: GCA_013235015.1. Taxonomy (NCBI): domain Eukaryota; kingdom Metazoa; phylum Arthropoda; class Arachnida; order Araneae; family Araneidae; genus Araneus; species Araneus ventricosus. Next base: position 181,869 of record BGPR01000125.1, read on the forward strand.
GGCATGAGTTCCGGAAAATTTCTACAGATCTTTACCGATCATGACTCCTAGAACCCAAAACCACCCTTCGTTCAAAAGTTATATATGTATGTAAATATAAAGCTTTGCCCATGTTATCTTGTGAACAAGATATCTAAAGTAATTTTGATTAGATTTTAACCAGCGAGGGATATGTTGCAAGGACGGTGAAAATCTCGGCCGAGTTCGTAGATGAGCTATCCAGCTCAAAGAGGGTGGAAATGATGAGGGTTGAAATTTTCATTTCCCCATTACTCCCTTATGATTGAAGATAGAAAGAAAATTCATATTAGGCGAACTATTGCCTTATCATAATAAACAACTTTTGTACTGAATGTTCTTTGATAGATACAATTACTTAGAAGTTATGAGATTAAAAGTGATTTTCCAACTCCCCCTTTAACTTAGCCTGCCTTTTAACCTATGCATGTTATACCTTGTTGGAAAGCTCTCATCATTTGCATTCGCTTCCACTCTCTTTCATTCTTGTAGATCGAATATTAATGAAAATAGAGCACGAAATGTTATTTTCCTTATATCTCCAGACAAAAGGAATCTACCTTTGACTTCCGTTTGTCGACTGGGATTTTTTGAGTTATCACATTCACATGCATTCGAATACACAAACCGACACATGATCATCCCTTTGGCGAATTTGGTTCAAAATTTAACACACATCTAAAATTCTGATGGTAAAACTATGCATCAATTTTTATCCATCTAGCTCTTTGCGTCTTTTAGATATTGTTTTTGCAAGCGCACGAACAGACAGACTTCCCATAGACCGATTTCGTCCAAAATTTGACAGAAATCTACCAATTTAGTATTAGGACTGCATACCAAATTTCATCTCTCTAGCTCAAACCATTTTTGAGTTATCGTGTTCATAGACAGACAGACATATTTCCAAAATTTTGTTTTTCGGACTCAGGGATGTCTGAAATTTATAGTTTCATCTAAATCTCGAGGTCGTATTTTTTGACGATTACAATACTTTCTCTTTGTATACGAGAAAGTAATGATTCGGTTGCGCGTGATTTTCCAGCTCAAGGGAGCATCACTTTAATGGTTTAGTTGCAAAAACCGCAACTGCGCAGGTGAATAGCAGAGTTTCCAAAGATATTTACTGAGGAAGGAAGTCGGCATAGTTTGATGTGGAAAGATTTGCATTGGCAGGAAGGAGCTATTTCGACGCTCAGGAAGTTTCGATACTAGCAGGTGAAGCAAACTCTCAGCGAAATTCGAGGAAGATTTTATCTTGCTGTATAATCAATAGAATGTCATTGAAAACGTGCTTGGGAATGCACAGTTCAAATAATTACTGGGTGAATACGAAATTTTAGAGCGGAAGGAACTGACCTATTAATATCATTAACCCTCCGCAATAATTTTTATCCTAAAATAGTTGCAATGCATCTCGCTAATAATAATAATAAATTATATAGCTAATAAAATCTATTCTGTGATATGTTCGTCCGGTTTTAATAATTTTTTTCTTTAGCTGTAATAATTAGTTCTAATAAGAATGCAAATGTGACTGCTTTAAGAAAAATTCAAAATGTAATGCGTTAAAAAAGAAAAAAAACTGCTAATATTGTTAAGCAACGGATTCAGAAACCCTCCGCGCTTTTGCGCATGCGCCGGGCGGAGTTATTTTCATCAAAATAGGGGGAAAGTGAAGAATGGACGGGTGATGTTTACATTTTACTGAGCGTGACCTGACAAAGAACTCCGGAAATGCGCTCATATGACTCATTCCCCTACACCCCTTTCCGGCATAAAATCGTCCAAAAGTGGTAGTCTCGGTGTCCATTGCTGAACATTAAGTGCAGATTGCATGAGTATCTATTAGATATTGCGACTGAGGGAAAGTTAATTCTTGTAGGAAATATAATAAATTGTTATACAGGATGATTTCAAAAGAATGTCTCATCTTTGAAAGGCTATATCAAAAAATTCTGTACGTCATTCTACGAATAATTGTGAGAGGCGCATTCCGAAGTTTTATTTGATAGCAAGCTTACTGATTGATCTATGTAAGTTAATTACTTGTTTTCAGTTAGCGTTGAGTCGCAACCACTTAACAAAAAAAAATGTTGTGTGTTATAGAATTTATTAAAAGTGAATCTATTAACACTAAAACGTGAAGAACTTAAATGACCAATTGATTCAAAAAAAGAAAATTTTCTGCTTTCTGCCTCATTAGAGAAGATTTTATGACAATTTCCCAAACTGTGAATGTAGAAACGGTACTGGTAACGTTGGACACTTTTTTCGGTTACCAAAAAACAAAAGTGTTTGAGATAAATATTTTAAAAATAACTTCAATATTTTAAGTATTTTAGATTTGGTTTAGGATTAGAAGGCTAAAACTGCCATATAAGGAACATATCTAGGGAAATCTTTTCCGTCCAAATGATTGATTGTTTGAAATATTAAATTTTGGATGATTGTCGTTTACTAACCAGTTAATATGAAATCTATAATATAAAGCAGAAAATACAAATATCTGTCTGTCTGTCTATCGGCCACAAGAACTCCTCCTAAACGGTGGACGGTAGCAACATGAAATTTGCACACGACATTCTAGAGCACATTTCTAGTCAACGGTGCTATTTTAAACTTTCAGAGTCAATTAGTTTTTAAGATATTTAATTAAATAACGAAAATTGGCCGCTGTTAAGCCTAATGCTTAGACGGTTTTTGCCAAGAACTTCTGAAATATTTATTGCAAGAAAATTATTTTTACGCCACCTTAAAGAGCATAAAATTAGTTTTTTAATGATATTAATTCCATTGGGATAAAGTATTTTCTCTGACTAGGGGGTTCTGCCCCCTGCTTGTTAAATCTCGCTAACCCCCAGGAAGATTGCGTTGCAATCCTCCGTGGTTTTCTACGCAAAACTTGCTCGCTTCGCTCTCTACAATGAAGACACTGTGTGTCCTAGCACACTTGTACTATATATTATTGTACTGTAATAGTAATTAGAATTCTTTTGTTGCTACATAACATATGAATCGATTGATGTCAAAAGGGGACTTCTGACATCTAGCAGAGAACTACTATATTTATGTTAAAAGGACTCTTCTGCGAAGAAGCTTTCTCCTAAACATCACATGGAAGCTTTGATGTTGTACCAAAACGTGACTGAGAATGGTAGAAGCCCGTTTTTACACTAAAGATGCATTCACCTCCATCAAATTAAAAATGAAAATAAAAATATAATTTCCACCGAGAATGCAGAAGTCCCCTATTAACGTCAATCGATTCATATAAGTCTTACGTGTTATATTTCTTATATGTATTTATATTATTTTCTATCATTGTTACTTACCCTTTTAGCACAAGATGCTCTACAATATTCATACGATATCTTTACGACGTTGTGAGGCAATCAGAATAAAGTAGCAACATCGGGGAGATATCGAAAAATATATTGTGCTAATAGGTATTTTGACAACCGAAAACAGTGTCCAACTATACCATTGCCTGTTCTACATTCACAGTTTGGGGATTTGTCATAAAATCTTCTCTAATGAGCAGAAAGCAGAACATTTTCTTTTTTGAAACAAATGGTCAATTAAGTTCTTTACTTTTTAGTGTTAATAATTGACATCAGTAATTCTGCATGCTTAAGCTGAATGCATTTTATGTATGCCATAAATGATCAAATTTACCGTCAAGGGAAGCCCTCCCGGGTGCTGACCGCGCCTGATGCTGGTCAACTGCAGTGATCAGATGGCAACTGGTGCTTTCAGCATGGTATGGCCGTTGGCCCGTTGGGGGAAACCCGAACGATGTCTACACTGTATCCAAACTCAACCCACACACACACCATTTAGTTTGTAATAACTGTATGTATACCACATGGTTTAAAAATCAGTTACATTCTCAAAACTTTCCACCTCTTCGACTGAAGAATTTGTAGTTTGCAGCTGGCTCATCAAGTGGATTCATTCCGACTGTGAGTGAACACTTGCTGAATCGATTGTACATTCTCTTCAGATACAAGAGGCCTGCCGAAGCAAACGCAAAAAGCATTTGCAAAGAGGCACCTTTTTTCAGTAGACTAGTGCAAGCAACGTACGATACTCCACATATCCGGAGGACGAATTAAGTACAAGGATTGGAAATTTAACAATGGCAATCATACATTTATAACCGATACCACATTTGCACTAACTTGAAATGTTTATAGACCTTTAATGTGTACAGTTTGCTTCCAACGACATGGAAGCCTATAGAGTGGTCTATTCGTTTAGAATCTCTGGAACAGTTCGGTAGCAACCCGCCACTGATTTTTGCTCGCTGGAGTTGGGAGTTGCTCTGTCCCAGGGGTTCCCAATCTTTCTTCTCTCGCGTACCCCTTGATTATTATTTTGGTTTTGGCGTACCCCCTACTATCATATCCAACTCCCCTCCCCTGACCCAGCCGTCTATGCAAAGAAGTTGTTATCAACAATGTTATGGTTAGTTTAAGAGTCAAATGACTCGAATTCATTACATTTACAGATTTTACTTTTGATTTTACATTTTATTCCATTTATACAACAGTATTAGTTCGACGCCAAAGCAAATGAAACCAGTATTGTAATTATTTCGTCTTAGCAATAAGAATAGCTAAAAATTACACTTCGTAATAATCAACTATCCAAGTGGTATAATTAAACAACAAGTATTTACTTGGAGAAACAAAATTCTCTAACTTTTTAATCTCTTATGTTTTCTCGTTTCCGCCATTAACAACTTTGATTTCGCGTATCCCCTGGGGTACGCGTACCACAGGTTGGGGTCCTCTGCTCTATCCGTATTTAAGCATCTGTGGGTATGATTTGATTCTAAAGAAGAAGGAACTACTTCGTGGAATTCTGTACCGAACAGTTACAGAGATTTTTAAAGCGATAGATCATACCTTCCAAACCATCAACAGAACTGTAACTGTTTTCAGGTATTCTACGGCTTCAACAAGTTGTACTCAACGCCGGCGACTGCATCGAAGGACTATTAGCATTTCAAGCCAGTGTCGATCTTGTATCTGCTGCAATTATACGTTTGCCACTATTGAATTTCCAACCTTCGTATTAATGACAAAACGCAGACAGAAGAGTCTTGAATTATTCATTTTTTTAACAGATTCAATAACTAAAAGTGCTGTTTGTTGTGTGGTTGTGATTTCAATGTGAACCGAAAACAAACAACCAATTCTGTTCGAGCAATGAAGAATTCTCCTAGCGACTTATCTTGCGTATCAAATAACACTTCAGAACGTTCTTCATAATTTCAGTTAATAGTTTTTGGAATAGTGCATTTAGTTGTTTGGTTGCGGCGATATAGAAGCAGGAAAATTTTTGAAATTAATAAATAACTCTACTTCTCGGAAACCTCTTTGCATTCGTATCATTGAAATGTGTGAAGTACATATAGTACTGGCCAAGAAGGAAGTGGGCATCGACATTTTTTTTATAAAAATGACGATATATTTTTATAGAGATATTTCGATTGCTCTTACATTAAGATTAAACATTGGACAACGCATTCAAATTGCATTGTGTTCCAAATTTTGTTTTTTGAACAGATACGCAATCTCATGTAATCACAAAATGGAGTAATATATCATGTGTCCCTTTTCTAATCCAATATAAATGGCATTTACAAATTAGTAAACACTTCGCCAGATAAGTTGCCATCAAGCCAATACCAAAACATCGAAACTGGCACAATAGAACTCATCATTCTTCTCGTCCTCATAACCGTGACTGACTCGAAATCTGCTGACATGTTTTAGCGTTCTAATCAGGCAATTTAGGTGGGGGAGGAACGCTAATTTTGCTGTAATGGGTCTCGCCCTAAATTACGCATCCTCTCACTTTGTCATCATCATCATCATCGAACGACACGAATATGGCGAAAATTGATAGAAGAACAAAAGCCATCGACACATTTATGTTCGGGAAAGAACAATAATTTTTCAGTTGGCTCCAACAGATGATACACCTAATGTTCAATGAGGGAAGAAATAATAACAAAAATTACAAAAAGCAGATGCTTTGCCGAGAACAGAAAATATCGAGGTCATTTCGTTGCCATGGTTACCAAATTGGTTCTAACTGAATTTTCATTGTCCCGCGAAACTGATGTGTAAGATCGTTTTCTACGAAAACTTAAAATGGCAACAGCAGGGTCAAGATTCTTAAAATCGTTTGAGGAAAAGCGCGATTTTTTTTTTTTTTTTGAAGGTTGAAGAACGCGGAACTTTTTTAAGGGTGTATCGTTGGTAGTTTTCGAGAAAGCGATATCTTTTGGTACTGGATATTTTTAGAATAACAATTTAAATACCTTTTAATCTTCCGATTTTTTTCTATACTGCTATGACGTACTAAAAACAAACATTAAGTTATTAAAAGGATAAACAGCTTCTTTGTCTGTTAAATATTGCCCTTTTCATACTTAAAAACGTAAACTATGAAGTTTATATGGTATTTCAGTAGTTATCTCAAGCTCTATCGATAATATTTCTGTTTAAATTTCTTATCAATAAATATGCAATGGGTTGCTATTTGCGCATTTAAAAATCGGGAAACAACCATCATTTTATAGATTTCGGGGTCACTTTTACAATGTCTACTTAAATGAGTGTAGAATGTGCAGTGTAGAAGTGAACCAACTCACTGCTTGCGCAATAAACTATTTATAATACAATAATTTATTTAACTTATAGCAATACCCTGTCCTGAAGTAACAAAGGACAATTTTAGAACGGACTTTGTCATTATGAACCATGGTCAGATGACGAGGGCGACGTCTGAGGCCACACCCTCCTCTCCAAATTTCCACACCACACCAGGGGTGTGTGTGTGTGGGGGGGGGCTTTTGACCCTCGACGTCAAATTAAACATTGAACCTGGCCGATATACACGGCGGATCTTTTATCTACTCGAATTTCGAACCTTCCGGTCATGAACCCGAAGCCATATCACCGCGGTCCTCATTAGATAGACGCAAGATAAATGAAATTTTGTAAGTGGTCTTTACACCGATATTGTAGATCTGTATCAAATTTTAGACCCAACCGCTCATAAAGAATGTATCCAAAACGCATACTCAATTCTTTTAACTATACTACGAAGCTAAACATAAAACGGGGCGTATTGTAAGTGTACTAATGAGTCTAGGGGAGAGCACTTCTGCTGGAAAAAATGTGAAACATTTGTCTCAACAAGCATTGTTTTATCGTAAAACTCTGTATATTTTTGCAAAGCGTCTTGAGCATAAGATTAAAAATGCCTTAAGTAAAAACACTTTTTTCATTTTGTAGTGCATCAATTAAATCAGTCGAAAAAAATATCTCTTTTCTTGTGATAAATTGGGGAAAATCGACTTCGACATATTTTTGGTGTCAAAATCTATCTAATAGAATATTTCAGTCATCAACTCTCTCTCTGTCTGAAACAAATCATTATATTTTGGTCACGTAAAAAAGTACTGAAATAATACCGACCATTCATCATTAGTGCATTGGCGATAACAATAACAAATGGGCGCTATTTAGATACTTCCTTCTATCAAATTATTCAGCATCTGATAACTCTTAAAAGCTTCATATCATTTAATTGAAGGTTTAAATATATTCTTATTAATCAGATCAGAAAACGTATTTATATATAGTATGTGGGTTTGATACTTATTTCAATTTTTTTTTTTTCTAAATTTTATCCAGCTTTTCAGTTTCATGTATTGCATGGAAGGAATATCATAAAAATAAAATAAAAATTAATATTAAACTTACTGACATTTTCCTGATGCATTGAAATTACCAATGGAAAACTGACACTTGGCCGGTAGCGGTATGTTTGTGTTCATATAATTCTTGACAATCATTTATACCATCTTCAATTTTTTTTAGCCAATTAATTTTATAAGCACTTTTGTGTATATGGTTGCAATTATAATCTAATGCCCAAGTATCCCTCGCCCTTGACTGTTTCATCTTCTCACACAAAACTCGCGTTTTGAGTTTAACTTCGTAGTAAAGAAAAGATAATAGAATATGCATTTTAGACCTTTTCTCGCTAATTTCTGGGTCCAAAATTTTATATACACCTACGCTTTTCGAGTCACGACAACATTCCAAAATTCAGCTATTTAACTTGTTGTGTTTTTGATATCGTGTTCACATACAAATGGACAGACAAACAGCCTTCCCATAAGTGGATTTTGTCCATTATTTGATCGAAATCTAAAAGTTCGGTGCAAATCAACTTGGTTCCTACCAAATTTCATTCATTTAGCTCTTTCTGTTTTTGAATTATCGTTCTCTAAATATAATTCCAAAAATGCTTTTCAGACTCAGGGAGGTATAAAATCTCGAGATCAAATTTTGTCGCGCTTATAGTACTTTCTCACTGTATACGGGAAAGTAAAAAAATCAATAGTAAAAAATTTTGACTGAAAAAAGGTAATTTTAGACGCATTGTGGGTTTTTAACTGATTCTAATCGAGAATCTTTCGTTGTGTAGCATGAATCACAGCCATTTTTGACCCACGTTTAAAGTGTCATCTACACGTGGGAAATACACCAGAATGTCAAGGAAAGAATAGTCAAGAATTTTTTTGAATGGTTGCATTTTTGGGGAAAAAAACCCACTACTTAAGATAATTATTTTCTCTCGCTATAACGAAACTAAAAATACATTTTATTTTTTCCTGGTATAATTCATCACCTGTCTTCAAAAAATGCGAAAAAAAAGACAATTTTTCCGAAGAATACCCATAACATTTTATTACGATCTTTTCCGATGAGAGAAAAATTTTCGCTTCATTGATTTTTCTTATGAGATAGAAGTAATCCAGAATGTTTTTTCTGGTAATCGTTAAAAGATTATGATGTTTCTAGAGGAGGAGCGTGATATACCTTTCTTCTGTTCTCGCCGAAATTCACAATGGACATAAAGAAAACCGCAGGATTTTCTGTGAGTAATGCGGATCATACTTTTCTGGATAAAAATTATCCTGCAGTGGGCAATCATTTCACATTCAAGCACGATTGCTATATATTTAAACATGGCGAATCATTTTGCATGATCTCTTCAAATCATCTTTAGAATTTTCCATCAAACAAATTATCATGCGCCATGTATGAAACTGCAGGATGCCCCAAAATGTATGCACATTTTGAGCAATTGTTACGTTAATCATTATTATGTCCTCCATTAGGGAAGAGAGTCCTTCTTTTGGAAGTTCTGTCCTCCCTCGTAAAGTGTCCTCCATTTCTATATTTGAAGACTAATCTGTAAATATCTGTATCTCTGTAAAATTAGGAGACTGAACGTATATTTGAATTCTGACAAATTAATTCAATATTAAAATAAACAAAATGAAATTGATAAAAGATGGATGGAAATATTCAGCCATTTTAAAAGTGAACATAATCCATGTGAAAATTGATTTATTCTTGTTCAATTTACGTTGTGCTTCCCTGGAACTAATGCAGCAGTTAAAACGGTTTTTTCAATTGATAATGATTTTTGGACAAGTGAGAAACCGAGATTGAATGTTGATACTCTAGCTGCAACACTTGCCGTAAAATTCAATATGAAGGATATTTCTTGTTCAGATATTTTCCATACAGTGGAACCTCGCTTAACGAGCATAATTCGTTCCAGCCTCTTACTCGTAATGCGAGACGCTCGTTAAGCGAAACAATTTTTCCCGTATAAATTAATGCAAAATACGATAATGTCCCTGCCGAAAAAATACTCAAACATTTTCATGTATAGCGTTTATTCAAAGAACATTATACATAAGAATGTTAAGAAGCGTGACTCATCTTCATCTTTTCTTTTATAGCAGAATCAAATCAAAATCGTAATAATAAGTTTATTATTCATGATACATACTATAATTTGCTGGATTGAATTCAATGTTTCAGTTAGAAATTTTACTAATTGTTCCTAGTGTTTTAATAGATTTGTTGAGTTTTTATATGAATTTTGACCTAATTCATTTTTAGTAGGAAGCTGTCTAGAAACATTTGTTCTTGTCGACGCTTCGAAATTTGACGAAAATGCGATATAGCATTCTCATAAAATAAATTGTAGCGCGCATAGTCACTGTCTTATTAGAGTGATGTTTCTCAATGTACGATACAAAAGTTTCCCATGCTTTCAGCATTTCTCTTATTGCGCTAGAAGATTGTTGCTTTGCTGCTACCTCTTCCCCCTCTGACAAACTCTCTCCTCCATTACTTCTTGCTGTGAAACACATTGCAACTCCATAAGCTCTTCGATGGTCAGCTCTGGATTGTGCTCTTCCATAAGCTCTTCGATGGTCAGCTCTGGATTGTGCTCTTTCAGAAGCTCATCGATATCATTGCTACCCACCTCCAGGCTCCTGATCTTTGCAAGACACAATCTCGTTGACTACAGGCTCCACAGGGTACTAAGTCTCCTCAATGAGGGTCTAAGACTCCTCAATGTCACATTCGCCAGCGCTCTCCGACCAAAGCTTCTTCCAAGCAGAAGTGAGAGTTCTCTTGGCAACCCTTTCCCATGTCTTTTCGATCATTTTGAGGCAGGAAACGATGTGGAAGTGATATTGCTAATATTCTCTGAGAGAGAGGTTGGTCCCTGTTTGATAAGAACCCATCACTGGATAACGAGTTTGATAAGAATTAAAGCAAATTAAAAACTCCGAGAATATGACAGTAGCAGACGTAAAATCTGGAACTTCCTCTTCTCATCACTCGTTATGCAAAACGTCGCTTGTTAAGCGAGTCATTTTTTAACAATTTATTTTGCTCGTTATGCGAATTACTCGTTATGCGAATTACTCGTTATGCGAGGTTCTCGTTAAGCGAGGTGCTCGTTTAGCGAGGTTCCACTGTATATTGTTAAAAAAGGATACACTGATATAAAAATACTCATTCAATGGAAAAGTAGCCATTTAAATAATAATTAATAGGTATATAAGTATAATTACAATATAAAATGTCATAAATGTATCACATTATGGTATATTCTGTATTATTGTTGCAATGATGTAAAATGTTTCTTTTATTTAAAATATTTTTTCCCTTCGCTTTATTTGTGTTCTACTTTTCATCGTACAAAAGTTGGTCACCTTATAATTATGCCATTTCCAAGTTTCATATGGTATATAAAATGTAATTGGCGTTGTCATTTGTTGAAGATTTCCGAATTTCGTAAAAAACTTATTCATTGAGAAACGCTTTTTTTATATTTCTTTATAGAGAAGATTTCGCCGTTATTAGCAGAACCTGGAAAATAATACTCAAAAATTTCGAATACTGATCAATCTCAGTTCTGGAAACCCTCCGCGCTTTTGTGCATGTGAAATTGATTTCACCAAAATAGGGGAGAAGTGAAAAATGGAGGGGGAGATGCTTACATTTTACTTACAACTATATAGAAACATTTTATTTTCATTTATTGATTTCATGTAAAGAATAACTAAAAAAGACTCTAACTAAATAAAAAAATGCGCTTGACGAGATGTCATCCTTTCCCGTAGTAAAATCGTCCAAAAGTGGTTTTTGAAACGAACAGTACTTCATATTATTGACACCATTCTGAGTTTGTATTAGCCTTCTAGCAGGAGCGCGTATACATGAGATACTTACTTATATTGTTCATCACATTACATACTTATATCATTATTTTATAAATTTAAGCGCAGTTTTTATGTATATAATCTTTGTTTAATATAAAACTAATAAATGCAGATTACATAAATAAAAGTTGCAATTATTTTTGTAAAACAACACGATGTAAATAAGTATTACGGTGCACGGTTTAAGTTCATTTCTCCGGCATACGCGCGCCCGCTGGAAGGTTAATTAATTCGAGTTGTGGAACAAAATACTACTGTGTCATTAATTGTTTGGGTAAATTATTAAAAATGTATAATTATGAACGTCTCCTCACTGTTCCTCCTATAGAGTAAACGTTTTGTTTAATTGGTGTTTATGGTGCAAAGAACGTTATGTGGTCATGTTGAGCCAGAAGAATATCAATCAATATCTAGAGAGATACTGTAAAGTAACACTCGTAAAAATAATGATTAAAGTTTTGATAATATTCAAAATTCGGAAATTACATTTCGTGAAAGGGTGAAATTGAAGAAGTTGCGAAATTATCTACAAAAAGTCATACTGATAAAGGACTGATCCTTGTTTCCGTCTATTACTGTTTGTGGAACGTTGGGCAATAAATGCCGGAAATATTGTCTGACCTTCTACACAGCCATTCATTATACATGCACGATTGCTTTCCATCCTTTAAATCTGAAAGTGTCTTCCTTTTCCCAAGAGTCTACATCGATAATCACAATGCTTTATTATATGATTTGTTTAAATTGTGGGTTATTATAATCAATCTAAATTTTTTCACACGCAAACTTTTTCCAAAATCTGTTGAATAAAATTAGCAATTGTTCCGAGAGAATATTTGATATGAACTCATTTATTCAATGTGTTTAGGAGAATTTATAACTAAGAACGCTTAAAAGTTTCATACATAAAAATTCAACCGCTATCTTGTAAAATTTCATATACTAACCAGTGGGAGTGGTCTCCCCTAATTTTCTCGCATACGCCCTAACACGAGTTGGGAAAAAATACTCCAAGCGGCAGTAACATACGCCATTCCCTAACACAGGAGGGGAAAAAAGCACAAAGCGGTCGTGCCTTTTTTCTGCGTCGTAGAACGGTGAAGAAACCAAATATGCAATTTGAATGCCTTTTTTAAAACGGTTGAAACCAAAACTGGACACAGATCTACAATTAAGGTTAGAAGACCACATACCAAATTTCATTGATCTCAGTCATTGCGTTTAGATTATACAGACCGACTGGCAGACAACCCTAATACGGATTTGGTCCAAAATTTGATACAGACTAACATAACCTGGTGATAAAACTGTGTACCAAATTTTATCTATCTAGCTATTTAAGTTTTTGAGTTATCGTGTTCATATTTGAGTTATGTGTTCAACGGAAAGACAGCCAGACAGATTTCTCGTGGACGGATTTCGTCCAAAATTTGATAGAACTCTACTAATTTTGTGTAAATCCCTTATATCAAATTTCGTCCCTGTAGCTCTAACCATTTTTGAACTACCGTGTTCACAGACACACAAACATAATTCCACAATTGTGTTTTTCGGACTCAGTGAGGTCTAAAACGTGGAGATTCGTCAAAATCTCGAGTTCGAATTTTTTTGACGAATAAAATGCTTTCTCTTTGTATACTTCGTATACATGAAAGTAAATGCAATGCTTTCGCTCAAAATTTGATTAAACGATGCGTTCTGACAAACAATCTATCTTGCATACGAATTTTGATTGTCTGAAAGAGATCGAAAATATTTTATAATTTTTGAGCCAGAATTTTCGCACAAAAACCCCATTATTAAGAAATAAAAATTTTGAAGAGAAAAAAATTAATATTTACAAGAAAAAATATAACTTCAATGCATTTTTATTTTTTTGAAATATGGACTTTATCTTCAGCAGCAATGTAGTCACTATACTGATTAAACTGACCAGATTATTTGAGGTTCAATCCGAGATATTTTAGAACACGGATGCGCAATCCGAGATGTGGGATATGTGAATAAATAAAGAAAAGAAAAATTCAGAAACTATGACATAGTCAACTCAAAAAAAATATTTTGCTATTAACATTACATTTATATTATAAAATATTTTGCTATTACATACTATCTATTACATTTACTATTTATTTTCTTCAGGTTGATTCATCTACATTGGTCATAGCAGAGGTTTCCAACCTGTGATACGTTTACCTATAAGATGTAGGTTATGTACCATGTAGGAAATGGTGGGAAACACAAAACAAAGGGAGTAAAATAAAATAAAAAGTTTTAGAACATAGTTTCCCCAAACTACATGATCCCACGCAGAGCATCTGCGCTCGGTCATAGGACCATGATTTTCCTGACGCTTCTAGAGCCAAACTGGCGATTCAGCGCTCTATGAAAACCTGCCAAGACAAAAAAAAAAAAAGGCGCCAAGGGGTGTAAGTATAACAGAAAAGATCTCAAGAGAAAGTTCCATGATGTTCACCTCAATTTGTGAATTGGCACGATTTTATCTTCGCTGACTTAGACTATTTTGACGTTGATCTACACGTTCTCTGCTCGCCTAAGCCCATATGCTTCATTTCTAACTGATCTCGTTTGAATAATTTCATGCAAAGTTTCATTATATTGTAAGAAATATTGTGGATTCTTCATCTTAAACTCGAGAAAAGGTTATTTTACACCAGAAGGAATATAGTAACATGCTATGACTATGAAGTTATGTCTAACATAGCGGAGACTACCGTTTTTGTTTTGTAAACAAACCAATCGTTGCTATCGGCAAAAGAGAAATTAAACTCTTTTCTGCGCCACGTACGTTTAGCGTTTTATATATAGAGAGATTCGTTGTGAAAAGTGAACGTTATGGTAGTCCGAAAGCCTAGTGGTTAGTAGTGAAAGAAAAGTACCAAAAACTCAATAATTAAAAATAATAAATGCTTAAAATAATAATGCTATATTTTCAGCTCCATGGAACAAGCTCAAGGAGAGCATTGAAATTATCACGGTGAGTAATTATTTGCTCTAATCAGAAGTCAAAGCAAAATTATTTCAATGTCATTCATTTGTTTCGCAGTGGAACTAATATTATTCTAAAAATGGAATAAAATATAAAATCAAAATGATTCGAATAAATGTCATTAATTCATTTCCAGTCGTTTAACTCTTAAGCTAATCTAAGCCCTTAATATTATTAATAAAAACTTTTTTGCTGGCGGTGGCTATATAACTATAAAGGGTACTCAAAAATAAAATGACTGATCAAGGGGTGCGGGAGGGGAAAAAAAAGTTGGGAACCACTGGGTCATAAGGCGATCATAAGCACTGCCGTAGTTGCTACTTTTGCCGCCAGGGGAGAACTTGTGACATGCAGCCCTTCCTTTGCAAAACACATAGGGCACATAAACCTCAAAAAAAAAAAAAAAAAAACAGGGAGAAAAAAGCCATTTTATTAGTAACATATTTCGTCGTTTTGACGCCCTTGCGAAATCGCGCGTCCACCCCTAGACTTTTTTTCACATATTAGGGATTTACCGACAAAAGGCGAAAAATCCGAATTAATCACGTTAGTTATTTTTTTATCTGCGCAATGATTGGTTGAGCTAGCGCCGCTGCTCTTCTTAGTCATAAAATCGTTTTCTTGTATGTCTGAATTTGCCGCCCCTTTCGAAGTGCCGCCGGGGCGGACCGCCCACTCCGTCCCCCCTTTAGTGCCACTGATCATATGTGTATAGTGAAGTTGGGAAGAAGAATTCTTCAGAAGCCAACTTTTAGATAAATTAAATCTAGTTAAACTTTTTTGAAGAGACGAAATCGTGACTCCTCTGCCGAATCTGGAACATTTGGTCGCTTCATACGTATAACAAAAGTTGGAAATTTATAACAAACTTTTTAAATCAAAATTTAAAAAATTTAATGTAGATAATATTTTTTAATATGAACTATTAACTTTTAAGTAAAATCTGGGGCAATCCAAGGACTGTCCCGGGCTAATCAGGAACATCTGATCACTTAACCAAAATCAGCATGAAACACCATCTAATAGTCACTTTTTCACACTCATCTCCCATTTCTACAAATAAAAAGAGCTCATCCCACCATTACGAAGGACATTTCACCAAAAACTGAAACAACACGTCGCAGTTGGAAACTATTCTATGCAAAATCAATTTCACACTCTATGGATAAATCTTACGTAAGTGACGCGAGGGTTGGACTGGACAGATAGCGCGGTGCGTGGGACACCGAAAAGAGATTTCTAGTTTGAAAGTGACTCACTCCGGTGTGTAGTTGCAATGCATGGAGGTAGGACTTGCATCCACGTTGCAACGTGAGTGGGGAAAAAGCATCAAGGTCCACCATAACCTACCCATGACCTTCAACTCGAACGGCTTTTTCACAATGAGTGACGCATTCATAGTGGTTCAAGGCTTATTTATTTGAATGGGTGCTTTCGACATTGGAAAGCATGTGTTTTTGCTTCTCAGGAGTCATTTTCAGCTTTATTTTTGATGACCGTTAAAGAATGATTCAACGGTTGTCGTTGGAGTATAGGAACGTCACAGGTGTATTGTTTGTATTGTGAATGCTTCATATGGCTGTTTCCTTTGGTTTAATTTATTTTGACACCATGTCGTCTTAGTATCACACTAGCAGCGAAATAGAATTACACTTTTGAAGTTAATAAAAGTTAATACGCCTCGAGATCTATTATTTAAGATCTTTTTTAACTGCAAACACATCTCAACTAAATGTGCATTGTAAGCGTATGTATTGTTACCTATTGCAAAAAATGATTAAAATCTCAAAACCTCGGGGGATCGCCCCTCCACTTTTTAAGGAAAAATTAAATTTTATTTCATTTTAGTTGCCTAAAACTAGGGATTATAAAAACAATAGTGTCCGGGAAAGCTAGCTAATTTTGAAACTAAATTTTTAAATTTTGTTGTCTACCCCCTACACTCCGCGGTACTTTTTAGGTGTCTATAAATTTACACCTCCCCCCCTCTCCCACACTTTTGCCACCCAATCGCCGCCACTGCTCAAAACTATATAGAATAGTTTTCTTAAAGTTTAGTTAGAAATATGTTGAAGATCAGTTAGAATACTGTCGCATTTTAGAAGCACCTCGAGGGTATTTTGGGACAGTCATGTCATTTTCAATAGAGGTCAGATGAGGAAAGCGACATCTAGGCCGCTACCCCCTCTCCAAATATCCGCACCACACCAATACGTTGTCGTTTGACCCTCGACGGACTTACCATGTGCCAGTTCTGTATATACAGCGGATCTTCCGAGGAACTGGATCTCGAACCTCCGACTTTTTGGTCCGCAAACCGAGATTCTGCCACGATGACACCGTGGCTCCTTTCATAAAATAATACGTAGAAAACAGCACGTAGAATTTCACGTTGCGCTTAGTCAGATAGCAGAATGTGTCCCTAGTAGCCCGTCTGAAATTATTTTTAAAGTTCGTTTTTCAGTTTTTCTAATCCTATTAGGTTATTTTTTTCTAATTGAAAAGTTCCACCAGCAAGGAAAATGGAGGAAAAGAAAACCGAAAAAGAAGAAAGAAAACAAGAAATACATCAATAAGCAGGAGAAACACAAGTCGGAGCTGCTCGGGAAACAGCCCGTCGCAAACATCAAAATTCGCTCCCTGCGTTACGCTTCGGAAGACGAAGCCAATATTTTCTCCCTTTGAGTTTGGCGGTGACTTGAGCTGCATTCAATGCAGCCTTTGGCGCAAGGCCAAATGTGAGTTACTTTTTTTTCCCTCTTCCTTCCACCCGAGGATGGCCTTCGTTCTCTTGATTTTTTTTTTCTTCGCTTGTTTCTCGTTCACCGTTATTTGGTTTTGGTTCCGTTTTCACGAGGTTCGATAGAAATTCATCTAAGCATTCGTTTTCTTTTATTAGAAATCGCTCGTGGAAAAAAGATGCGTCGATAATTTTCTAAAATGCAATTCACATAATTACAACTAAAATTTTGGGGCTACTTAGAAGTAAAACTGTTTTATAAATTTCTATTTTAAATACGTTAATTTTTTTGCAGCACTGCTTGTTTTTGAGTTGACGAGCTGCCACTGCTAGTAGCACAAGATGCTCTACAATATCCATACGATATCTTAACGATGTTGTTCGGCACTCAGAATATCGTAGCAGCGTCATGGAGATATCGTAAAATATCTTGTGCTAATAGGGTGAAGATAGATTTATAACATATTTAATGATTTAAAATCCTTTCAGGGGCAGCGGTTACCTTTCGAAACCGTCCTTTTTAAAGAACTTTTTCTTAGTCAGGCGGTAGTCTTTTGATGATTTATTAGACAAAATATGTTTTTGTATTTAATAAATGCAATAGATGGCAACACCAGTTCTAGTTTTGCTTCGTCTTATGGTTTTAAACATCCATGAACATCGTTTTCAAGAATAAAAATAAATTGTCTGTACCCCTGAAAGGACTAAAAGAGTTGCATAATGTTTGAAAAGAGCAAAGTATGTTATCCGTAAAATGGTTTCAAGGAATGAAATATTTCATGGAACTCTAAAGTAATTTCAAGTGATTAATGCATAAAACATTTCATTTTATTTATTATAAACATCTCATTCTCAAAACTTTTACCGATATTTGTTTTTAAATACGTGATTCCTAAATGATAGATTATAGATAACTTAATATTACGTTCATCTATTGTTATTCTTATTTAGTGCTAATGTTCATTGGACTGTGAAATCCGATTTATGATTGCTTGGATTATTTTTTCCGGAAGAAAGTTTTGATCTGAAGACGTAATATGCCAGAATTAAACATAATATAGTTAAGTACTTTATCTGTGCGCAAGTTATCATAGCTAGAAAAGAAAACCAATTTTTCACAAATTTTGAAAATCGGAGAAAAGCTACGCCATTAGTCAACGATTGTTTGAATTTTAAGATGGTGTAAAAAAAAATTTTGTTGTTAATTTAGCTTCGAAAATTTCACAGGAAAATATGAAAGTTACAAAACAAAAAAGTAACACAAATAAAATCAACAGTTGAAAAGTTAATTTCCGCTAACTTTAAAGAACTTTTAGTGATGTTATTGGAGAACGTTGCAAAGCACGTAAGAACGGTATTTCATCACAGTTTTCATATATTTCATGGATAAAAGAATTGTAATTGAAGCTCCTGTAATGTATAACGTCTTCCTTTTTAGATAAACACATAATTATTAAAAAATTAGATCTGGTATCCTCTAAATAATTCAACATACCAGTAAGTCATTTTCTTATTGATGGCCTTATTTGAGGACTAGAACAGGGGTTCCAAACCTTTTTCCCTTCGCGTACCCCTTGATTAGTCTTTTTTACTTTCGCATACCCCCCTATTGTCATATACCCCTGCAAACATTTGTCTATGCAAATAAGCTTTCATCAATAATGCTAAAAGCTTAGGTTAGCGTCCCGAGTCAAATGACTCGAATTAATAGCATTTGCAGGACTTATTTTCGATTTTACATTTTATTCCATTTTTACAATAGTGTTAGCCCAACGACAAAACCAATAAAACCAGTGTTGAAATAATTTCACATTAACTTATAAGGATAGCTAAAAATTACTCCTCATTTTGCTTTTTTTCTTCTTATTTTGAGGGTAGGTTTAGGACATGCACAACTTTCACTTTTACTTTTTACACGAACTTGGGGAAACAAAATCAAATCAAAACGCTAATAAAGGATCAAAACGCTTTTGATCCTTTATGTTTTCTTATGTCCGCCATTACCGACTTTGAGTTCGCGTACCCCCAACTGGTCCTTCGCGTACCTCCAAAGGTACGCGTACCACAGGTTGGGAACCTCTGGACTAGAACATTGGCTAGAATAAACAGGAGTGTTGTCCTCTTGACCGTTTTGCATACTTCTACGTAACATTGGCGCGTTTTGTGCTTGGCTGCGTCGTACAGTAAAAATAATCGAGTATTGATCATCCTCTGATACGGAAACCCTCCGCACTCTGGCGCACGCGCAAGGCAGAGTTGATTTCACCAAAATAAGGGTGAAGCGAGAAATTGAGGGAGAGATACTTACATTTTACTTAGCAGTATATAGAAACATTTTATTTTCATACAATGATTTACTGTAAAGACTAATTTAAAAAAAACTAATTAAAAAGTACGCCTAATCAGACCAAGGCCGTGACCTAACAAAGAACTCCGGAAAAGCGCTCGTATTATTCTTTCCTTAGTAAAATCATACAAAAGCGTCAGACTCAGGTGTTTGAAACGAACAGTATTCATTTAGGATATCTTCCCGTTGACCTATTTGGCTCAAAATTTGAATACAATTTATAATTTTGACGATAAAATCACATACTAAATCTCATTTATCTAGCTTTTTCAATTTTACAATTTTGAGATATCGTGTTCGTTACTTTGAGTTACATTCACTACTTAGAATTAGTGTTATACAAGAATAGTCAGACAGTCAACTCGTTGATGGAATTCGTACAACTTTTGATATACATCAACAAACTTAGTGATGAAGAAATATGACGATTTTCTTTATTTAATTCATTTGCTTTTGTATTATAGTATTCCAGTGGCGAATCCAGGATTCCGATCGGCGTATATATACAGATGTACCGACGGATTTTTCGGTGTAAAGGCAACACAGTAAACTTCATTCGAGTTATCGTGTTTACAGACAAATGTGATTCCAAAAATGTTTTTTTCGAACTCGGGGACTAATCCCCGATTAGATAGGACAGTCTTGATTGTTGGCTCTTTGTCCTAGTTTTGAATAAAGTTTTTCAAATTTTCCCATTCATTACTTGTATTAAATATCCCAGATAAAAAAAATGAGCGACATCAAATTCTAAAAATTCTTTTGGAGAATTTTATTTTTTAAGTTTTCCTAAACATCGCCATCCCATTTTAATGAATTATGGCAGCTCAATACTGTAATTACCTTGAATATTATTAATTTCCGTTAAATGTAGGTTCGTGATATCGTAAAAATGCAGTGACTAGACGTCCCCGGTTAAATGGCACAGTTCCGACTTTTGTCCCGGCTTGATTCGCTTTCCAACAGCTTGATTGTCCCGGATTCAAATCTCAAAAATCCAATCGCAAGCAAAGCAAAATGTCGCCTACAATGTTCGTGATGTGATTCAGTTCATGCGGCGATGAATTTGATTAGAAATGCACTAAAACTTCGATTAACCGTCACTCTCCACCTTCTGTGACGGATAACAGAAATCTCTTAATACATATGTACAGCTGGCTTGGCCAGAAAATTAATTTTACAAAACGATCAATTTGAACTTCAATGAAAGAGTAGTAATGTACAGAAATAACGGATTAAAATTTTTAGACGATGACCCATCCATAACAGAAACTGACGGTTAATCGAAGTTTACAGAAAATCCAAAACCAAATTCCAAGCGTAATAGAATCATTTTCCTAATATTCCATTGAGAAGCAAACGAAACTTTTAAAAACCGTAGACATCCTATTTCTTCCTTTCCAGAAGACTGCTTTAAAATTACACATTCATTTTGCAGAAATAACCAATTGAGAAAGAGAGGGTGAAATTTCTGGCGGACCTCACGCGCTGTGACACAAAAGCGTGCTTAACCATGACGTCACAAGTGCTCTGACCTATCAGTGTTCCGAATCAGCGAAAAGATGAATACATAAAAATCGTGATATAATCATCCATAAATCAACAGAGTGCCTTTAAAAACCGCAGACAGAAGTTAAGGAAGTAATAAACAGGGTTGAAATATGCACTGAGGTCCGCATACTACTTTATGTGGAGTTGTAGTCAAATGGGATTTGACCTGTTTATATTTTATGCTCTAAAGAGAGTTAAAACAGAAAGTGTTTTGACTGATGTCCAATTTGATTAACCATTAAACGCTGGATGTTACATCAGAGAAGAACGGTTCATTTCATGCGGAAGTGTGTGAACATGCTTGTTTGAGCTGCAGTCAACTTTGGCTTTGTTTTACCAGCGGGAATTTCTCCGTTCGACTTTAGTGGTGTGCATTAACAATGAGGCGCGTTTTATGTCAAGCATCGTAGTTAAATAACAAAGAGAATAGAGTTCTTATTCCGGACCTCTTCCAGCAGACAGATTTAACCCTAAATAAGACACAGATCTAAATTTTGGGTGTACAGATTATGCGCTAAAATTCACCTGTCTAGCTCGTTGTGTGTTTGAATTATCACATTAACATACGCATGAATAAATAGAACGATATAAAAGGAAAATAGAGTCTACCTGTTCATAGATTTAATCCAAAATTAGTCACAGATCTACAATTTTAGTTTTAACTTTACAGACTTGACTCACCTGACAATAAGAATCATAAAGAACACTACAATACTGTCGATAATTTAATAAAAAATTCATTGAAATAACTAGCTAAAAATTTTTTTCGACAGCGTCAACGCTACAAGTGGAATGACTAGAAAAGTAGGAAAATTTTCGAGCCTGTCAAGACAGAAAGCAATGTTGTCACGTTTTTATTATTTTTTAAAGAAAGGGAAATTAAGAACAAATAGTTGTAGTGATTTTAAATAAAATCAAGAATTCTGGTTTAGCTCTGCGGGGGGCTGCAGCCCGCTAGCCCCCCCCCCCCCCCACTGGTAAAGATCATATTCTGAAATTCACCTATTTAGCTCGTTGCGTTTTTGAATTATCAGGTTAACATACGCACGAATAAACAGAACTGCAGAAAAGGAAAATAGAGTCTACCTGTAGAGGGATTTAGTCCAAAATTAGTCACAGATCTGCAATTTTAGTGTAAAGATCATATTCTGAAATTCACCTCTTTAGCTCGTTGCGTTTTTGAATTATCATGTTAACATGCGCACGAATATAACAGAACGGTAGAAAAGGAAAATAGAGTCTATCTTTTGATAGATTTAATCCAAAATTAGTCACAGATCTACAATTTTAGTGTAA
>BGPR01000125.1:204466-268871 GCA_013235015.1 Araneus ventricosus
ATCCAAAATTAGTCACAGATCTACAATTTTAGTGTAAAGATCATATTTTGAAATTCACCTCTTTAGATCGTTGCGTTTTTGAATTATCACATTAACATACGCACGAATAAACAGAACGGTAGAAAAGGAAAATAGAGACTACCTGTTGATAGATTTAATCCACAATTAGTCACAGGTCGACAGTTTTAATGCATTCAAAAATTCACCTCTCGAGCTTGTTGCCCTTTTTGAGTTACCGCGTAAAAGCACGATTAGACAGTTTTACGACAATCAACACATTAATGGATTTAATCTAACATTTCATACACATCTACAGTTCTTATAATTGAAACCATATTTCAAATTTCATCTATCTAGCGTGTTATGTTCTTAAGTTTTCCGAAATTGTTTTTTTTTTCTTTTTCTTTCAGAAGCAAGGAGTTGTAAAATATGGAGATTCGTCAAAATCTTGCAGTCAAATTTTTTGACAGCTGCAATAATATCTGTTTGTACACTTCATAAATGAGAAGGTACAAAACAATCATCTGGACTCCAAGAACGAAATCAATTCATTTTACAGTAATTCGTATTTAGAAAATAATTAGAGTTTACAAGCGACCTTCAGAAACGAACACTTACCACTGCTTAACGAACGTTTCTTTATCAAAAGTATAAACAAAAAAAAAGAATAATAGGCTTAACCTTGGATTAATTTTACAAACGCATTTCAATATGCGTAATGTATTGTTTCTATTCTCGGTATCCGACGACGATACTATAATTACCATAGTAATGTTTCAGGTGAATACTTAAATTTATAAACCGATAATTTAACTTTTTGCGATAAAACTATTTTAAACTATTATCGTTTATAGGACTGAATCTGTTCTTTTCAAGAACAAATTAATTTGGCAGAAATAGGAATTGTTAAGGACCTTGGTAAAGATGCTATTTCGAGATTTATTATAACAAGACACGTCAATAATAATGAAATGCACAGAAGACGTGATTTTGGTTGTAACGTCAACGACTGACAGCAACTCCTATGATGAGAAAAAATATGAAGTTCAACGACATCTCAACTCTGTAACTGAGGAGGCTCTCTCCCAGTCAACCTACACCAGGCAAACTGAAACGCTAACAGAAGCCAAATAAGAGAAACTCGAAATTCAAGTGGGCCGAAAAGGAAAACCACCCAAATTCTCACAAGTTCATTATGGAAATTAAAGTTAAAAAAATTGAAATTGTCCAATTCTCAACTTTTTTGTAAACTTGCCCAATGTGGCGGATTTTTTGTTTAGCTTCTTTGGGTAGGATTCAAATAGAATAGAGCAGCGGTTTCCAACCTTCTTACTTTCTCGTATACGAAGTATACAAAGAGAAAGTATTGTAATCGTCAAAAAATTCGAACTCGAGATTTTGACGAATCTCCACCTTTTAGATCTCCCTGGGTCCGAAAAACACAATTTTGGAATTTTGTCTGTCAGTGTGTCTGTATGCCTGTGAACACGATAACTCGAAAACTATTAGAGATACAGGGAAGAAATTTGGTATGCGATCTTTGCACATAATTTGCAGGTTTCTATCAAATTTTGGACAAAATTCGTCTACGGGAAGTCTGTCTGTCAGCGTTCATGTGAACACTATAACTCAAAAACTTGAATAGCTAGATGGATAAAATTTGGTACGCATCATGAATGTAGGTCCGTATCAAATTTTGGACTAAATCCGTCGAAGGGTTTACTGTCTGTTGGACTGTATAATCGCAAATTATATCTCCTAAACCCCTTTGGCTTAGATAAATAAAAATTAGTATGACGGTTGCTAACATTAATTATAGATCTGTGCCCAAATTGCGTTTCAAGCGGATAAAAATAATAATTTTATAATAAAATATAATTTTTCTAATTCGATTCTCCATACGCGTGCATACTGGTAGCAATCTCTGTGCACGCGGAAGGATTACATCACTTTGTCCTTGAGCCGGCAAGAGTGGAAGTGTGTGCTAGATGGATTTTAATTGCTACGCATCTCTTTGAATTTGATCCTTTACTTAAATATTTTACAATCACTATAATCTACAATGAAAAACCTTCTGATAGTCATTGGATTCCGAGTTACAGTAGGTTCGAATTTTTTTATCCACAAGGGGGGGAGAGGGGAAACAGCACCTTTTTGGAAAAGTATCCGAGAACGTTTAGGGGAGAACTAAATACGCAAATAAAAAAAATACAAACACATATAATTCGTGTATATATTATGTATGTATATGTCAGTAATTAGTTGAATTTGCAGTAAAAGTGTTAAAAATGTATTGTTTATAAATGAAAAAAACTTAATTTTTATTACTTAGTTATCACAATAGAAGAAAACTAAAAATAAAGATATCAAGATTTAAAAAAAAACTCAGTGGGGTGTTTGACATTGTTTGTCGCCCAAGAGAGATTTAGTATCTGGATTAAAACTTGACAGTTTCAGTCTCAAGTCACTTTCTATATTCAGTTTGTTTTTGTACTTATTTTTCAAAAACACTAAAGTTGTGAATGCACGTTCACGCAGATATGTGGTCGAGAACCTCAACAAATATCTCAGAGCAAATTTTGCAATTGCTGGATACTGTTGCCGAACATTTATCCAGAACGGGACCAATGATATTGTTCTAAAAAACGATTTTATAGTCGTCGCATGATAGTTCAATTAACGAGTCTCCTTCATTTGATGGTACTTTCACTTTCTATACCCCTGGCTTTGACTCGTGACCAGTGTTCCGCGGTCCACCAGTAAGCTATCCACGGGCCATAGATTGGGAACCGCTGTAATAGAGTATTGTATTTTGGACTTCTTTCCATTGATCGATACGATCCAAAATTGTAGATTATATGCACATTTTACCTATGTGGCTCGTTCGATTTTTGAATCACCGTGTTCACGGAAAGATAGAAGACAGGCCGTTGACGGTGTTCTGCCAAAATTTGATACAAAGACCGCACACCAAATTTCACTGGTCTAGCGTGTTGCGTTTTGAGCGAGGCGTAGAACGGGAAGATTAATCAAACTTTCGAGGTGGAATTTTTTTGACAATTACAATACTTTCTCTAACTATACGAGAAAGTAACAACATTGTAACATTAGCAATTCAATTCCAATTATAATATTATTACATACTGTTACTTTGTTGAACATTTTTATTGATATTATATTCTGCATCACAGTTCTGTCGCATTTTTTTTTTCATTAGACATAAGATTCGTTAACTTTTATCAATTCTGGGATAGTTTTTGTAGGATAAGATTTTAAGAAATCAGACAACAAAATAGTATAAAATTACGATTTATTAAAATCCTTTAAGAAGCAAGATAACAGCTTTTATATTTCTATAAATTAATCTAGGATACAAGAAGAACATATCATTAATGTCCACTAGAAAAGACCTGCTTAAAAAAGGGGTTTGACACACGAACTCTATATCACACAAAGAATGTCACCTCTGGACATATTAGGCATTAAATGCGCAGAAGATACATATAATTTGCCGAACTAACTAAACAAAGAAAGCAAGTATCACAAGACGTTAAAAAAATCTTCATGCAACAAACTCGACTTAAGCCGGCCATTCACTTGAAGTATAGCCACGCCATTTGTCCCATTTTTCCCACCCATTTTAATCGAAAAATCAGGTACTTCATTCACTTGTATTTAAAAGGACGCTAACTATGAACGAAGCTAGGGGGGCGCGATCTTCTTTCCCTCTCTACAGCTGCTTGTTAATCGCTCTTCGATTTTCCCCAGTCAGCAGATTTTAATTTACGCTACCCTCGAAGCGAGGCTTCAATCTACGCAAAGCATTGTTCTTTTCGCTAGCCTCTTTCAGGGTGTCTGATTTTTCGTTCCGATTTCAGTCCAGACGGAATTCCAACCATGGCAAGCCATTTGGCTCATTTCCATAGGTTTTTATCACTTTTTCCTTTTCGCGTTCCAAAATATACAGTTTGTCTGTGAAGCGAATGGCCGGCTTTATAACAACTTTCGACAAGGTCGCTATTAAGTGAAGTTTTGCTATCAGTTTATCATAATTGTGCTTCATATAAAGACCATTCCATATAACGCTTCTTTTATCAGTCGGAGTTGTTATAACAAGAGTTTGGGTGCATAATAGTAAAAAAAGAAAAAAAAAATCTTTAATTACATGTATAAGATTAGAATCATACAGTAAATACATAGAAAAAACAATTTTCTCCAAAACTGAAGCACGCACAAACATAGACATTTCTTCACATTTCAAAATGCAAATAACTAACAATATTAATTATAATCATAAAACATAAAGTCAGTAAAAATAAGTCGATTCAAATTAACATAAAAATCAGTTTAAAAAAGTCGAATTCAACAACCAACAAACACACAGTGGACAAAAAGCTTTTCATAAAAAAAACACACTCAACTTTCAATATTAGAAATACTAGCATTCTGTTACTACATGGCTAAGGCACGATTGTTATTTTACATATTTGAATGACAAATAAAGCTTTTCCAAGCTTTTTAATGCATTGTTTTTGATTATCTCAGAAAAAAGTCGAATAATCCACCGGGATTTTTATAGCTCGGGATTCTAGGAAAGTCATAATTAATAAATCAGTCCATTTTTTCCACACACATACAAAACAAATGTTAGGTTCGGATTAATGGTGCGAAAATTCTATGCCGACATTTTTTCACTTTGAAATTTAACCTCCACGAACAAACATCCATCAGACAATGTTGTACAAAGTCGACATAAAGTAAACAGTAAGATTCTTACAAAAATAACATAATTGTAAAGTCATGAAGTCGCATATAAAAAACAAATAATTTTAAACCCAATACCATAATTAAAAACTCAGGATTCCCAAACATTGAATGTGGCAAAATATTAGACAAACATTTGCAACTTCAATAATATCACAATATTTCAGAAGATACGCCACAGGTAATTAGAACTACACCAACAAACGATACGAAGATATTTTAAGGGGTAAAACAGCTCTAGCTTGATGAGTGTAGTTTAATCAGTTTTGCAGTAACTGTAAACTCTTACACCAGTGGGACACCTTTGTTAACCAGTGTGCCACATATAATATATTGATAATCTCAATAGTTATACGCAAGAGGTAACCTCAACTTTTTTGAGTAACCTCAGCTCAGAGGTAACTCAGATAGTCTTAGCCCTTTACACAGAAGCACTACACATCCACCAAATTATCAAAAGCGGTTCGTGGTTAAAGATTCCGGGTTAAAAACACACTTTGAAGGTACGGGATGGTATTCATCCTGGATCTGGATCTACCTCCTTCTGGTTGGCACCGGGTTCTTCTTGTTGCACGAAATGTTCTTGCATTTCGGGATGTGCCTCTCTGCAACGGCCTCATTGAATTTTCGGCCACAGTGGGGACAAGGGACGTAATCTGATGTGTCGGAAGGTGGTGGGGGCGGGAGGTCACTCACCTTGCCACCCTTCGCCAGGTGCTGTTGGACCACCTTCGCTTGACGGATGGCTTCGATAAACTCGTTGTGCTTTTTACGCCAATCAGACTTCTTAGCAGGCTATAAAAGAGAGAAAACAGACATAAGCATTTAATTTAGCACTGGATTTATGTCGTAGTTAAATTCTGATGCGATAAATTATTTCATAACACCGAACTTCTTAAAGTTTTTTCTCACTCGTAACCCTATTTTGGGTGCAAAAATATTCTGCGACACCGTACCCCATCAGAATTTGCTTCATGACGGTGCCTCTGTGCAACAGCTACTAATGATTAAATAGTCAGTGATACTTTGACTACTTTGACACAACATTATGTCCCCGTATCTGAATTAATAGCAAAAGTAATTCAAATAAATTGAAGTAAAAACCACATAATATAAAAACCAAGAACATTCATAAAAAAATAAAAACATAAAAAAAATAACAAAATCATTGTATTAGTTGCCATCAAATACAGCAGCAGCTAAAATAATAATGAAGACTAGAATACAAATTCAAAATGAAGGAACCCGGCTGTGCACTTTCTTAAGGGTCACACACAGTAAGGATTCAAAAGAAGATGGGATTTTTTTTTCTGTGAGGGGTCTGACAACGTGCCTAAAAATTTAACCCCTCGCGACCCGAAAACAAAGAATAAAGAAGACAAACTCCAGACACTTGTTTTTTAAGTATAAAGATGAAATTGAATAGGCATGGTTTTTCGAATTATGAAGAGATCTTTGAAAATGCGACGAGACAGCTGATGACACTTTCAGATATTGTGCTCGAGGAATATTTTTCTCAATTGTTCGAAAGTTGCACCAAGTTATGTGAATGCCGAAAAAAAGTAGTACATTGAAGGCACTGTAGATTCGATTTAAGTAACCTCAATAAATAAGCGTTTAACATGACAATGTGTATAGGCTGACATACTATCTGTAACCCATGTGACACGAAAATCATTCAAAACGCTCTACAGGGCAAAACGTTACCAAATACCGTCTAGAGTTACCAAATTTGGAATGTAGTTACTTCTTGTGTAGTAGGCGCGCTCTTAGAAAAGGTTTTTGAAAATTTTAATTAGATGTTTAATTAATGAAAAATTAATAGAAATTTCAACATTTTCCCTTAATAACTTCGGATCATATTGCATAAAAAATAGTTACTCCAATTTAAAATTAAAAATATTAGCTTGTAAGTGATATGAATTTTATATCAGTACAGTTATCCTCTAATTTTAATGAATTTTTTTTTAAAAAAATTAAGTATAATTTACGACAAGGCTTTTCACTGTTTTAGTTACTGAGTTGATACACACTCGCGTTGCGACGATATTAAAAACATTTTTTGCGTGTAGGTTAATTTTGTTATAATTAAGAGTAAATTTTTAAGGCGAATTAATTTAATTTAGACGAAGCAGGTCTAAAAAATTACCATGCTACGATGTTTCAAAATAGATTCGAATCTCCTTTAAATTTTTTTTGACTCATTAGTAATAACAAAAGGAAGCCATACATACTTTTGGATCCGATTTGGGCAGTCCTTTCTTGACGAACTGCTCGGCCTCGGTGCCCTTGACCCGCATCTTGGTGGCATCGAAGACCTTCACTTTCTTCGTGGACACCTTCTTGCAGATGGAGCGGTGCTTCTCTATGCGGTCCTGGTTGAAGTTCCGGCCGCAGACGGTGCACTGCTCCTGTCCGGGACCGGGAGGTTTGCGAGGAGCCGAGTCCTTGCTGGCGTTGGCACTGGGTGCAGCACGGGAGTTAGCCTTGGAGGGTGAGGCGGCCGGTTTCCTCATCGGTGTGGAAGCAGCAGGCTGAAATAGCACAAAAATAATGTTAGATAATATAACGCTATGTCATTTACTTTTTCTCTAGGATATCTAACATAGTTTTTTCACTCAGTAATTTACCCCTCACGAGTAACCCCAGTATAATGGGTTGTTAGAGTGCTAAAAATGCGATGTTAAGCAAAATTCTTTTATAGGACACGAGGGAGAAAAGATGTTAGACGCCAAAAATAATAAAAAATTCACCACAAATTTATTAAATTCACTTGTATTTTAATGCTCAGATAAAGAGCGGACACAAGCTGAAATAAGTTATAAATCTTTAATATATTTCCTTGCCTCGCAAACATGATTTTCAATAGGCAATTAGCTTCACTTCAAGTCTTCATTTGAGGTCAGCTTTTACTATGATCAGTAACAAAGTTGCAGCAAAATAAACTTTCTTCATTTCTCTCTCTCTCTCTTTCCTTGCTATTTTCTACTGTGAAAATAGCATATAATGTTTCAGAAATATTTTATGCCATTATATGATAAAATATTCTCTTCCAAAGGGACAATATTTTCTAATTCACAACACAAAATTGGAAGGCATCTTTTGAAAAACACCTGCATTTTCAAAGCTCATTAAAACAACTATCTTTACTCATTTAAAATTCGTTGGTTTTTGAAATAAATTAGGTCTTTATATTATTTTGGTTCTTATTTTATTTTAATAACCCTTATATAAAAGGCCGATTTAAAATGGTCAAGGAGTTGAGATTAAATTTATTATAGTTCATGATTTTTACATAAAATATAATTGAAACTGCATAAAAAAAGTATTTTTCATTTTTCTAAGAAAATTAAAATACACCATTTCTTAACTTGTAATTTTGTTTAACGTAAAAAAAAAGTAAAATCTGTATTAAACTTCATCAATATTCAAAAAATAATTAAAAATAATTCTAAAATATAAAATTTAACGAAATCTTTCTTAAAAATAAAAACAAAAGGAATAAAATCAAATTACTATTTTTACTATATTAAAAAGTCTTTGAATGCTTATTGTTCTCAAGAACAAAACGTGCTACATTTCATGTATTTTCATCTGATTCAATTGCACCGCAAGAACAAGCAAGGAGAGAAGGAAAAATTGACATAAGGACAGAATATCTTGTGAAAGCCTTCCTAAAAAGAATTCTAGTTACACAAATGTTCAGTTTCATAACTCACTCAAATCAACCCTTTATTTAACAGATTAACTTACCAGCAACTTTTCAATTTGATGTTGGTCTCATTAGATACGTTTTAATGCAGATTAACCCGCAGGAAAAATGAAAAACTTTTTAATTAAAAAAATAATTTAATTTTTTTAATTACTAATCAAATTAATTTTTGTCTTCATCTCCCATCTATTGCTAGCTGTCGGAACTACATTCCTCGTGTTCATGTGAATACTGTAAGGAACCAGCGGGAATGGTCTCCCTTAAACTTTCTCGTACACTTCCTAAAAAGGTGTCATTTTCCCTCTAACTAGGGTTGCTATACGTCTCGTATATACGAGGCTGTCACCGTATTTCTCTGTCCCATATTACTATTTGTCCCGTTTTCTTCCTAAACTCCGAGTCATTATAGTTTTATAATAATCTGCGTCCAATTTTATAATTACGTGAAAGAAGAAAATGATATAACTAAGAAAGTAAAATCGGCTTTAAAGTATGACTGTATTAAAAGGATTAGCCTCATCTTTTTTATTATTCTACGTGATCATTTTACAAGACAGTTAAAACTTTTATCAGAGTAAAATAAGCTATTACGTACCCACTTTTTTCATGTTTTATTTATTTAGCACCTAAACGTCCCGTATCATTGCTTGGGAATTATGTCAACCCTTTCTCTCCGCACGTGGATAAAAAATTCGAGCCTACTCTATCAAAGAATGCAATGATTATCCACGAATTTCTTTTCACACGCGCTTAAGTCGAAAGGAGGATATTAACGCGTGTCTCCAAGGTCACGAAGGCGCGTGTTCAGAAGTATGCGATTATACACATCGACAGACAATCAACCCTTTGACGAATATGACCTAAAATTTGCTTCGGACCTACATTCCTGATGAGAAAACTGTGTACAAAATTTTATCTATCTAGCTATTTGAGTTATTGTGTCCGCATTAACACGAACAGACAGACTTCCCGTGGACCATTTTGCCCAAAATTTGAAAGAAACCTACAAATTACGTGTAAAGATCACATATGAAATTTCATCCCTCTAGCTCTAATAGTTTTCGAGTTATCGTGTTCACAGACAGACAGACAGACATAATTCCAAAATTGTGTTTTTCGCATTCGGAGAGGTCTAAAACGTGGAGATTCGTCAAAATCTCGAGTTGGAATTTTTTGACGATTACGATACTTTCTCTTTGTATACGAGAAAGTGAAAACGGTCAAATTACGAAGATATAAGCATGATTAAAGTAGTACTTTTAAATACCGTCGGGAAATAAAGGGTTGAAAACAAATTTTCTGCTCATAAAAGTAGAAAATAAAAACGCATAACTTGTTTGTTATATTTCACAGCATGAACTGTTTTCATAACGCAAGCTTTGCGATAATTCATCAGCAGCTTGATAAAAACCAACTTTCAAAATATGCAAAAGTATTTTTTCTCTATAGACAATATGAATATTCATTTTTTTTAAAAAGATTTCTCACCTGGGCCCTGGGTCTAGCTCTGGAAGGCGCAGCGGTCACCGAGTTCGAAGGCCTAGTAGTTCTTCTGGTGGAAGAGTCAGTGGAAGATTTTGAAATAGCGCCTGTGAAACCATTCCTACTCGACGATTCTTCGCGTGCCTGCAAATAGGAAAATTTTCCAAATGTCACAAACAAAGAAAAAAAATTTAAAAAGGTCATCACAAATATGTCATAAATAGAATTCATATAGGTTTATCCTCTCATATGAACCTTTAATAAAAATTGAAGGCTGAAAGCGTGATATAATAACACTCAGTCTATGAATTTATACTTTGGAAAATAATTATTGTATACAGTAAAATCCCGGTTAATCGAACTCGAGTTAACCGAAACCGGGCTATCCGAAATGCTTCTGAAATCGCAAATCCGAAAAATATCGTGTACCATGCTGCACGGAAATAATCGCAATGGCGAGACTTCTTTGCAACGATATCCCCACTTTTTTCTTGTAAGCCTCCCCAAGAGGGTCAGTGATTGATTTTTGAACCCTAAAATTAAAATTAATGGGTTTTTAACAATATTAATTACAATATTGTTTACCTGTGCTTGTCAGGTGCATTGCGGCCGAGCTCGCTGCTGCGAATATTGCGCCCGACGGGGGGTTAACTTTTATAAAGAACCTAGCGTCGCCTATAAAGAGAGTTTTGAATTTGTTTTACATTTAGAACATTTCAGAATTACAAACTGTAGTTAGATACAAAAAAAGTAATAGATGCCCATGTCTTAACCGAAAAATCGTTATCCGAAACGCCTCCCACCCTTTAATTCGGTTAACTGGGTTTGTAATTTATGAAGAGAATGTCTGTCAGACGATGGACATTCTCTCTGTAAATTGCGTGATATAAAAATCATTACGAACAGAATGCAAAGGCTGATGCAATCAAGTGAGACGAAGGCAAATCAAGACTAAAACATTATCATGCTACAATGTTTCGCACTAGAGAAGGTTTGAAATTGTTAGCATTATTATTATTTTTATCATGTTTTTGCCAAAAACAGTTATTACCGAAATCCAAAACATTCATTTGCTCAAATTATTCTAAAATCGTTGCTGCGGTTTTTCCAACATATATATAAAAAAGGGCTAACCCACTAAAATGGTATCTTTTGTGCCCGCACACTGCACTCCGATTAAGGGAAACAAGGATAGACATTAATTCTCGTTTCAGGGTCAGCGCCCAGAGATAAGATCATGATTCACAGTACACAACAAGATAATTCTATTTTTAAAAAATAGACCAAACTTCAAGTTCCGTGTGTTACGAAAACAAATTCTGTCATCTGAAACTGAACTTCTTCAGTCTAACACGAGATTAAATCAAACTACACAAAGTTTTTTTTTTGTAACAATGTTACCGTTAAAGCATAAAATCTACACTCCTTTCCATAAAATAGTCTGCTAAGCCGTAAAATATGCTTGTAATTTTTGGTTTAAGTAGTTATTTCTTACAATACCGACCTACATCTCGTCAAAGCATAAAAATAATTAGCTTGATACAATGAGTTAATTAAGTAAAATAACGCTTCACTGAGTCAGTAAAGTTTCATAACTGTTGAGTTAATAGTTTCGTACCAAGTTTTATGATTAAAATGAGTTAAATTTCATTACTGCGCAAGTTAGTTAAGAATTACATTGAGTAGTTAAGTTTCGTAATTACATTGAGTTAGTGAAATTTCATAATTATGTTTCTGAGGCTCAATTCCATAATTGAGAGAGAAACGTATTAATATTATAACATATTATATAATGAAGCGTGATGTTTTATTACGCTAAATTTTAAAAAAAATTCTTACGTTCAAAGCACCAAATTTTTTTAAAAAATTAAGTTCAATTAGTTTAACCTTGAAAAAATTGCGTTTTCATTTTACAATTTAAATGCCTATCAATTTATAGAATAACTATTATTTCATAGAATAACTATTCATTGTGTAGAATTATTTATTTATTAAACGCTTTAAATGACTTCATTATCTATTTCATGAAAAAGCAAAGTATTCTACTTCTGAATTAAGCATTTTAATGCCGGTATCAACACTAATTGAATCAACAAACAAAAAATACAACCTATTCACCGCAATTGTCGCATTCAATGAAAAGTAATACTGATTACACGATAGGCGTGGGTATCTTTATGACTTCAAATAGGCCGAATGACCTAAATAAGATAAAAGCGGCTTAAAAGGAAGATAAACGCACGCGTGACCTTCCTTTTTAAGCTAAAGACCTTCTAAATCTTCTCTCAGAGCCATCGTATACATTGATTGTACTGTGTTTTGAAATTTTTATCCAAGCAACTGTCACAACACTAGAACGGAATTTGTAAATAATAAATGTTGCAGATTTGATTGCGTGTCAAAGAGGTGTTTATTGTTCTACGAACACGGATTTTTGTCTTCTGGGCAATGCTCTCGGCATAAATATGTAACGAATCGACAGGTTTATCGAAGCGAAACGCTATATTTGAAACATGGTCACACACACACACACAGGAAAGGTTTGTTATTTATTTTTTTGGATCAAAACAGTGGTGCGCAAACCGTGGGCCGTGACCCTCTTGGGGGTTGCGAGAAAATTTTTGTGGGTCGCTAAATCCAAGGGAGTTTATTTAACAATAAAAAAATATAATGTCTTTCTTCAAGAAAAGTGCTTTGTAAAATTTTTATATAAAGTGAAGGGTCGGATATGAAAATAGTTTGCGTAACACTTTATTAAAAGAATGTAACAACCAATTCGAATAAAAAGAATCTCAAAAGTTTCGAATTTAAAAAAAAATTAGAAAAGTTATGCATCAAAATATGATTAAAAAACGCTGATGCTTGTTTTAAATTTAGAACCTTTTGATTAAAGGAGGATCACTGGCGGGTCGTCAAATCAAAAATGAGAAGGGCTGCAAAAGATATTAAAAATGCCTTCAATTCACTCAACATTTTTGCATTCAAAGTCAGATAAAATATCCATCAAAATTGTATAAAAAATTAGTTTTGATTGAAAATTTGAGAAAACATGGCCATTATATACTATAACTGTAAGTAATAAAAAATATCTAAATATAAGCGAATGTCAAAGTACATGTTTTTACATGATTACAAACGATGTTTGTTCCTATTACTTGGGAGAGATATCTCTCAACAGTTCTCAGACATTGACTCCGATGTGCTAATGTCACTTTAAAGAAACCTTCAATCAGTTTTATGTCTATGACATTAATAAGTCATTTGAAACAACTGACGTGAAAAAGGGCCGTGATTTATTAATTTCCTACAGACTAATGGATTATCAGCCGTGTTCTTAAATTGAATTTTCTTTATTGCTCAGATAAATTTAATGATCAATTAATAACACGATCGATATTTCAGCAATTATTGCAAAACCATTATTTAGCTTTTACAAGTCTCCAATTACTTCCACGGACGTTTTGGTATCTTAATTTTTTATTTATTTAGTATTTTGTATCTGAATAGGGATGAACAAAATCTGAAAACAGCCTTTTAAAATCCGTATTCTGGTACAGTAACTTGAAACCGTCTTCCCACTTTTCCTCTGACATGTCACATCTTAACTCTTTGGGTCCGTTCAAATATTACGTAAGCACCTAAGGGGGGGAGGGGGTTTGCGATTTGCTTATTTTTGCTGACAAGGGGGGAGAGGGGGTATGAGTGATGCTTACGTAAGACATTAAAACCACTTTATTTCCGAAAATCTCTTGTAACTTGCAAAAATAATTTAATAAAAAAATTAAATTTGAAAGAAAAATTAAATTTGGCAAAAGAAAATGAAACTTGATTTTTTAAAATTGTGATGAACTAGGAAAGTTTCTTAAACAAAATTGTAAGGAAATTAAATATATATACATTTTTTCATTTTAAGCCGAGTTAGAGTTTTTTATTTGAATTAAGTCCTAAAATTTTTAAAATTAGATTATTACTGTTATACGTTTTATGAAAAAAAAGAACGGGGGGGGGGGGGTTGCCGTTTGGTTACGTAATTATAAGAGGGGGGTTTGCGATTTGCTTATTTTTGCTGACAAAGGGGGAGGGGGGGGTCAAAAATTGCCAAAAACATGCTTACGTAATATTTGAACGGCTCCTTTAGACCAATGGCTATATTACGGTATTGATAAGTACATGAATTACGTTCACTTACAGACATCTTCAAAAGAAAATTATAAACAATTCCATCGGAAAGCTATCACGCATCCCAAATCCATTAGAAACTTCAAATACTCAATTTCTAAAATTCTGCTAAACACTTACTTATCTCAACCAATTCGTTGCTGAAGTAAACAAAAGGCCCAAACCTCTTTAAACTCCAGACACGTCCTTTATAATCTTTGTCACGCTTTCGTCCCCCTAATCCCCCTCGAAAACAGGTAATAAACAGTTCTTAAAGACGCAATGCTTCGATGGCACGCCTTAAGGAGGCATCGCGCGGGTGTAATTTGGTAATCTCTGCCACTTACGATGATCCTTGAGCGATGGATGGATTGCTTGACCAAGTGCAACACCCAATCACGAAGACTTAGCTCCCTTCATGCTCCAGAGAACAAATCTTTGATTCAATTGAATAAATGGGCCTTCTCAAGGAGGATGAAACTGCCCATCGCCCGATTACGAAATGAAAAATTACGTTTTGAAACGATTAAACGATTTCGTGTGTCAGCTGGATAAAGAGCAAAGCCTTACTTCTTGAGATTTGGACACCAAATGGGAATCAATGCATGTGATATAGTTGTCCTTTGAGAAACGTAACTACGCATGTCATCCAATATCTACCTTTAAGTGATCAGGCGTCCCTGATTGTCACGATATTTATATAAACGGTAGTATCAATGCAAAATGGCTAGAGTAGCGGATTAGCCGCAAGGCTTCTGATTTACTGTCCTAGGTTGATACCCATTGTCCAATATCTAGAAAGTTACGAGTAGAAGTTCAGAAAATATACTTACTTTATCTAACAATTAAGTTCAGCTTAAGTGACAAGAAGCCCCAGAATAGCTGGGGCAGCCCCGTATTTCAACTCTTTATCCCGGATTGAAATAGTGTTCCAGATTGTTACTATTTTTACTTAGAAATAAATAGTTCGCAAGAAAAAAAAGTATTGATTGTATTTTAGCTTTTAAAAAGTTAGCTTTTGCAGAATTATTTATCCCAACTTATTCTATACATAGAATAGAGTTACTCTTAAATAACAAAATGCAGATGAACCAGTCTTAAAGAAAAATAGTAAAATTAATAATAAAGTGTATTATTAATGATTCTTTATATCTTCACACTTTTTATAATTTTTAATAAACTATTTCTTTGTTTGATTTTCATTTATTTATTCGATTTTGAATTATTTATTCATATTCATAGTTTTAATTTATTATACGTTATGCGTGCATTTATCTTGATATCAATTTGTAGAAACGCAGTCCTAGACGAATCCTCATATTAAAACCCGTATTTAATTTGCATATATTTTTCACATGCCGATTATATTAAACCACTTGTAGTCGGCGACATATAATAGATTTACTGTAATAGAGTAACGATATAAAGCACTGTGTTATAATTAACAAGAAATTTAAAACTATGTGATTGAGGAAGTAAAGTCTGTTGTTGACAAAAGTTATAGACATTCGATTTTAATTTGATTGTTGACAGCCCTCTGCATTGTACTGATCCGAGAATAAAGCACATTGTCGCTACACGACAGAATAAATATATTTAACTAGCTGTTATGCTCGGCGTTGCTCGGGATTAAAATACTTTCATGTCTAATATTTTTTATGTAAAAAACTACTTTTGTATAGAAAATTACAATAGCCCAAATTCTTTTATCGCCTGAAATGTTTTCTTTAATTAAAATGAGAATATCAGTTGAACCAGATGATTTTTAAAAACCGACGATAGCTAATTTTCTCCATAAATTATTAATATTTATTGCATAGGTACTTCAAATTTTGTTCATAAATCTTGCAGTATAAGAAAGATTTTAACGGATGTTTTGGGACAATTACATAATAAATTTTTCATTAAGAAAAAGCGTTGAAATAAATATGAATAAAAAAAATAATAAAATTCGTCTTCATCCAAAATTCTTCTAATGTGATCTAGCAACAGTTCTTATGTATTCTTGTTCTTCACCAATGAAAAAAAGTGGTATAAATTGTAAATTTTATACACAATTTAATTTTTGAAAAATTATTAAAATGAGGGCAACGAATTGAACGCAAATGAAACTTGTGTCATGAAAAGCTAATTTTTTAAAACTTTTTTATGTGTAAAAATAGTTTTTGTGACATAATGCATATTTTCGAAAAATATCACGGAAAATGCTTAATTTCCAATTAACTGAAATTTTAATAAGATTTGGGGCTTTTGAAAGTTGACACTTGACTCTCTTCTTATATAAAATATATTTTTAAAAATAAGCAAAAATTTCAGAAATAAAGGTAAATTAGTTCAAAGTCTAACCGTTGCGTAGCAACGAAGTAGCTATAAATTTGCGTTATTTCAAAATCGTCTGCATGTAATTAACAATTTGTTAAACTTTGATAAATTAATAAAAATTGAAGGAAAAATTTCACAAATATAAAATTTGGTATCATTGATAAGGTAAAATTCTGACCTTTAAGATGGTATAAAAATATTTTTTGTGGAACAAATTGCGCCGAATTTATTGCGGAAAAACGGTTTCGGTCAATTTCTAATTAATTGACTGTTTAATTAACTTTTGGGCTTCGAAAAGTTGACAAAAATCTTCCTCTTGGTTTAAATAATAAGTGTGCAAAGTTTGGTTGAAATCCATCCAGTAGTTTAGGAGATGTGGAACATGCCCACAATGACTTTTATTTATATTAAGATTAAAATTAAGAGTTTCACTATAGTCGAGATCAGCTCTTTTGTTCATTGAGCTAAAAACTGAATCAATCCTAGGATTGGAGCCAGTCGTGTAGGCTGCGAATACAATACAAATATTGTTGCAACAGCATAAAAATCATTCCACAGACTACAGGATGGATCGTGATTATTTTTTTAATAAAAAGTTTTCAATGAACATTCTTCACCATATTTGTAAGTGATAGAGTATAGGTTAGAGGGCATGTGTACAATTTTATAATGTGCAAATAAATGCCTTGAAGTGAATAAATTTATTGTTGGAAACTGAAAACATTCAAGAATATTTCACCACTAGCAAATACCTTCAGTCACTAGGCTAGTTTAGTAATATGTATTAAAAATAACAAGAATTTAAGTTACTAGCATTTGAATTTATTAATACCACTTTTCTGTTTCTGTTTTAAATGTTTGCATTTTTAATTTAAAAAATACTTCTAGAGCTAGAAAAAAAAATGAACAAATTCTTAACGACTAACTGGCAAATAGAAATTTATCAAATGAAAATACAGTTCTGAAATACTACAGAAATAAAATTCACAAAAAGGTATTAATTAGAAAATGTAACATTTTGCGAAGTCATATGGTAATAAATGAGAAAAAAATAACAAACTGGAAGTACAATTAAGATATTCATTGTTAACATTTAAATAAATTAAAGCAATAATCCAAGAACTTTAATTTTAATATTTACTTTAAGTTCACGATTAGCTTAAAAATGTTATTAAAATATCAGTTTATATAATTGATATTAAAAGAAACTTGTTTGCAAAATTAATCGCAAAATTTAAAGACGTAGCATTAACTACAAAATATTTTTGTTATATAATAATTAAAAGTAATTTTATAAATAAATAGCAATCTAGAATTACGAAGTCAGTCTGAATATTTAGCAGTTATTCTAATCATAGGGGCCGTCCACAAATGTTGTCGCTTGAAGGGAGGTTCGTGAAATTGTGACAGTTCGTGACAAGGGGGAGGGGGGGAACAAGAAATGCGACACACATTTTGGTTAAAATAAAAACATTTAAAATCAGCAGATTAAATTTTGAAGTTCTTTTGAAATTACCAGAATTTGAGGGTATTTTTTTAATCGGGCTAAAACAACTTGCATGTGATTTTTTTTCACTTATATTCCTTTCTTTTCGAAAAAGGCATTCAGGGTAGGTTCTGAGAATATGGTAGCTCTCCCTGTCACACCCTTGAAATGTCAACATAAGATACGTCGCCCCACCTGGGTGAGTGGTAGAAATGGTAGTGGCACAAACAGGTTGATCTTAATGAAACGTGTTTTTTTTTTTAATTCAACCTGTTTAAGAGTATTTTGTGTTCATAAAGTAAAGATAAGATTTAAAGCGAAATATATCAAGTTCCAAAATACTACTGTTTTCAATTGCTCTTTTATATTAACATTTCACTACTATTGTATATTAATTAGGTTTTTTGTTGTAAACCTTAATCTTATTTCATACAAAATATGTACACATACAATCATCATTATTGTTATCCTCAAAAATGTCATTAAACAAATGGTTAAAGTTTAAAAATAAAATTTGAAATATGATCTATAACGTAGTGCTTTGTTTCTGAACTGCAAGTATATGTTTATGTAATATTGCGTGACATGTGACAAGGGGTCGAGGGGTATGGTGAAGTGTGACACTTTGTGACAAAAAGGGGGAGGGGGTCAAAAACATTGAAAAAAGTGTGATATCATTTGTGGATAGCTCCATACACAGAATATCGATTTCTTCAACAACCATAACACTACCAAGAAAATTCAATTCCATAATTGTTTATCAACTCCTATATCTAAACAACCCATTACGCTAGCGATTCATTAACAAAATAAAGCTCTTTTGTATGCGAAGAAATGATTACAAATATTGACATTTTCTGTCTCACCATCTATCAACATTATATTAAAAGGAGGAAGAAAACACCTGCGCTAGACGACGATAGAACATTCTGCGGTAGATGTCAATTGACACGAACACCGAACGTTTTGTTTCGAATATATTTCTTTGAAGCCACCGAGCACGTATTGTTGAGGTTACAGAACAGATGAGGCAGACAGAATGAAAAACAATTTGAATTCTCCAATATCCGTTCACCTGTGTTGCACTAATAGGCGTAGGCAATTACCAGCTTTCTCTGTATGAAATATTAACAGAACAATGGAGACTTTAGTAGAATCCAATCTGTGGTGTTCTTTTCAGTATCCGAAAAGCGTGATGGAAGAGACAAAAGAATTCCGTAGACAGTTCTCAATAGCGGTCTTTGTCAAGGTCAGATTTTAATAAAATCAAAAACAGACAAGAAGCGATGCGAATAGAGCTGTTGATGAAATGTGAGCTATGTGACGGTGAAATCGCCAGACAGCTATTGGCGAACTTTTATTGAAGCATAATTAGTCAACAAAGGGGCTATATCCGAAGCCAAAACAATGGTATAATAGGCTAAGCCATAAACATAGAATACTAATCAGGAGACCAGCGATACTGTCGCCCTCGATCGTGACAGCTAACTTATACACAAATAAGCTAGATATCACAATTTAAATATTTTATTGAATTTGTACTTATGTTCTACCTTTATTTGGAACTGTGTTTGCAATTAATGCTATACTCTTATACGTGTAAATATGAAGTTTCTTGGGCTATAAAGATGTAGCCCGTGTAGACAAAAAATAGTGGAGAATATAGAAATGCCAACAAATGTCACAAAAAGTGTTTGAGTTTTTTGGAAAAAATGTTAGTTTCATATGTTATTTGGAGAACTAATAAAATTGGGGGAAAGGAGCATCGATTGATGGATTGGTTAAAACTTGCAAAAACAAATTTCAGTTGGATGATTTTGATAGTCGGATATTGAAAATTATGAATTTTTAAGGTTCTAAAGATGACAGTTAATATGTTAACCAAAACCAACGAGCGAAACAAAGTTTAACTTGGTACATAACCGGAAATTTCTGCAGACGAATTGCATTTTTTTTAATATCTGAAATGCGTCGATTGGATGCTGAATTATTTTTATTTTAATAACAAGCTCTTTGCTGGAGGGTATTTGAAGAGCTAGTCTTCCTGATCCGTTCTGAACAATTTCTCTCCAGCAGAAATGGAAACACTTTATGGTTTCTAGTGAAAAAGTGCGATAAAGTAAGGATTTTAAAAACTTAAGTATCATCGAAACAACTCGTTACAGAAAAGTGAAAGATTTTTTCTGACTATCGTTCGAAGTCTTTAGCAGAAATAAATTGGAAGTCAGAGCTCTAGTAAATCCAACTGGGAAATATCAAACAAAACATGGAGTAATAATTTTTGACTGAAGACTGGTTCTGTAGGTTATAATTCTGTTTCTTATAGGTTTTGAATTTGCATTTTATTTCTGGGTTGCGCTTTTCAGCAAGAACAATAACCATGGCTGTGAGGCATCAGCTAAAAATCTACATCCTAAGCGCTACCTCTTGTAAATAACTGCTTTCGCTTTTAACGGGCCTCCTGTTCAAGTTCACACACTGTTAGACCTTCGACTTCGCAGGAAAATTACAGTATGCATCTGCGCATTCATGAATATTGCTAATGATTTATTGCTGTAGTTGCGGGTTATTGTCTTCTTCAGCTATGTATTTCTTCTACAACCATGTCTTACTATGCAGCCAGTGATTCATAGAACAAAAGTTTAAATTCGCGTTGTGCTAGCAAAATAGGTAGCATGCTATAATAGAAAAAATAACTTTGTTGGAAAGTTCTTTTTTCGTTTAAATTTTCACTATTATTTACCAGATGAAATGCTGTATCTTAGCAGTATTTAACTGACGCATGTTAGTACACATCTTTTGTTAGAGGCGAATATTTTGTCTGATTTGCTTTTAACCTTCCATCAGGCGTGCCTGCGTAAATTTTAATACATATCGTGCATCGGATTACATATATATATCGTGTTTTACAAAAATTAATGCAACTTTTATTTATGTTATCTGTATTTATTAGCTTAATATTAAACAAAGATTTTATAAATAAAAATTGCACTTAAATTTATAAAAGAACGATATAAATATATAATACGATGCACGATGAAAGTATTTCTTGTATACGCGCGCCCGTTGGAAGGCTAAAGACATATTTGAATGTCTGTATTTGTATTTAATATTATTTCTGTTTTAAGTTAAAATATTTTCGTCAACTGCGAAACCATATTCCAATGCCATACTATATACAGATAACAGAAAAGCACTATATAAATAATGACATCTTACGTGCTTTACAGTACATTATAGTGCTATTTCATATAATTTGGTGTAGACTTTGCCAAATTTGATTCGGGACTCAGGTTCTATAAAATGCACGAGTATTGAAGGTAATACGCATGGTTGAGATATTAAGAATGATTTCTTACTGTTTCGTAACAAAATTCTGCAACTGCATTCAGATTTTCTCTTTGAAAACTCCAGTCGTTTGTGAATGATAAAAGGACCAAAGATCTGGAGATTCCTCGATAAACCCCGAGTAAACACTCATACTGCAAGACGTATGCCAGCTATCTTACTCGCGCGGCACGGAATTCTATTTTTTGAATGATAATAAATATTTTCTTGAACTGTTCTCATCTTTGAGTAGTGTGAATAATTGTCCAAGGTTTTAAAGATCTTCACTTCGGGAAGAAAGTAAGAGTTCACAGATTTTTAATTTTTCGGAAGATTAAATTTCATCTAAAACATTCATTAAAAAACTCAACACTCTGGATCGAATAAAATCTCAATTAATCTGAAAGAGATAAATTCATGCTCAAGTGATAAACGTTTAAGTGACCCGTTCCAATTCAAATTTTGAATCGATCCG
Organism: Araneus ventricosus; assembly: GCA_013235015.1. Taxonomy (NCBI): domain Eukaryota; kingdom Metazoa; phylum Arthropoda; class Arachnida; order Araneae; family Araneidae; genus Araneus; species Araneus ventricosus. The sequence goes on from BGPR01000125.1 coordinate 226,193, forward strand.
CCTAGTGTAATTGTCACTCGTAACGGAAATAGAGATTTTTTTCTTAATTCAAGTAGCTGTTAATTTTTGCTGTATACCGTCTTTATTAATATATTTACAGTTCTAACATTAGAGCTTTAATAAAGTTTTTTAATTTTCTTTTATTAATTCTTGAACTTTGTTAAATTTATTATCGTTTCAAGCTTACATCAGAATCGGTGGTGTTAGTTAGAATTATCAGAGTAGGTCTAATCTGCACTGTACTGACATTTTTTTTATTATACTTCAATTGATTGTTAAATCACTTTTTATTCATTAATAATTTAGTTAATACATATGTATCTGAAAAACTTTCACGCCTGAAAGAACACAGTATACTGTCGGCTAAAGAAATTCCCTTCGAATTTTCATAGTTCATGCTCCTGATAACTCGGGATCGTTAGATAAAAACTTCAAAAACGTTTTCGTACGATAATCATCTTTCTTTTTTCATTACAACAATCAAAAGTTGAACAATAAAACATCATCTCTTCTGAAAAAATTTTAATACAGCATCGCAACACAGTGCTAGATATTAGATGACAGTCTCATGGACAGTGTGACATTTAGTTTCCATGCTTAGATGGCATTCATCAAGTGACTGACGTCACATGATGAATTCTCTAATAATGGCGTTCTAGCGTACACAATTCCTGAAAAACGAGAGGTTTGTACAAATATTTCCGCAATAGTAAATTAAGTCAGTGATTTCCAATCTGACTGGGCGCGATCGCTTGCAAAGCCTCTGAAGAACCCACAGGGAGCGTAAAAGCATAAAAATAAAGAAAAATCGAAAATATAAAACTATGATACGAAAAGACGCATTCACGCAAAAATAAACAAATGCATGTAAGTAATATGAAAAAGGTATTTTAACATTAACTTAAAATTCAAAATTAATGATATCGGAAGGTGCGTATGAATTCTATTAGGAAAATTAACTTCTAATACTACCGATGGTGCTGTGGGTTAGTTTAGTTTAGCTATATTAACGTCCTGTTTTGAAGCAAGACTAGGGCTATTTTGGGACCGAAACTGGTTATTTTGAAAGGTGGTCAGATGACAAGGACGACACCTGAGTCGGCATCTCCCACTCCTAAATTCAGCATCGCACCAGTGGGAGGACGTTTGACCTACAATGTCAGATTTAGTGTACACTACCCCCACATACATGGCGGTTCTTCAATGGAATCGGGTTTCAAACCTGGAACCCTCTGACCATAAAGTCGAGACTTTACCAAAGGGGGAGTTCTTGACCTCAAGGTTCTGGATTTCCAGACATTGCTACTGCTGGGAAAAAAGTCATTACCGAAATTAATAGTTACTGAATAAAACATTGGAGAGTCATATTAATTTAATGAAGCCATAGTAATTAACTGTAGCTTAATATATTTAAAAAATATAAATAATAAGAAAAAAGACACGAGGGAAGAGGATTTAAATGTAGTTTGTTTGGATTTTTTTATAAAATGATTTTCAAATACTAACCAGCGGGAGTGGCCTCCCCTAAACTTTCTCGTATGCTTTCCCAAAAAGGTGCTGTTTCCCCTCCCACCGCGTGGATAAATTAGAAGACCACATACCAAATTTCAATTATCTAATGTAAGTTACTAAAAGATTTGCACACATCTAAGCAGCCTTTTAGCTTGCCAGCAATATCTCCGATCTGATTGTTACAAATTTACTACCGATAGTTGTAGTTGAAAATATCATGCACATTGGCAGAGTGCTAAAGAAATTAAAAAAGCATGAAAAACAGAACTGATGAATCAATTGACACTAATTTTGGTTTGTTACTTCATAACTTTACTTTTAACAACTACTCTCGTTCTGTCAGAGTAAAAACATTTCAAAATCCACTCAGAAAAAAATGCATTACGAAATATACAAAATAAAACTAACCGCAATCAAATATGCAACTCTTGAAAATGTTTCGGCGTGAAAGAAAAATTAAAAGAAAACACTCCATAATTAATTCACTTTTATTCGAGAAGAATTTGGCGGTGAGCCAAGATGACCGACCGTATTACGGGAACTGAGGTAAGCAGTACGCATGCGTGTAGAGATGACGGATTCTCTTCAAAAGTAAATTATACGGACCGACAGACAGTCAACCCTTTGACGGATTTGGCCCAAAATTTTATACGGACCTACATTCATGACGATAAAACTGTGTACCAAATTTTATCCATCTGGCTTTTCAAGTTTTTGAGTTATAGCGTTCGCATGACCTCGAACATGCAGACAGACAGACTTCCCGTTGACGGATTTTGTCCAAAAGTTGATAGAAACCTACAAATTATGTTTAAAGACCACATACCAAATTTCATACCCGTAGCTCTAATAGTTTTCGAGTTATCGTGTTCACAGACACACACACAGACACACACACAGACAGACATAATTCCAAAATAGTGTTTTTCGGAATCAGGGAGGTCTAAAACGTGGAGATTCGTCAAAATCTCGAGTTCGAATTTTTTGACGATTACAATACTTTCTCTTTGTATACTTCGTATACGAGAAAGTAAAAAGACAATCAAACCGCTGAAATAAATTCTTAAATCAGTTTTTAAGAGCATCATCTTTTACGTTTTTCATTACGAAGATGGTAACCAAATAATTACGAAATTCACCTTTTCAATTAACATCAATATCACAAGGAAGTTCAGCAAAAATTTATTAAAATGCAGCACCAATTCTCATTTACCAGCATGTCGTAGACATGAGCCATCAAATGCAGCGTAAGTCAACCGGAAGTTTATACAGACAACTCCTTCGTTTCCTAGAGGTGCGGCAGATGAAATTTATTTGTAGAAGCAAGAAAACATTCCAGATTGTTCTAAGGTATCAAAAAGAATGTTTAATGATGGCAGATGGCAGGCAGACAAGCCGCACCTTAAATATTTAACTATTCCAGATTGCGATTACTACATATTACCTCTTATTAACACAAAAGGATCTCGCAGACTCAGATTTATGATAGCAATTTGCACAAACAAAAAGTTCATTTTTTTTTTTACTTAAAAACTTTCTTGGGACCTTTTGATTACACAAGGACGAATTTCCAAAATATCCTTTTAAGACACGTATTTCTGACAGCGAAAACTAAAAAGAAAGTAAAATTTGGCGCAACACAACCCCTCTTTTTTTAGGCCATTTATTGGAAAATAAGACATGTGATTTAAATCGACTTCCCCTGGATTATAAATCCATACTTTCGCTCATCAGCAATAAAAATAGCCAATATACTTTAGGAAATACAAGGGTCAGAAGAGGAAACTATCTACAGGGTGATATGAGAGACGGTTTAGTTCCGAGAGGAATGAGATTTAATGGTACAGAATCTTTACAAAAAAAGGGAAAACAATTCTAGTGCTACAACATCTAACGCCGCCTGTATTGAAAAAGTTAAATTCATACACTTTGAACATTGGTAAGGTGTTTAACTCTGGAATGGTCACTTCTGTAACCACTTTACGGAAACAGAGTCAATTTGACTCATGCTCCAAGATTCCCTAATGAAAGTATTGATGTATTTTATGAACAAAGAAATTAACAACGACTTCTATTCGTTAAAATACGTTGGTGTAAAAAGTTTATATAACTTTTTAGATTTAAAGAATTGTATTAATAAATAGTCCATCATTTGCAAGTTGTAAGAAGAGGGAAAAGTTCGTGAACGAATCGTTGAATGTGGTAGTTCTGTTGGACTCCTCAATTATTTAATTCGATTCGTTAATATAAAAAATCCTTCTGTCGACACTTGGGGGTGCTGAAAACTTTCTTTTTGTTCAAATTCACTCATGCGAGATATCAATTTGAGCCACGTGATTTTGAAAACTACCTGCTGGAATGGAGAAAGAGGTAGACCATATATAAAAGATGCTCGGTGTTCGAGTGGCTCAAGGTCTGAAAAAAAGCATAGTTAGGAGGAGGAGGAGAAGGTTTTCCTTACCCCCAAATAGAGGCAGGACCTCAGTTGATGTGGGAGTCGAGCCAACATGAATCTTCATTTCCTTTTTAGGGCAAAGAAATATTACAAATTCTGCTTCAAGATTAATTCCTTTACCTAGCTTCTTGTTTATATAACTCTTTATATTTAAAGAATTGTATTTAACGATCTCATACCGAACGAGGCGTCTAAAAATTTCCTCTTAACAACGACGTTGGCCCGTTTGAGGCGGTTGAGTTCTTTTCAGGGAATGTGAGGTTCTGAGATCGCTTCGGAGATAAGCGCGATAGGAGGTCCAGTTATCCTTGCCAACCGCAGCCCGTTTCCCAGCGCCTTAAGGGGAGGTCATAGCAGGGGGTGGGATAAATGACCACCCATGTTGGGAGAGTCCAATTCATGTCGCATCCTCCCAAAAAGGTCCGGTTTTAAAGAGGCTAGAAGAAAAAAGTCGCCTCGGAATTAAAGAGTTAAATAGTTCATTATTTGTAAGTTGTAGTATGAGAGGAAAGCTCGTAATTAATCGTTGAACATGATATTTCTGTTTGATTTCTCGAAGATTTCAATCAATTAGTTAACAGAATCTCCTGACGACCCTCGGGGAGCTAAACGTTTTCTTTTGATTCAGTTTGACTACAAAATGCCAGTTTGAGTCATATGATTTCTCAAAGTCTGTAAAAAGCATAGTTAGGAGGAGGAGGTTTTTACCTTTCCCTAAAGAGGCAGGATCTCAATGTTGTTGTGGAGGTCGAGTCAATGACTCTGCTTCCATTCCAAGGTTAAAGAAATTTTTCAAATTTCAAAAGGTAAAGTAATTAATTTTGCTTCAAGTTTAATTAATTTACTTAAATATTGTTAGTATATCTAATTAGAGCAAGTATATCAGCCACAAGAGACCAACGATGGGTCAGTGGATGGTCAGTTCATAGAATAAAATAGCATTCTCACTCTGAGTCCAATTTCTATGACTTAGAACAAATGCTTACTAAAGAACATCGTTTTGTTTGGAGATACAACACCATGTTTACTATTGTTTGTAGTAGATATCGTTCGTATATGGTTAGTTGATAGTTACATGAAAGGATAGCGAGAAAATCAATTTAAAAACTTACGTTTCCAATTTTGCATAAAACTGGAGGTGAAAACAGGAATACTTGCATTCTCACCTAGTGTGTTATCAGTCACTAATTACAGATATTGCATTTAACTCAAAGAAATTCCTGTAAATTCTGTTCTATTCCAGACAGTGAATTTAGAATAAAGATTTCTTTGAAAAGTTCTTTAAATTACAGTATGAAATATTTTTGTATGATGCAGCTTCCGTTTTCAAAACATGTATAAAATCTGCAAATTATGCTATGATGATTCTAAGGCATCATCATAGCATAAATATCGGCAAATATAAGTAAATTATATGCATTTTTAAGAAATATTATACTTTGTTCATTTGAAACGGTTTTTCAAGAGAAGATGGGAGTCAAACGAATTATTCAAGATAGTTCTAAAAAATGAATGATATGAGAAAATAAGCGACAACAGTCCTTATTATAAACATAATCCAGCTCAAAGCATTCTAACAAGTAAAACGAAGAATCTTATATTTTTAAATTGTGATACGAGTTCTTTTCAAACGAGATGATGCATGGATGAATGATCGATAAAAATCTCATTTTCTAGATGAACTATTCGGTTTTTTTTTCAAATTAAAAAATATATAATAACGCTCCGCATTTTTTGAGCCACTAATGCCTTGCTGTCATGATATACATATCAATACGGATTGATTTCTTTTATAACTATAGCCAGTGACACCTCAAGTTTAAAGTAAATACAAAGCTCTGTGAACAATTGCATCAAAAACGAATGCGTTTCTACGCGTCTAACAGCTACAGAAAAATCTTCATAAAATTAATCAACTTTCTTTTAAAACATTGAGTTGCATTACGTCGCGTAACAAGCAACACATCTCAATTTTTTTTAATTTCACAAAGAGGAAGTAAATAATCAATTTTTCGCAACCAATATCGAATATTTCTGAATTTTTTTTACAATTGGTAGGAACATGCGGTCTTATGTTTATATCAGATTTTCAGATATATTCGTTACTGCTTGCGAAAAATTGAGTATTTTCTTCCTCTTTGAAATTTCAAAAAAATTGAGATATGTAGTGTTGCTTTTTAAGCGACGATTACTGGAATTGACTATCTATTATTGGTGTTTGAAATTAAGTTCTGTTGAACTATATCAATGCTTTCAAACACATTAGAAGCAAACAATGGACTATGTAACCAGGCGTAATAATACAGCCTAGCTTTTCCCACGATGCCAAATTAAGTTGTCACTTACTATAACGCCCCCATTTTTGGTGACTCACATGATAGTGACGTCATGTCCCAAACATGTTGCCACCTCCTCTGTCAAAAATGGAAAGTAAGCCTACTTGTGATTAGAAGGTAGGGAAGTGACACCTATATACGTCTACATGGATATCTCAAGCTATTCAGTAGGAACAAATGTAAAAAATTAATACGAATCGGACTATACATAAGGATATCATAAACTACCAATGGTGTTGTAAGTTCTGACATTCAGAGATAATTCATACCTTCTAAATCATACACATTTTCATATTTCTCCAGCAGCCAGAAGTTAATCAACCCATATCTAACAACAGACCAGTTATTTAACCGTACTTTAAAGGTCCTTTTTAATAGGTACCTACTTTTTTTTTCTCTCTGCCCTCTCAGAAGAGGCTGACCCGATCCATCAAGTATTGGAAAGTTCTAATTAGTTGCTGCACAAATGAGCCCGTTCACCGACCGACGGCACCAACGACCCCCACAGTCTGATTCATTGACGTAATTGCAACCATCTGACACCGGGAACAGAGACACTTTAATAGGCGTCTTTGATTACTTCCCACGCTGCAAATCTTAATGCTCAACAGACGCTCTATTCCATTTCTAGCGTTATTTATGGGGTTAGAGTTGGAAAGAAAAACTTTCTCTCGCTTGAATGGGTTGATAAGTTTTCTGAAACTTCATTCGCCACACATGACTTTCGCTTAGATCAGGGGTTCATAACCCTGGAATTGGAAACGGAGCTGTTGTGACCCTACAATGGAATTTGAGTCAATTTGGCTCTTTCTTTAATTGTCATGAAGAGCTGAAGTATTTTATAACTCGGAAACTTAAAAACTTATAATTATTAAACTATTTTTATATATAGTCGCTTAACAAGCAACACTGCCTATCTCAAAGTTTCAAAGAGGAAGAAAAAACTGAATTTTTCGCAACCAATAATGAATCATTCTGCAATTTTTTAACATCTGGTATGAACACGAGACCACATGCTCCTACCAGATGTGGAAAAAAAGTCAAAAATATTCGTTATTGGTTGCGAAAATTTCAGTTTCTTTTTTCTGTTTGAAACTTTGAAAAGTTGAGAAATCGGAGAAATTTGAAATTGAGAAAATTTGAAAGGTGGTCTTGCTTTTTGATAGAAGATATATATAATTTAATTTATATTAATAAATAGTCCAATAGTTGCAGAATCACATAGTAATGAAACATGACATTAAAAATTATTTAACTCTAAAATGGAATGTCACTGGTGTGACCCTGCATGGTAGAAAAATCCCTTCCATTAATTTATTCAACACCGTGACTCATAATAAATAAGAAACTAACCCTCTACAAAAGAAGACAAAATGTGAATGAATAAGCTTGCAATCTTTATTTCCTTCTAAAAGGTTCGAATAAAATTTTAAAGTAACAAATTTCTGTTTTCATTTGCTTTTGACATGTTTTTGCTACTGACAGAATTGGTTCCACATTAATAAATCCCACAACTTATTTGATATTCATTTCGAAGCGTATTTAACACCCACACTGGTTCGGAATTTCCAGCCGTCTCCCACTTACAGTGAAAACTAATCATTCTATCGCGCAGCTGACCGGTTACAGTGATTACTGTAATTTAGAACTGAGGACATGAATTCATTCAAATGCGGAGAAAATAGTTGAAAAATAAAACGGTGGTAATTGGGACGAAAGGGTATTTTATAATAAAAGCCTTGACTTTAGACATCGTAACAGAACGTGGGCTGAGATAAAAAACGAAATAAAAATTCGACATTTTGTGAAAAATAGCAAAACTGAAGATAATTATCACGTGAAAAAGCACAATGTATCTCTGAGAAACAGATCAACAAGAATAGCAAAATGTTTTTGTAACAGTAATACGATTGTACAAAGAACAGACATAGATTAGACTTAATATAACTGTTAAAACAAATAATGACTATTAACTTTCTTGTGTCTGAAGTTAACAAAAAGAAAGTATTATAATCGTCACAAAAATTGGACTTCGAGATTTTGCCGCATCCCAATGTTTTATGCTTCCCCGAGCACGAAAAAAAATAATTTTTGGAATTACATCTGCCTGCGAACACGATAGGATGAAATTTGGTGTGAGATCTTTATACATGATTGTAGATTTTATCAAATTTTGGGGAAATTCGTCAATGAGAAGTCTGTCTGTGTTTCCGCCCGTCCGTATAGATGTGAAAACGATAACTCAATACGGAACAAACTGGATAGTTGAAATTCGGCGTATGGCTTTATAACTAGAATTGCTGATCTGTATCAACTTTGGACCAATTCTGTTAACGGGTTAGCTGTCGACTCGTGCATACATTAAAATGATAACTCAAATACGCAAAGAGCTAGATGGATAAATTTTTCTATATAATCTTTACGCCATAATTGTACATCTGTGTCTAATTTGGTACTAAATCCATCAATGGGTAGACTGCTAGGGTCGGTAGGAAAACCTCCAGAAACCAGTTGGACCTCAACGATCAATTCGTTCACTAGGAAAGTCATCTTGAATGAATCATTAAAAGCTATTTACTTCAGTTTTATTTAGTAATAAAACGAAATTGGTATAATGGAAGTTGCGTTGTAAAATTTATATTTCGGTTTTCACCAGTTTATTCCAAGGCAAATATTACAACGAATGTTTAAAGGTTTTTGTGTTTACTTTTAAAACATCTGACGTCTTTACAAAATATATTCCATACCAAGAAATCTCAGACTTTGTAACGAGAATCTCCAGTACAGCTTTCAATGAAAATCTTGAAGTACTTTAATTTTTCCATTTGCGTTCCATCCATTTCCATTCTTCCATTTTTGGGCGTTTTACCATGCGGTTTGTCAGTTTATTCGGTGTTACCATGTCAACCATGTAACGATTTTCGCGTGATGTTTTCAGTCAGTTGATGCATTTTAAAACATTCGATATTAAAACATAGGTATTCTAAGTTAAAATCAAGGCACATTAAAGATTAGGTGTTTTTTCCCCTAGATTTGATGGTATTCCCTGAAGCAGATATTCTGTTTCAAAAAATACGAAGAATTTAAACTACCTTCGTTTAAAATAAGCGCTTCTGTTTATAGCCTAATGACCCAAATAATGGTAATCAGTTATAGCACTGCTTCATTAAAAACTGCGCGAAGCAAAATCACTCAAAATGATACATTAAGTTACCCTATAAAACCAATCAATAGACTGTCCACAAAAGACATTTACTAAGAATGGGTTATTTTTACAGAACCACAACATCAAAGGTTATTATTCATTATAAAGGTGTAACATTTATCATTCTTTGATATTATACATATATAGGGTACCTTGATATTTAACGTTTCAGTTCCTTTTTTCTAAGAATAGACTGAATGTCTTAAAAAATGAGAAAGAATTATCTAGGTCAAGGACTTCTTTTCCAGAAAGAAAGTTTTTGATTACGGTGACATTAAGGTTATGTTCCAGTCAATTATCGCAATGAAATTTAGCGTTGGATAATATATATTACGATTCCTTGTTTGGAAAAAGCATTTATACTTGATGTGCAAAACGTTCCAAGAATCGCGTTGCTGAAACGAAATTTAATAATAGAGTTTAAGAATAGAGAATAGCTTAGCTTTATGCATAAATGTATTCGATCTCTATAACGAGTCATTTTATAATGATGCAATTTGACACAGTTAAAATAACACATAATCTTGACAAATGGTTATTATTTTCAGGGTAATTGGCGATAAATAAATCCAATTACACTGATTTATAATTAGAAAATGAAAATAGAAAATATCAATACAACAGTAAATATGAACTTTTCAATCCTATTTTGTTTATCCAAAGATGATTTTTCTTGAAAATGTACAGGGTGAACAAAGTCTTTCCTGATTATAAAATTTTACTGTGCAAAAATTCTTATACCTATCCATATGTTTATTTTTGTAAATTATAAATCTGAGTTCCTACTAATCGGATTTTGTAATAAAACGTATTGTCTTTGTAAAGCCCAGTTCCCATGATCCGTGTTACGTAGGGTTACCATACGTCCCGATTTCAAGCTCACATGCAGACTAGTGTCCGGATCTTCAAAATGTCCGGACCTCCGCCTGTGAATGCGACAAGAGAGGAATTTGCTTGCAATAGAGAAAATTTGACATATTCGAAGAAGCTGACGTCATTCTGCCAATGAAAGAAAATTTAATGTTTACATTGGTTACTTTGTTGATGAGAAAGTGGATGAGCTTCCTTATCCAGGCCCCAGTTCAAACTGAAAATTAAAAGGGTTTTTTTTGTTTTAATTCTGTTTTTCATTAATATAATTTTGAATTACCAAACATTAATAAAAATTGTATCTTTTATCTCTTCTGATGTCTTAAATAGTTTTTTCTGATTTCCTCAAACTCTGAGCTAGTGTTATGAAAAAGGGTCGTTGGTAGGCAACATTTAGAATTTTTTACCCTAAAGTCCCGGCGTGTCCGGATTTCAACTAAAAAAATGATAGTAACCCTAGTGTTACGCCTTATTTTCCGACATGGGACCGCAAAGAATAGCCATTGCTCAGTTTGTGGAGCGGCTCAAACGTTCCGGACAAATATCGGTAAATGCTCGGAGATCAAAGGAAGTGAGCGGACGGTCGAACACCTCAGTACAGTCCCTACGGGCTGTTGTAGATTGTGCATTTGTTTGTGCGTGCGTTTTCGCGCGTCTGGTCGAATTCAGACCGGCAATGAATCCCGAACAACGCAAGTGGAACGCCGGAAAACTGGCCAAACAAAGAGTGCTTAAATTTCAACGAGCGACTCCTTTATAAGCTCGGAGAATGTCAATGCTGTATCTCTTTGCCTCCAGAACCACTGAGAGGAGGGGCGGGGGACGGGGCCCCCGAGGAAGCGGGATAAGGAAATATATGTTTTTCATTTTTCAAGAGCATTTATTTTTAACCATGACAAATAAGATCTACTGCGAGTTGAACTATATTTTTACATTTATTGTCTTAGAATATAAAACTCACACATTCTCATTATATTAGTCGGAATTACAGTAGGTGGTTAGAAATCAGATTTTCTCAACAATACGTGACGTGAACGGGCATTTAGAAAAAAAGACTTTCGTCCTCTGATTAGTCACCACAGTCATGACTCACAAGGTAGGAGGGTTCCAAGTTTATGACACGATTCTACTGAATATCCACCGTGTATGTGGGTCTAGTGAATGTTAAATCTGATGTAGTGGGTCAAACATCCTTCCTCTGGTGTTGTTCCCGATTGGCTGGGATCACTGCATTGGTGATCCCAGACAATCGGGCGTAAGGCTGGGGGACGGAGGGGCTGGTGTGGTGCTACACATCCCACCTCGACCCCGCCTCCCTACTGGGTCCGAAGGCTGGTGTGGTGCGGAAGTTTGGAGAAGGGGGTTGCTAGCTCAGGTGTCGCCCTCGTCATCTGACCTATATCTGGTTCAAAATGACGAGGTCCGTCCCAAAATAGCCCTAGTGTTGCTTCAAAACGGTAAGTTAATATCACTACAGTAAATTAAACATTGTAATTCTACATGATAACTCTTCAGTATTATTAAATTGGCGCATGGTTTGTGCTGTCAGAGTAAATGGTAAGATAACAACCGGACGTCCCAGCTTCCGACTTGTTGTCCTCCGGGCTTAACATCAGGGCCGGTTTTACTGTCAGGTGATCTTCTAGGATCGCCACAACAATGGGGCGCATGCCCATCGAAGAAACTGTCATGTGTTCCTCGGACTTCCGCTCCTCATAATAAATATTATTTAACTATAATTGTAAACTTATTATGTCAATGAACTATTCATACTTAAAATGCGCGTTAATGAATATTACTAAAAATTGTTTTCCTCTCGCGCAATTAAAATGATCCGATAATTTAAAAAAACAATAATTTTTTTTATATCTAATTTGTTTATACTCGTATCGTATTTGGCGAAGCATGTGAATATCTAAGTAAGCACAAATTTTTCTTTGTCTAAGGAATCGTGAATTTCTCTTTGCCTAGGGCCGCCAGGTATCCTTGCAGTGGACCACTTGGCATTGCATCCTCCTAGCCTAGCCTCTTTAACTATAGCGTTCCGGGTTTAAAAATTTAGAAAATCTGGGCACTTCAATTTAGAGTGAATATTCCATAAAGCGAATAAACAAAACTGAAAAGATAAGTATCCACAAAATTTCGGCCACTTCCAGTACACGTTCAAAATTTTTGCCACTACTGTAGATGAACATTCACCAAAAGCATGGAGAAATGAGGTCCATCCGATAAAATCAATCAATCCAAAACCAATCTCATTTCCCCATGTTTCAAGAAGAATTAACACATACCTTCCCAATGTTTATTTTTTTCATCTTTAACAGATGATGATACTCGTACATTTCTCAAACACTCAGCTCCGATTCGCTTGTCTGACGACACGCCCTTTCTTACGGTGATCTTATGACTTTTTGGACATAAAAAGCGAGAGACAGAAGAAAAAAAGGAAAGTAGGTTCTCTGGGCTGGTCTGCTCTCGTCAATGTCAACCTACGCGGGGAAAAGTGGCCTTTGAGTCATATGTTCTCGCAGATGTGATGAAATTATTACACGGAAAAGAACTAAACAAAGCTGTTGTTAGTAGGTGATGCCTTTTATGGAAGCGTCTTGGACGAGTGCAAAGTGGTACGACTTTCTGTTTATGAATAAAAGCAGAGAATTGGTCGTTTTGGATGAAATGATTTTCTCCATGGTTTTGTTTTAAAAAGTAAACAGCTTTTTGTTGCTTTAGCCCAGCGATTCTCAAAAGAATTTATTATTTTACTGAAAGGAAAGTAAAACAAAATACATTCTGACATAATAAAAAATAAAATACACATTTACAGTAATATAATACACTTATAAATAGGGTTGTATCAGTATTGCACATTGTATTTAATAATTAACTTATTAATACTAAATTAAAATCAAGTTTAATAATTATCAGTGACTCTCTTGGGCCTGTCTTGCATAGCAAAGTTTTTCGATGGAAGGTTTAATATTAGAAATAGACACTTTGATTTCTTTTTCTATATTTAGATGAGATCTTGTCTTCAATGCAGCAGCCGCAGAAAATCAGGTTTTGCAAAAGTAGGATATTGAAAATGGTAATACAGTAGTATGCGAAATGTTCTTGTTTTCAGAATTCAAAGAGTGATTTGTTACTAAATTGTCATTTGATTTCTCCACTTGCCCTGAAGTCTATGAAGATTTTTTTTTAGTATTTGAGAGACCTTCGGGAGTATTTTGAAAATGGATCCCTATCTAGGGATAGGAAAAACCTACCGGTTTAAACCGAAAACCGTTTTTTTTTATTGTTTCGGTTAACCGGTTTTTTCGGTTATTTTTTTTAAATCCAATAACCGGGTCAAAAAACCGTATCGGAATATAAGCTCGATTTTAGGTTCGACTAGACTAAAATTTACCAAGATTTAAAGCTTTGAATTTCATCATCTTGGGCCAATCAACGACAACCGCTTCCTCGAGGCGTCTGTTGGTTGGACGATTACTGAAAGAGTCTTAATGAACAGATAAATATTGGCCAATGGATATTGATTTCCTGCAAAAACAACACTAATAAAAAAAATTTGTAAACGGGCGTCTGTTTTTTGTAGCCAAAAAATATTTAACTTTAGTGGGAAGTTCTGTGGCTTCCGAAAGATTAGTATCTACGTTGAATGATGGTGTTTCCGATGTGAGCCGTCGACTCACGTATCAACTCATTGCTGAAAGAGTCTTTATGAGCAGATTAGATGATAAATATCGGCCAATTAATTAATTTATTGTGAAAACAATGTTAATAAAAAATTTTGTCTATAATACTTACTTATTGTAATAATTACTCATTTATTATAATTACATATTGTATTAATCACTTATTTATAATCCTTACTTAATACATTAATTACTTACTGTATTAATACTTATTACATAGTATTATTAATTAAAAATGTTGTCTACAAACGTTTTCATTGTTTAAAAAAAACAGAAAACCGGTTATTTCGAGCGATTTCAACCGCCAGGTTAAAACCGGAGGTGAAAAAAACGGTTAACCGAAAACCGGTTGTTTTTGCAATAACTGCCCTCCCTATCCCTAACCCACTTGTAACTTGCTACTAAGTTGTCGTCAGCAAGAAAATACTTATTTAAAATTCTTTGCCTGCATGGCTAAATAATGGGGTGGGTGGGGTGAAAATTGTGATTGAAAATTGGGTCGCAAATACTGAAACGTTGAGAAAGACTGCTTTAACCGAAGTGACCAGGCATCCCATCAGGTGGCGACAGTTCCGACTTTTGACTCTTTGTCCGGATTTCGAATAAAAAGTCCCGAATCGTCCCCGAATTTATTACCTTTAAATAAATAATTCATATTAAAAAAATTTAAACAGAGTAATATGATTCCATTTTTTAAACAACAGCTTTTGAAGAATTCTCATTCCCAATTTTTTAGTGAATAGAATACAGTCAACGTATTGTTCATTTTGTTTCATTTGTTTATAAAGTAAGCAGCTATTTTCTTGAAATAGATGAAGTGACCAGGCATCGGGTCAGGACAGTTCCGACTTTTGACTTTGACCCGATTTCGAATAAAAAATCCCAAATCGTCCCCGAATTTACTAGTTTTAAATAAATAATTCATATTAAAAGATTTAAACAGATTATAGATTCAATTTTTTAAAAAGTAGCTTCTAAAGACTCCTTCCCGATTTTTTAATACATAGAATACAGCTAACGTATTTTATTGATACGTTGTTTTATTTCGTAATTCCTTTGAATATTGTCAAATTCCTTGTTGGAGTTCACGTTATCATTGGTATAAATCATAAAGTGACCAGACTTGTAGATAAGCTGGGACAGTCCCAATTTACTTGTCGTAGCTTGACACCCACTGTTCTATACTGTTTCACGGTTTAACTTAAGTGATCAGAAATTCCGAATCACTTGGATTAATGCTGAATTTTCCCGAACTGAAAATAGTGTCACTGATTTACTCTTAATTTGAATGAGGTATCCTGAATTTTACTTATAGGTTAATAATTCATATTTAAAACCAGCGGGAGTGTTCTCCCCTAAACTTTCTCGTATACTTCCTCAAAAAGGTGCCGTTTCCCCTTCCCCCGCGTGGCTAAAAAAATTCGAACCTACTGTAACCCAGAATCCAATGACTATAAGAAGGTTTTTCATCGTAGATTAAAGTGATTGTAAAACATTTAGGTAAAGAACCAAATTGAAAGAGATGCGTACCGATTTTCCGCTCTTACCGGCTCAAGAACAAACTGACGTAATTCGCTCCATAGCTTTCGCGTGCACAGAAGATTGCTATCAGTACGCATGTGCGTGGAGATGCAGATTCTTTTCAAAAGTAAATTATACAGACCGACAGACACTCAACCCTTTGACGGATTTGGCCCAAAACTTTATACGGACATACATTCATGACGAAAAAACTGTGTACCAAATTTTATCCATCTAGCTATTCAAGTTTTTGAGTTATAGTATTCGCATGACCGCGGGCAGACAGACAGGCAGACTTTCCGTAGACGGATTTTGTCCAAAATTTGATAGAAACTTACAAATTATGTGTAAAGATCACATACCAAATTTCATCCCCATAGCTCTAATAGTTTTCGAGTTATCGTGTTCACAGACAGACAGACATAATTGCAAAATTATGTTTCTCGGACTCAGGGAGGTCTAAAACGTTTCAAAATCTCGAGTTCGAATTTTTTGACGATTAGAATACTTTCTCTTTGTATACTTCGTATACGAGAAAGTAAAAAAGAACTAACTCTTCTTAATTTTCTAAAAAGATGGTTTTCAAATAATTCTTCCTTCTAACCTTTACTATACACCTCCTATTATGATCAATGAGGTTGTGTAAATCTGAAGAAAAAATAGTAAAAGTTAGTAGTATAATATATCACTCATGTATATTTTCCTTTTTTATATGTTTTAATAATTACCCCATCATTTCTGAATTTTGTTTATTTATTTATTGATGATTTTGTCTATTATTCCCTACACCCCCCCCAGCTAATGTCCAGTGTTCTACATCATTCCGGAATAAAATTCAGATATTCTAATCACTTTAGCCAATATTTATATGATAACCGAAAGTCTTATATTTAAAAGGATATTCTTTTATATCATGTTATCCCCTCACATCTACTACATACTACCTGTATAAACATTCTCCCTTATCTAAAATTATTTTTCCTTATTTATTATAAATACTGAGGGTTATGTTTATGAAACATAACCTGAAAGGTAATACAGAATTTATTTTGAAAATCAAATCAAAATACAAGAACAAAGAGTAACAAAACACTTGCACACATTTTTTTTAGATTTCATCTAGTTTCGAAATGGTTATTTCGATCACTTCGGTTACTTTTTGCAAGAAAACGATAACATATATCGATCAGGATTTAAGAAGATTAAAAAAATGACAGTAGTAATAGTTAAAATATCAAGATGGCAGTTCAATTGAAAAAATTGCTTTCGTCACTTTGTGCTGAACAGATAAACTTCTGAAGAGTAATTTATTTTCACCAATAAGTTATAAATTCGACATTAAGTTTTTCAAAAATTCGTTTAAAAATGACAAGAACAAAGTGAAAATATTATCATTATAAACTACAAGGAAGCATTGCAGAAAGCATTCTGAGAAATGTTAAATTATATGTTAAAATTTTATTAAAAATAATTTTATTATTAGACAAAGATAAATATTGGTAATAATATTTGCGAAATCATTTAGATTTGTCTCAGTTCAATGATGATCTACAAGTTATATTTTTTTTCTACCATCTCTCTCTCATCGAGCAAATAAATCATCTTTGTTGACAAAACACGCAACTGTTTTTCTACCATGTTTTTCTTTTTCCGGTATTTCCGGGGTAACAATCGTCTGATGTCATGTTATCTTTTCCCGAAGGTGACGCAACTATGATTCACGCCACTTGACCGGGCAATTCGATAAAAATGCATCAATCGTTGAGGAGTGCATCGCGATTGCAGAGAAAAGGGAAAATCAGTTTCGCACTGTCTGGCTTTTTAGAAGAATGGGATATTTTCACGATGAGCCAATTCCATTGAACACCGCTGGTTCTACTTTCACTTTACATTCCTTTAACATCTGTTGTTGCCATATTCAACTCTGAATAAAATGTTTTAAAAAATAACTGCGATTCAGAATTGCATTCATTTAAGAGAGTTCCAATAATGGAAACAATATTTATTATGTCAATAGGATTTATACCAATAAAGGATTTTTGTTATCGATATTGATTGAATCTGAGTAATGTAATATATAGCTGTTTAAAAACAGATACATGTTTACTGATGTGGTATATTTTTGTAATCCAAGGGTTTTCAATTTTTTAATCACATAAACACGAATCAAAAATATATGTACCATCATAAAAACATTTTCCGATTAAAAGTCAATGCATTGTAAATGGAGTGTTTATAAATAAAGAACAAAACATTTTAAATTTATTTTATTCAGTTATATTCTCAAATGCAATTCTACAATAGAATAAAATATAAATATTCTATATAATGTAGTAAAAAGTGGGTAATAATACACAATAGTAAATATTATTATTGATGAGGAATAATGCTACGAATGAGCCTATTTCATTATAACCAGTTTCGATATGCCGGGCTCCTCTTCATTATTTTCAAGCGAGTGTCGGTTTCAAGTTACAACCGTGTCCGATATTTATTTTTAATTAATAGCATGGCCGAAAATGCCAAATATGATGTATTGAAAGGTATTTAAAAGTTTTATCGTTTTATTTTAAATATATTCACCGCATCTTTTTTAACAAAAAAAAAATGCAAAAATTATCTTTTTTTAATTCATTGATAATATTTCTTTACATGAAATATTTAAATGCTGTTCCCCTTTTTTGAATTGAAACATTATCCAGCACAGTATTCGAAACAGGAAACGGAACTCTTATCCCGTCTTTTCGGGGATCGGATCTTAGTTGCGTAAAAATTGTAACACCCAAATAATGTAATGTACCACTAGTGGTACATGGACCATAGTTTGAGGAACCTTGCTATAGTCTATTAGCATAATATCAAGGCTTCGTAAACTGTAGGGTCGCTAAGAAAAAAAAAATGGCATGGCGGATCTCCGGTAGAATCGGTTCTTAAACACGTGACCCGAAACTGAATATCTGCCGTCAGGTTACCGTAGCCCTTGAAAGCCCTATTTTAAAAAATTTAATACTTTGCAATTAGTTATTATTGCTAGACACGGAAAGGAATTTCGAAAAAAGGAAAATATCAAAATGTGTTTTAATGTGAAATTAAATTTTATGATTTTCACACGCAAAAGCATTTTTATTAAATAAATATAAACTATGCGAGTTTAAAAAAAAGTACTTAAGTTTCGAACCTCTAGTCCGAAACATAGTTGCATGATAATATTTTAAGTTTGATTCTGGGTTGATTGCACCAGCCGTTATTTTTAGTCTTTTTTAAGTTTCAGTTATATTAATGTCCCGTTTTGAAGCAACACGAGGACTATACCGGGATGGACCTCATAATGTTGAACCGCGGTTAGATGACGAGGACGATACCCGAGCTGACACTTCCCGCTCCAGACTTCCGCACCACACCAGCGGGAGGATGTTTGACCCCTTACGTATGATTCAACGTGTACCAGGTCCAATACACGACGGATCCTCAGAAGAATCGGGTTTAAAACTTTGAACCCTCCGGCCCCGAAGCCAACACCTTACCACTAGGCCACCGCGTCCTCACCATCAGTCGTTGTCAGTCCTCACCACAGATTACTGTCCTAATGATTTTTACAAGCAATTTACAGAAAGATGTGCTAGCCTAACAACATTATTATGTTAAAAAAAACATTCAATGTTTTGAAATATAATAAAGCATTAGTTAGTAAGAAACTGAAAAATCTAATATTTATTTTTGTTCAGTCGCATGAGAGATATTAAATTATTCACACTGATTATTCACAATCTTGCTATTTTGTTGCGCGGAGATATAAAGAAAAGGCATTGCCACAAGTTTGTAATTAACACTAATTTTGAAAAATTAAAGAAAACATTGCAAGGAAATAAAATTAAATAAAATTGGTATTTAATTGTTTAACTTTTAAAGTGATGTGAAAATGGTTTTTCTGCGGTAATGCACTCCGAACTTATTGAGAAAAAACCCTTAAAATTTTGATTAATTGTTAATCAAAAATCTAATTAAAA
The DNA here is from genome assembly GCA_013235015.1 of Araneus ventricosus. Taxonomy (NCBI): domain Eukaryota; kingdom Metazoa; phylum Arthropoda; class Arachnida; order Araneae; family Araneidae; genus Araneus; species Araneus ventricosus. The sequence continues at coordinate 245,791 of BGPR01000125.1, forward strand.
CTTCGAAAAAAGCTTTCTTAATGAGCACCTACTACCCAAGAAGTAATTACGCGCCAAACTTGATAGCTCTAGGTCCTCCGGTCTGCCTTATGGAGCGTTTTGAACGACTTTCGCATTGCGCAATTTACAGATAGCATGCCAGCCTGTAAATATTGTTACGAACATGGAATGTCGCTTCCCGGCAATGTTAGACTTATGGTTGGGAAGAGAGTTTTACAGGGGTTAGTATGGAATGACCAGCAACGGCCAGGCCTGGATCCCTCACCTTGGCGATCATCTTGGTGACAAATCGAAGATTCCCGAAAATGCGGTTATTTTCTCGATATCTCTCTATTAGGGGGGGTCGAGATTCGGATTTTTCCCGATTATTCCATGTGACGTCACGGCCTGTCGGGCAGACTATAAAAGGACCGTGCTGGATCACAGAGAATAGTGTGTTGATCGACTGGAATGGACTTGGGAGTTTCGTCTGTAGTGCGAGCTGGAAAACCGGTGAGCTTTCCGAAGATGAGTAGTGAGAAATCCGAAAATGCTGTTACTGTTATCACTTGTAAGTTGTTGTCTGTTTGCGTTGCTAATCTGTATAAGAACTATTGTTCCTGTTACCTGTGCTTCGTGTTCTCCTAAATATTTCTGAATAAAGCGTCATTCTCCATTATCCTGCTTGTTGGACTGTTTCAACCGTACACACACCGGACGAATTTTGTAACAATATTATCATGTTAATATATTCTGATGTTCGTCATTCTCATAAATACTAACCGTAAAAGCCTAACTTATCTATACTTATGAAAATATGAGAAGTTTATTTCCAATATTTCGGTAACCAATATAAAAGCAGATATTACAATAGTTTATAAAAATCGACGCAAACACACATATTGCTTATATTAGACGAGAAAGCGGATATTTAAGAAACTTTTAAAGAAGGAAATACAGAAAAAAGAAACTATAGAAGAAACGTCATTAGCTATAGTTTATTACAGATAAAAGCAAAACTATCAAATCCATCTAATTATAAATATCCAGTTCAATGCTCACGAGCGATTAATACGTTTAATTAATTTAGAATCATAAATGCTTTAATTACCAAAAAAAGGGGATTTTTGTGGTATCGATTTCGAGTTTCCTATTTACAAACGCATTTTTCCTCAGTCTAAAAAGAGGGGAAAAAATGTGTTTTGTATAATTTTAGTAGAGCATGATAATTTATTGATCCCAATGATTCATTAACCGCTAAATGTGTCAAGTTAACTCCTACGTACCTACTTTGTTAAGCATTAAATATATTACTAGATTTCTAACAACCAATAATAAACTTCTTTACAAGGCTGTGCTTCAAATAAGATACATGACGATTCATTTCTAAACTAGTTAAGAATAAAGTCGATATTTATAGCCTTAATCAGCAGTAATAAATTATATTAGCTCACATTTTTGAACCTAAATTATTCATGGGATGATTAATTTTTTTAACTACTAATTTTTTACGGTCAATTTCGTGAATGCATTCAGTTATTCGGAAAGCATGGCAGAGCATTGTGGCGTTTTAAAACAGTTTCTGACAGGAAAAAATTCCAAATACAACGTTAAAAATATTCAAATTCTAAAAATAAAAATCTGGAATATTCTACTCCTGACGTTGCCGTCCGATTCCACACAAGGATTCATTTATAACGTCATAATCAAAAACGACCTTGTCTATGTAGTAGGTATCAAAATTTTTCGAATGGTCTAAATTTTAATTTTGTACAAAATTTGACAAATTTAGAATTTCGATGTTCCGGATTCAATGCATATAGTTCATTGCGTTTTCGATTTATGGTGCTCATACAAACATGGAGGACACACAGACATAATTTCAACCAGCAAGAGTGCTCTTCCATCGAATTTCCCACTTACTAACAAAATATGGTACGTTTTGTGGCTATTGTCTGTTTCCAGATATGGAAACACTCCACGCTTTTGTGCAAGAGCAAGTCAGCTTTGATTTCACCAAAACAGTGTGAGATGAAAGTTAGAGGAGATGTTTACTTTTTAAACAAAATATTCGACTCAAAAATGATCGATTCGAATTCAAACAAAATGGTACAATTCAAAACGAAAATGAATATCAATAACGGAAGAGAATAACTAAAAGAAAAACGAGCCTAAAAAGAACTCCGGAAATCTATCTTCTTATTCACTGCGTATCACCCCTCTGAGAAGTAAAACGGTCCAAAAGCGATAGACGCTGTTTTCTGAAACGAACAATAGCTTCATAATATAGTGAAGAGAATTGAGTATGCACTTTCGACCATTTTTTTTTTTTACCGATTGTGTCCATAGTTTGACACAGGTCTACAATTGTAGTGCCAAAGCCACATACCCAATTTTATTTATTTAATTGGTTCCGTTTTCGAGTTATCGTGTTCACACGTACACGAATAGACAGACTGTCAAGGCGTTGACAGATTTAACACAAAATTTGGTACGGATCTGCAGTTCTGGTGTAAAGACCACAAACCAAATTTCATTCATCCTGCTCATTCCGTTTTTGAGTTATCGTGTTCACCACCACCAACAAAATTCCAAAAAGTATTTTTTCGGACTTGAGGAGTCTAAAACGTAAAGATTCATCAAAATTTTGAATTTTGACTTTTACAATATATTCTCTTTCAAAACTTCATGTATGCGAGAGTAAAAATTGTTCTTTCGGACTCAAAGAAAGTCTAAAACATGAAAATTGCAAAGTGAAATTGTTGGCGATTATAATACTTCATCTGTGTACACTTTGAATACGAAAAATGAAATAAGATAAAAACACTAGAATTCAATAGCGTATTTATCGATTATCGTATTAATGATAATCCTTTTTTTGTGTGTGTCGTGGGTCAAACGTCCTCCCGCTGGTGTTGTGCAGAAGCTTGGAGAGGTGTCCTCCTCGTCATCTGATCGCGGTTCAAAACTACGAGATCCGTCCTAAAATAGTCATTGAGTTGATTCTAAATCGGACGTTAATATAACTAAAATAAACCTTTCTTTTTTATTGAAGTAGTCCTTTAGTCGAAGAGTACCTTTAGAGAGATTATCCTGCAAACAGATTCTGCGTGTAATTTAAAGTTCGATTTAAGCCAAATATATTCAAATGGGAGACTGATAATAAGATAAAAGTGAAAGGAAATAGCTGAACATATGAGAATTAAAGACATAACGCAATATTTCAATTCCACTCATACAAATTAGACTTTCATGTCCACATCGCATGCACCCTTAGGAAACACCATTAAAAAAAACTGATTTACACTGAACTCACTCAAATAAAAGATTGCAAACAAGATAAAAAAAAAAAAAAGGGACACGAATTTCTCTTTCTGCGAATTACTACAGGCAAACCCTGCAGTAATCCGGCAGCTTTTTACTCAATTGATTCCCTCATCCGAACCGAAATAACGAGGGATCATTACAGAGCGTAACGCACGCTGCACCCTTTGGGCGCTCGCAGATATCCTTTCACGCTACATACTTTCAGACGATTAAATGATGCACACTTCCTTCGTAATGGAACACCATCACGCGATCACCTGCCCCCCGGAGAAAAGCTGGGAGGGAGACACCAAACGATAACAAACACACCGGAAGAAGAAATCCATTCGAATACCTGAATGCGACAAGTAATAATATGGTATTTAAAAAGAGAAAGAATAGCGGGGGAAAGAGGTAAAGTAAATAGAAGGATTTTCACCGATCAAAACGATGAAAATACATTATGTGGAGTATGGGGGTTTACAGTAGCGAATCGGGGTTTAGCATTGCGGTCGAGTTTCTTCGTATTGATCTGGGAAAGTAAACACTATAGCCAATGCATGTTTAAATGAGAAGATATAAAAAAAATTATGAGTAATAAAAGTGCTGCATTACACAATATTAAATTCGTTTTCATGTGGCTTATAAAACAGCGAAAAAAAAGTAATTCCAAGACAGAACAGCAGAGAATGGTGCTTTTTGTTCCAGTAACACAATTAAGCAATTAATGTCATACTAATGATGTTACTTCTTTTTTTATGGGCCCATTTTAACCAATTTTGATTTTAATTGATTTAATTTGACAACTTAACATTAAAAGAAGATAAATCTTTTAAACCCATAAGTAGCCTAGTGGCTTCAGATATGGCATGATTATGGAACAAGAATCTGAGGAAGAAGATTATGGTTTCAATCATCAGGCTGTGGTCATAATTAGTATAATTCAAAACCTGGTAGACCACTTTAACAGCTAATTTCTCGCTGCGGTCGGGCTGGAGATTTTCCTCCAATTGATACACAAATGTGGACCAGTTTCCTCTGAAAGCCCTTTAGGAAGGCAGACTACCCTCGTACATTGCAACTAAGTCAGAATTTCACTTCAGGCTACACCCAAGTGCTCCAAGCTACTTCGATCAACAGAATTTGCCATATTTTCCCTTTATCGTGAATACTTGGCTAATGGACTTGGTTAAATACAAACTAGAATATGTAAAGAACCATTTCCAAAGTATTTAGTTGGTGGCACAAAAGTCAGATCGGGCTTTTGGTCCACCCTAGATATACATTTTCCTATGCTAGGATGGACTAAAGCCAGATTTAGTAATATGTTAGATCAGAGATTACAACCGCCGTAAAGCTTTTATCACTTCGCGCGATTCTTTAATTATAATTGAGCTTTCCCCAATGAATAGTTAAAGGACATTGGATGTAGATTATAGAAACTCGCTTAATATTTGGAATTTTTCACCTTCTCGTCATATTTAAGCAAGATTTAGAAAGCAACTATATTGTTATATCATTAAGATAATATATAAAAAAAATAGCTTGTTGCCGTGCGATACAGTTCCTCGAGTTTAAGTTTTGTCAAAAAATTTTGAATGACCAGAAAATACAGAGGCGAGGCTTTTTGTAAGAAAAAAAACATTCATCCGAAGAAAAATGAAAAGTTAATGGCGGTGTAATGTCTAATTGTGAAGATCTCTGTCACGATGCCAAAAACGCATTTTAGGACGCAATTAATAGTCAAACGTAGAGCAACTTGATGTTGATTAAAACCCCGAATATAAATTAAGTCATTCATAAACTAAGACTGGTGAAAGCAGATTTTCAATAAAATTGATACTAATGTACTTTATAAAAATGAGTGATGTATGCCAAAGAATCTATGTGCAGGTAAGCGAAATATCAGGAGAAATTAATTATTTTTTAAATCTAAATTTAAAAAATTATTATCACTCTTATAAAATTATAAATGACACATAAACATTCAATTATATTTTGCATAAAAAGCATTCCGTATCTTATTAATTAAAATACTCCGTCTATATTATTTTTAATGAGATGAGCTTCACATTTGCATCAGAAGTGGGAGTCAAGGCCCTTTTGCGTGCAGCACTGCAAAAGACTTCTAGAACATTAGAAATTGCTTCCAGACGGAAGCCAACACTGAGACAAGCAGTCTGTCTGCCCAACAGATGTCAAATAAATCGAATTATTTCCACGCACGGTCAAAAAAACGAGCCACTTTACATCTTTATCTCCCCCTCAATAAAGTTGGTGGCTTGAATGGAAGGGTATGAAGCCAAACAAGGGCCAGATGGTTTTGCGTTATCATAAACAAGCAATGATAGTCGGGTTGGTGGATATCATTAAAAAAAGCTAATTTCGGTCTCCATGGCTTTGCCATCAAAATACAAGCAATCGAGAAGAATTGTGGGCGTATGTTGGAAGAGCTGCTCGTCTTAAGAGAGGGCATTCACATTGCAAGAAACCTGTTCGTTGGTTTAGAGGGAAAAGGAAGAATAATAGAGGTCAGGCAGAAGAAAAAAGGGGAAAAGTGGTTGTTTATGTAAAAGATACCTATTGAAGAGATCGAAATCTTAAAAAATCATCGAAGCGTTTACTTTGGGTTTGAACTCTGCGACTGGTTGTTTGGACGATGAAGTCGTTATCAATAAAACTGGATGTACTATCAAGCAGTCTTCTGAGCTAAGTGAAGTGACCAGACGTCCCGGATGAGGCGGGGCCGTCCCTATTTTAAACGAATTGGGACAACGTTCCGCATTTTGTTGAATAATATATATATAGGGGGAGTTGGGGTAGATTGATACCCGGGAACATTGATACAGTTCTTAAATTTTGGTGACTGGAATGGCTCAAGATGTTCATATCCCCTCATATATATGCCACTCGAACCCTTAGCACGCGGTATATTACGCCACGTTAAGTCAAAAGCTAATTTACAAATGAATCAAACCGCTAATCTTCTAGTCGAAGAAAATTTTACTTTACGTGTTGTATGATTTCTTTCACTAATTACGTTTTCCTGTCAGGGAATCTACTCGAAAAGTAGGAAAAAAACACTTATTTTTCTGAACTATATTAAGTTTTGAGGTTTTCAGCTTTGATTTTGAGTGGCCCCTTGTTTTAAGTAAAAGAGTCTCTTGCGGCAGATGAGACAATTGACTCCGGGACACATTGATATGCGTCTTGTGTCTATATCAATGTGCCTCAACAGCAATTACTTTGCTAAATCGTTTTCAGAAATGAAAGTAAAAACGGTAAAAATGAACTATCTAAGAGAAACACGCAATTAAGTATTTATTTAAACAATATAAACGGTTTAATTTTATTGCAAAAACGAAAAGTATTGTTGTAAATTCAGTTAAATTTTTTTTTTACGAATTTATAAAATATTGGAGGGAAAAATTCTACGGAAACTTAATTAATATCATCGAAAAGATTTTTTGGCATTTTCAGATGGTGTGAAAATTATTTTTGTGCTATATAAATTTTACTAAGTAAATTTTACTCTAAGTATGTGTTGTGTGATTTCTTTCACTAATTACGTTTTCCTGCCAGGGAATCTACTCCAAAGGTAGGAAAAAACATTTATTTTTCTGGACTATATTAAGTTTTGAGGTTTTTTAGCGTTGTTTTTGCGTGGCCACTTGTTTCATGTAAAAAAGGCTCTTGGGGCAGATTGATACAATTGACTCCGGGGCACATTGATACGCGTCTTCTGTGTGCATCAATGTGCCTTAACAGCAACTACTTTGCAAAATCGTCTTCATAAATGGAAAAAAACGTAAAAATGAACTATATGAGAAATACGCAATTAAGTATTTATTTAAACTATGAAAACAGTTTGAGTTTCATTGCAAAAATGAAAATTTGTTTTAAATTTAATTTAAAATATTTTTTTGCGAATCTATTAAAATTGGAGATAAAAATTGTACGGAAATTTAATTAATATAATCAAAAAGATTTTTTTTTTTTTGCATTTTTAGATGGTGTGAAAATTATTTTTTGTGATATATTTTTTTCGTTAGTCATCAAGGAAGAACGCGAAAATTTCCCCCTTGATTTTTAATTCATTAAAATTTTAAAAACGGTTTCGAGGTACACATTCTCTTCCTCCAAAGTATATTTACACAAACATTCTCCTGTATTATTTGTAGAGATAAATTATTATCTGAGGCATTATTGTTGCATTTTTCCAGTCTTATTACAAATGTTGAATTTTGATTAAAATAAAAGTCTGTTATTTTGTTAAACTTTTAAACCTTTATTTGGAATATAAAGTTTATTGATAAAACACCTTTTGTTCTGATCCCAGACCTATTAACCATCATTATTTTCGATATATCCGTGTGTATCAATGTACCCGCTGTATAGGGCAGAATGATACAAATCCATTTTTAGGAAAAAAAGTGTAAATATTTTATTTCATTTATGACCAAAATTCGACTGAGATCCTATATTAGATTAACAAATGCATAAATATAGTGTATTAGTTTTAATTATTTCCGTTGGTAAAATAATTTTTTTAGCTTTCCAAAAAAAAGTGCATTAATGTCCCCGTGTCCCCCCTATAATTGACACGTTTTTTATTTTTAACTAAATATTTCATATCAAAAATTTAAAAAAGATAATTTTTTTTAAATTGATTCAAATTTAACTTGTGAAGAATTTGATTTTATTACATTTACTCAGTGGCGGATTTTGACAATATGTGGACATAGGAGTAAAATTGTTTTGAGACTCCTCCCGATATTCAATGGTGTATATTCACTATCAACTTAGCTGCGCCATGTACGACGAAGAGATTTCTAGGGCCCCCGGGGTCTCGACGCATGAGGCGAGTGCCTCTAGCGCCTGTGCGGAAAAACTGCCAATGCTTTTACTATGCATAGAATATAGATACCCTATTTTAGTAAATAACTCTAGTTCCATATCATAATTCATTTAAATATTATTAAATTCCACGAATGGGCTCATGCTATTATTAGTGTCAATGTTAAAGAAGCAAATGTCCTGGATTAGCGCACTGTTAGCACAAGATATTTTACGATATCTCCACGATGTTGCTACGACATTCCGAATGTCGCACAACATCGTAAAGATATGGTGTAAATATTGCAGAGCATTTTGTGCTAATAGGGCTGGGACAGTCCGGGTTTTCAACTCACTGTCCTGACTAGATATCTTTCCCTTACCCCCTTCCTTCAATTTCTAGAGCGATCCGGGTTGAAGTTCAAAGATTTTAGGAATATTCTTCACGAGACCCTATTGGTAAATATTTGGGATATTCAATTGAATAGTTAGAGCTGGGTTCTTTCAATAAACCATTCTCTTTTTGCAAGCAGTTCTTCATCTCCAACACATGTTAATACCCATTCTCCAGAATCTAATCTAATACTTGAAGGGTTACGTGAAAAGTCATTGTCTCCATTGCAATTCTTTGAGTTCAGTATGATCAGCAAAGAACTAGAAAAGAAATATGAACGCAGTTATTCCCAGCACTTAGCCACTCCTCCCTTTCAAAATAAAAGAAAGCTAAACTTCACAATTATTTTTTTTCAATGCTCAGAAACCAAAAATATAAGTAATAGCGAAATTAATTAAAGAAATTTAAAAAATTATACATTTTGCTCCTCTATTGAAATTCGGAAATTTGTGACTATGCATGCATATGTGTATCATATTAATATTCTGAATTATTTGAAAATACATCGGATTTTTCAACACCATGATAGTTCAACATTTTGAAATAGGGTAGTAGTCACTTCTGGATACAAAGAGGTTAACAGTGTCAACACTTACCTTCGTATTGGCTTTTAAACGTTGTAATTCAGCCTGCTTTAGCCTACTCTTAGCATCTTGGTTCAGTTTCTTTTCAGGCGTCGTCGCCCGTTGGTACGATGTCTTGTGTTCTGGATTCGCCGGCTTGTTGAGGCCATTCCTTGGTGGCGATGTTTCAGGTTGGCACAAGGGCTTGGTATCTAGATTAACTGGCTTGCTGAGGCCATTTCTTGGTGGCGATGCTTCAGGTTGGCACACTGGCTGAGGGTCCACATGGACCGGCTTGCTGAGGCCATTTCTTGGTGGCGATGCGTCAGATTGGCACACTGGTTGAGGGTCCACGTGGACCGGCTTGCTGAGGCCAATCCTTGGCGGCGATGTTTCAAGTTGGCACTCTGGCTCCGAGTAGAGATTTATTGAGTAACTGAGGTCATTATTCGGTGGCATCTTAACAGAACCGTTTTGTAATGCTCTTGAAGATGCATACCTTTGTTCTAAATCTACAGATCTAGATCTGCTGTTGGATATCATTGATATCTTTGTGCCATTTTCAGTGGGGCTGCTGCGACTGCTGGAAGTATTTCTTGGTTCCTTGGAAATTGGTGGAAGGGGACGTGATCTGTCAACTCCTGGACTACCCTTCTTGATTGGAGAGTGGTGAGACTGAGGAGGAACTATGGCAGGTTGTGGTTTCGGCACTGTGACCGTGGACTGGACTGTGCTAGTGTGCACTGCATCATATTTCTGAACTTTGCTGAGGGCCTTTTGTTGGCTATCCGTGTGTATTTTGATCATCCGCTCCTCTTTAAGGCGCTGCCTGAATTGCAGCTGCATTTGTTCCAGTTTAGACGGCATTTTGCTTACGGTATCCAATTTTCAGCGAAGATATACTTGTACAAAATCTATTTCATAATCCTATAATTACAAGAAAATACCTTGAATTAATGAATAGTTGAAAGAGACATAATTTAAAATTTATGATGACATGGCTACCTAATTCATCGATAATATAATGAAGATTTTTCCATATATACCAACAAGAAAGTGACAATGCAATGCAAGGGATCATTCAGAAAAAGAAAGAGAATAAGTCTGTTTTAATATAAAATCATAATAAATCTATGAAGTTACATATCTTCTTCATAATGGCCATGAAAGTTATGAAAATTAAACATTGTTTCCTTTCAAGTACGCAGAAAAGCTAGTGTACGATAATATAAAAATATTATTCATTGCTTTAGAAAGATACGTAGTATTAACATTACAATAGACCGAGTATACACAAATATGATAGATAATGTATATAAATAATGGTCGGTATTACAAAATATAATTCTTAGGAATCTTATAATTCATAAAAACAGGAACTAAAGGCAGATTCTTGATAAAGCTATAACAAAGGGACTTCAGTGTTAAAACATAATATTCTCTAGAAAAAAGTAAAAACCTCAAACTGATTAATTTAAAGCTTGAAAAATGAAAACGGAGAAAGTTCTGTAATCATTAAAAAAGTTGGCTGAGATTTTGAACTATCTCCACGTTTTAGACCTCTATGAGTCGAAAAAATATTTTTATGGTAATAATATCTGTGTGTCTGACCATGTGTTCGTGAACGACATAACAATGGAACAAGTCAGACTGATGGAATTTGGTTTACTGTCTTAACACCAAAATTGCAGATGTGTATCAAATTTCGGAATAAATAGGTCAAAGGGAAGTGGTATCGTTCCAAAATGCACAATAGACTCTCGTTACTGTACGACGAAGCTAACCAAACACTCAACATTTTGTGGAAGTGTGTAAGGAAGGCGAAGGAGAACATTCTAGATTTTTACTTTCTCCCATACGAAGTACTACACATATAGTAATCATCAAAACATTTGATCTTGAGATTTTGTAGTATTTTTACGTTTTAGTGTAGCGTAAAAGAACGTATGCCTTTGGGATAGAGATTCTGTAGCATCTCTGCGTTTTAGACCTCCGAAAGAAAGGACGTATGTTTGCATTGAATCACTATAACTTAAAATTGCAAGGAACTGCATTAATGAAATTTGGCATTCGGTCTTTACACTATAATTATACACGTGTTTAAAACTGACGAAATCCGTCAAAAAGGGACGGAAAATGGTAATGTTTATAAATATATTTCTAACATGCTCGTTGCCAATCCATCCATTGGAAATAATCATTATACGATGACAGACTATGTAGCACTTCGATTCAAATTAAAAATTCTCCAAACAGGATAAAGAATGTTCGCTTTTTTATCTTTTCTTTCTAACCACAGACTTTTCCTTTTGCTTAAATCTCCCCACGCCTATGTTTCAGTTAGTAATGCGCAGCTTTATTGGTTATCCAAAGCTTATAATATCTCGCAAAAAGCTAAATGTAGCTTATTCGTGATTATAAAAGCTTATAGGATTACCCTTGTGTAGGCTTAATTTAATTATATTTACGTCCAGTTTTTTGAAGCAACAAAAGGACTATTTTGGGTCGGATTTCGGAAGTTTGAACTTCTGTAAGATGACGAGGACGACACTTGGGCCGATATCCCCATCTCCAAACTTCCGCGCCGCATCAGCGGGAGAACGTCATATGTGGGAGTATACGAGGAAGCTGAGAGGAGATCATTTATTATTTTTACATCATTATGAATGATACTGTTTGCGACATTAGAACCTTGTAAAAATTCGGACATGAATTACTTATAAGTATGAATGCAATTTAAAGAAGTTTTTCTTGATTTTTCACATATTAGTATATCGCTTGTTGTATCTATAATTACCTATAAATTCAGAATTTATAGATATTTTTAAAACTTTTATAAACATATGCATGAAAGTGCTTATTTTTATTTTTTAAAAAGGTATTCAATAAGTTACTGGTTTCTAAAATTCAACTCTCAAAGTAAATTATAACCGTACAATCACGGAGTCGTTATTTCATCATTGTAAAGCATCAACCTAAGATGAAATAAAATGGGAAAAAGAACTTTGAAATGGATTGTTTGTACAGCAAAACAACACAGCACAAAATTGCAAACAATTAAGTAGCAGTAATATTTGATACATAAACAGCGCACTGAAATAAATTTATCCTACAACTGTACATAAGCGTTTTATTAGGTTCAATAATGGAGTCAATTCACGAGACGTCGCAGTCACGTGACAAACATAACTGCGCACGTCATTTAACACCTAATTGCGCGTTGTTTAAGGTTATGACGTCACATCCTTTTTCCACCTGTAAAATTCTCGACGGATTTCTCAATTAAGTTGGTGTGGCGCAGTTGACGTGTATCACGTGTATACAGTGACATCACACAATAATTCCATTATTGTGTGATGTCACTGTACTGTTACTGAAATTACCATATTATTGAAAATAACCCGAATTCACACTTTTCATCTTTATTTAAGTTTATACAAGAACCTTAAATGAAAATCTAGTTCCATCAAACCCTTTTCTGGGTTGTGGTCATTATCGACCAGCAACGCAACAGCGGGCATGGATGTCACTAGGTATTCTCTCCCACCCCCCTCCTGCATGAAAATCCAATACAGCAATTTCGATCATCAAATACAGGGCACACAGGCTTTTGACCAAGTTCATTCGTTATGACTTTCTACTGACTGCTTTACGTCAGGAGTATTTTCAGAGAAAAAGGGAAAATAACTTTACGAGTGGACTGATTATTTCACCTTTTCCCATTTTTTAATTATGTACCTAATTCCACGGGTTAAAAAGCAAACTTAAACGCACATAAAGTATTTGAAATTATGATTCAATTATGTATTCTTATTTTGTCCAAACATCTTTATATGTCCAAACTAGCAGACATATTTATTTTCAATAAATTATATTGACACTGGATAACATTAAAACAGAGTATGTGGTATTATATTAAGACACAGTTATGCAATCACTACCCAATCATTTTCTAGATTTTGGGTTCATTATTGTAAACATAAACAAATCATAAGCCGAATTGTTTGATATCGCAGTGGCAGATTTAGGATTTGTTTTATTACAGTTTTAATATTATAAACGTCCCTTTTGGCTATGCTGCGCCACATTCAGTATTAAAAGGTACAAATGTAATAATAATTTTTTTTAAAAACTAAATATATAACTATACTAAGAAACGAACCTATAAAAGGTAAAAAAAAAAAACAGCCAAACGAAAGAGAAAAAAACAAAGTAATATCGGGAAATAACGGCATTAACATGAATTCCAGGAGATATACTTGAAAGAGTTAGTTATGAAAACAATGTATCTAATTACAGTGATAAAATCCTAGACTTTATATATTTCTCATGTTGAAAGGGTTAGCAAGCAGAATTCTGGAGATCAAATCAATCAAGAGAGGATAACACACTTGAAAAAAAATTCGACGGGAGGCTGTCTCTACGAAACAGCCGCTGGGATTGAGGGGCGTAAATTTACTTACTTTACTCAACTGTGACTAAAGTAGCTCTATGTGACTCTGAGATTATGTGACTGGAGTAACTCTTTGTAACTCTCGATTTATGTGACTGATTCGTGATTTTGGTTGGGAACAAAATTTGGAAAATCCAGTTAATATACCGCTCACAACCGACTGCAGTAAGCGACTGAGGTCGCCAGACAGTTAGGTACAAGAAAGCGCGGGAAGCTAGGTTGGTCGCTGTGACGTCATCAAAATTCTTTTCACCAACTTTGCAACCAACTCGACTGTGACTAAACCGTAATTCCAAATTCTAAAATTAATTTTGTAATCTTCAATGTCCACCTTTCTCTGTGAAATGAAACTAAAACCAACTCTCTATATTATTTGGTTGCGGAGATTTAAGCGTTTAACTTTACCACGAAAAAGCGTCGTAATTTTTTTCCTTTCCCGACGCCCCATTAGACCACTATGGAGGGGCGTAAGTGTACGTCGAAAACTATTTAGCATTGTGAAGAAAAGCGTGGGCACTGCAAGATTGTATAAAACGAACAAAAAACAAGTGTACATGGTACACAGAGAGCAGATTCGGGAAATGTCGAAATAAAGAGTGATTCTCAGAACAACAATTTGGCGTTGCACCATCTCAGTGATAACACCGATTTGGAGTTGCGGGTGAATTTATCTTTGACAGAAAGGATTAAAAACACAAAGATAAGAATAAATCAGTAATAAGAATCCTACTCTTGCATTTAACTTAAAGATTTTTATTACAGGATTTTTATTAACTTAAAGATATTTACTAATTAATGAAATCGTAGAAAAACTAAAATAAAGACTTGCTAGGCCCCTTTAAATCTCAGATTACCATAAAAATATTCATTGAAGTAACGAAACATCTGGATAAATAGGGACAGTCCCAATTTTTGACTCTATATTCCGCTTTATAAAAGTCTACTAAATTGTCCGTTCTTTTAATTATGATAAATTATTCATATTATAAACAAAGGAAAAAGATAAATTTGATCTAATTTGTTTAAAGTTGGCTTCTAAAGAAATAATTTTCCATCCCATTCGGTCACTATTTTAGCGATTAATAACAGTTCAGTATAGGAATGCCTTTAAATATTCTTACATCCCGTTACGAGTCTGATTTAACTCTATTGGTCCGGGATTAGAAATTCAGAGAATCTGGTCATTCTATTTTAAGCGACTAACTGAATATTCGGAAGCAACGAATTCGAAATTCGGTTTCGGGAAGGGAGGTTTGAGACTCGATTCCACCGCAGATCTACCGTGTATGTAGGCCTGATGAATATTAAATCCGTAGGGACCGAACGTCCTCCGCTATTGTTGTGCGGGAATTTGAAAGGAGGTGCCAGCTCAGGTGTCGTCCATGTCATCTGACCATGGTTCAAAATGGCGAAGTACGATCAAAACAACCCTCATGTACCTACATTCAACACGGTCAGTATAAGTTAACTAAATAGTAATGTTTGTTCTCTTGAGAAATAGCGAAAGATGAGGAAGGAAAGACAGTCGAAGAACAAGATTTAAAAGGAAGGAATTCAACCAAGTATTTAATTCTTCGTAAACTTTCAACGAAACTTCCATAAACTTTTCATCAGATTTTTCAAGATGCTGTTAATTTATGTTGGTAAATTATTCCACGAAATTTTATCAAGTACAATATTCATGTGAAAACTCATGGTCGCACAGATCTACAATGAATATTTCAGCAGCCTGTATACTAAGTTTAATTTTTTTTAAATTTTCAATATACATAATTATTAATGAAGTTCAGATGACACTGCATCGTATGAAAAGTAAAAAAGCCTCGGAAAAATATAAAATTACTGAAGATGATTCCAAATACCAATGACATTTTAAAAAATGGTTATGTGTGTTATTTACACATCACAGAAGGATGATTTCAAGTAAACTCCGTAGAAGTAGGAACAGAAAAGGCAAACGAGCCAAGTTACGCAATTTCATTCACATCAAGGTTCGGGAGAAAGTCCGTGTCGTGCCGATAAATATTTGTTGCTGATTGTCTTCTTAAAAAATGAAATTAAACAGATTTGAACATAATTCAAACATCAACTATCGGCATTTTAATCACATATTTGCCAACGAAGTTTGGAAACATCGGGATACATTTATAAAACATCCATGTTTCGAAGAACTTTCGAAGCACCAATGAAAGGAAAGAAGATTCTGAATTATTGACCTTGGGCTGTGGCTCTTTCTGAATGTAATCACCGCAAGCAAGATTTCCACTGAAGTAAAAGAGATGGACAGGGCCGGATGAAGTCCTGTAGGAGCCTATCGGTAATTCAACTTTTGAGTACTTCTTTCCCTCCACAACTTCTAATTTATAGTGCTTATTGATTAATTTTATCTCGGTAATTTTTTAAGTAACAAATATTACGACAAACTTAAATAACAAAACGCTTAATAATTCAACTTCGAGAGAGTTGGTTTCAGTGTCTAGTATGTAAAAAAACAAATTTAAAAGTAATTTTGAAAAATTGTTTAAAAAACGTATGCAACATTTTTAAAACAATCTAAATAGTCTTTAACACCTGGGTTTACACTAATAACTCAGGCAGATTTATAAATCAAATTTGCCTGGGTTCGTCAGCCAACTGCAAAACGTATTGAACCACACTAATACGCAAACGAATTTTGAAAACATGAAAAAAATTTTACAAATATTTTTTTTTTGAAATTTAAACGATACTTGATTTTAATTTTAATAGGTTCGAGTACACTGCTCTTGTAAATCAAATTAAAGTGCAAAAATAAATTACCTTGAAAATAATGTAAAAAATAAAATCTTGAGGATTCGGAGGTCCCTAAATGTGCGGGGCCTCTAGGCAGTTGCCTACTTTGCCTATTTAATAATCTGGCTCAGAAGAATCTATGTTTTTATTTTTTACGTTATGTGTCCGAAATAAAACAATTTTTTCCCCCGAGATACATAAACTTAAAATTGTATATTTCGCCCGTGTTAGGTTTTGAGTTTGGCATGTCTCATGGACTAGTAGCGACGAATAAGGGGGCAGTCGCCCCCTACTTTTCTAGCAAAAATTAAATTTTAACGTAGGACTACGTTCCTCCCATTGTGGTCTCAGGAACGGAATTGATTCACACGCCAAAACGCCACAAAATTTGGTATGGGAGATTCTCTATATCTCAATATCTACATATGTTAAAAACATAACTGATGTCTTATTTTAGAGATAAAGGGTAACAGAAGTTACAAAAAAAAAACTTACTTAAACTTAAAAACTTATGCGAAACTTCGAGAATCAAAAGAGTCACGCGAGTAAAGTAGTCCTACGCCTTTAACATAAGCGGCTGTTTGAAAAGACAGCCTCCCGTCATTTTTTTAAATTTCTTTTTAGCTGTTTAAAACTAGGAATCATAAAAAAGAAATAGCATTCGAGAAAGCTAGCTAATTTTGTAACAAAATTGTTAAATTTTGTTGTTTAATCCCTATACTCCCGGGCACTTTTAGAAATCAGTAAATTTTTTGCTTCCACTCCACTTTCATGGACAGCGCAAATATTTCAAGTTCAGAGACAATTCTGTAAAGTTTAAAGTTTTACTATGCCTTTATACAAAATAATAGTAATCATCACACAAATCATGTTATAATACATAGACTAAATTTTAAAAACCAGTTTTTAACTTGATTGCCACAGAAGATAAATAGACACATCTCATGATCGGTAGACAGAAAAACGAGATGAACCAACTTTGCGTGATAGAATTTCTTCAGATAAGTATCACGAAATAAGAACAGGTATGTTCTCGAATGATACATCCGGCAAAATTTCGTATCCGGAAACGACGAAGTTTCCGTTATTGACAAATGTAAACGATTCTGTTGAATTTATTTTAAAATCATTTGCCAAACTTATTATTTTATACCACATAGGTTACATTTAAAATTCCCGAAATTTAAAAGCCATCATCGTTGAAAGCATGGAAGATACACATTATTTTAACTAAAACTTTTTCGATGTGAAAGATTATCATGGAGTATTTTGAGATGTATGCTCGCTATGTGTGAAAGAACTTTCAAATTAAAGATATTCAATCACAAACTGAATTATGACATCTTTTTTATTTCTTAAAACTTATTTTAAAAAATCTATTTCTGTTATTTTTACCAGAATACCCAAAAAGAGCAGTCAATAACAAATAAATAAAAATAAGGTGATTTCTTTTTATTTGTTTTTTTATTACACGGAGAAAAACAGTAAAATAATTCGCAGCATTTTAATTCACATGGGCACCAAATCAAAAATTAAATTCAAGTAACTTAACAAATAATTATCAGAAATTATACATTCCATGCAAATTGGAAAGGAATCAAACACAGTAAAAAAATCATTATTTCTGAAGTCGCATTGACAATTTCAATAGATTTTCTAATTTTATTAAATAAAACTTTAATTTTTTATAAACATTCTCAAAATTATGTATAATCACATAAAAACATTGTATAATTTTATCTCAAGAAAAAGACAAACGATTAGCATCGGAATAATTTTTAACAATCTGCAATTTGTAGTATATGATTACGCAATTAAGGGGAAATTGAAATCTCGCTAATTATAAAAGCGCCACATAGACAAAACCGGAAAACATTAGAATATAATCTAATGAGATAGGCTCCGAAGAAACTTTAATGTTTTTTCAGTATATTTGAATCGAATGTTACAGCAAAATGGTTAATAAGACGCAGAACACAGATTTCACGAATAATGATAACAAGCAGATTTCACGAATAATGATAACAAGAATAAATATCTATTAAAATATAAAGCATTTTCATAAAAAATATTAATCAACATCAAGAATTTAATTTTTTTAAACAGTTTAATATTATAAATTTTCCACTTCTGTGCTATGAAAATATTCATAAATAAAATTTAATAAGTATATTAATATATATTATATACTTGTAAGTATATATTATATGTATGCAACTTTTCAATTAAATATTAAAATCAAAATTGTTGTATTTTTATTATTTAAATATCAGATATCGGAATTCAAATAATTATTGTAGTTAGAAGAATATTCTTTAAAGATTTGATATTTCATAGAATTCACTAAATAAATAAATTCACTAAAATAAAAAAAAGGGTTTTTATCCATCAGTGGGAGTAAATTATAAAGTAGGTTCCAGAATGATGAAGATTGAAAGGAATTGATTGAAACTAGGAATACATTTCAATTTTTATATCTAAAAATTTAGAGTGAAGTGAAGCACAAAATTTAAAGTATTTCATTTCTCAAAAATTAAACTTCATCCATTTTTATTTACTTTATATAAAATTCGATATACACACTAATGAGTTAAGAAATCAACTCGAAAAATTTTAGTTTTAATTGCAATTTATCCTTTAAAAATATGCCTTTGGCTACATTTTAAAATAAAAAAAATATTGGTTTTAGATTAAAATAATTGTAATTTCTATTACTAGAAAAAGTTTCTCTACTTACATTATAGAATGATAAAAAAAATTAAAACAGGTAAAACTATCCAAAAGTATCACTGAAATGAAGTTTAAAATATAATTGAAACAAATGTCCGTTTCAAACACTAACCGGCGAATATTACATCCACTCCAACAAGTGTTATCACGTCAAGTGTGATAACGAAACAAAGCTCTCACAGCTGATACTCAGCTGTCAAGGGATACTTCAATTTCGCCGTTTTCACCGCATTCCCCGATAGGTCAGTTCCAACGAACGTCACAGCCAATCAGAGAATTGGAAAAGGGTTAGGAATTTAGCCAAATAAAGCATTACTTCCATTTTCAATAAGTTTTTAACCAGCAAAAAAGTAATTATTTAATTTATGTTTCTTCTTTCCTGTTTGTTATACAGTGCATTGAAAACATTTTATGAAAGAAAAAGACTTGGGGGTCTATTCTGGTAACCCCGGTTGGGGGGGGGGACGAGAATAGACCCGTTATGCTCATTATCTTCAAACCGATTTCGAACATTTTGAAGATTCCCATTAATAAAGTATTACACCGGAATTTCGATATATACTCAAAGTAAACAAAGTAGAAATCTCATCCATACATACGTTACGAAAACAAAGTCCTTTTTTAATTAAATTAAAAAAAAAAAACCTTTCAATCAACTAATCAAATTTCGGCTTTATTTTTCGGTATCTTTTGCCGTTCTGGTTTGGCAATCCTGTCGTGTGTTGACTTTTCGCTCTTTATTTAAATTGTTTATTTAATTTTTTGTTCATAATTTATTTTCAAGATATCCCTGTTATTGAACGACTGAACGGACTTTACAGTAAATATGTTTTGCTTCTATGTTTGAAATCGCAAAGATTAGAGACAATTGTCAATATATTTTTATATTTTAGTCCTTGATGTTAATGTGCTTTTATTGTAAAAAAAAAGCATTATTTGCGTGTATAGTTTGGAAAAATTCACATGATAATCTTTAGAAAGTAAGGAAGCAGTGGTTGTTTCCATGTCAGAGTCGTAGTTTTGGGGTTGAAGGGTAATGAGTTCAAGACCTAATTTCACCAAAGACATCACTTGTTGAGCATTAAATCTGTCATCATGTATCTGATATTCCGAAGTTGCAGTGGTGTGGAAGTTTGAAGAGTAAGGTACTGATGCTGATGTTATCCTCACGATTTGACTGATTCAAAATTACAGTTTGTCCCTGATAACACTTGGATAGCTTCTGAATAGGATAATATTGCTTCAACAATCAAATCATTGCTTTTCCATTAACTTTATAGCAGCTAAAATCTACACCAAATATATCAAGTATAACAACCAGATATAACAGAAATGTGTCATTTTTCACCAACTACGTTAAAATTGAAGTTAAGGTGACCAATCGTCCTCCTTTGGCGAGGACAGTCCTTCTTTTGTAAGTTCCATCCTTCCTCGAAAAGTGCCCTCCTTTTTGGTATTTGAAGTCTAATCTGTAAATCTCCGTATTTGATTGATGCCGAGCCGATCTGTTGTAGGTACTCCTTTAAATAATAATTGATAGGCATCTAAGCATAATTACAATATAAAATGTAACAAATGTTTTTATTATGCATTTTATATTATGTTCTGTATTATAGATGCAATGAATAAAATGTTTCCTTTATTTAAGATTTTTTAAAAATATTTATTTGTTTCCTCCTTTTCATTGTAAAAAAGTTGAAGTTCATGTTTTGGCATGTTGTGTTTCTTGGAAAGTGACATTTCACACCCATTTTTATATTTAATGATTGTCGTTGTCGCTTTAGACAATTTTCTTGATCTGAAGTTTTTTTTTTTTTTTTTGCTGTTATTTAAATGACAAATCTTGAATCTATAAACCATTTTCATTCACATTTTCTAATATCATACATAGAACTTCAAATATGTTCAGATCTTTTTTCCAGTTTTTACCTTTTCTGCCACTACGACTTAATAATTATTCTCTAATAGGTAGAGTATTTCTTATATTTTTATGATTTTTTAAAATTTTTAATCTATTTTACCAAATTAATGATTATTATTAAGGTCAATTTGCAGATCATGTATTTACTTGTATAATACCTATCCTGTAAATAAGTCATACTTTTTTTGTTAGTTTTACAGCAATCAAAATCTCCTAATTCACAGTATATAACAATCTTTTGTCACAAAACCTGTGTATCTCTCTTTATCTGGCATATCTGTCCATATTTATCTGTCTTTATTTGGCACATCTGTGTATATTTTTAATTGAAATCCATGCTAACGGAAAAGTTTTATTTCATGCCAATATTTATCCTTTGTGACATTAATTAAAACATATAGAAGTCAGATCTTCAGCTGCAAAATTTTATTACTTAGCATATTCATGCTTTATGTTTATTAGTATAATTTTTCTGTACGCTGCTTACTTTTGTTTCAACAAATGTACATTAGCGAATCCAGAGGGAGGCTATCAGGCTGTGCCCCCTAGAGCCAAGCCAGAAACCTTGATTTTATTTAAAATCACTACAACTGTTTATTCTTAATTTCCTTTTTTTTTTAAAAAAATAATAGAAATGTGACAACATTGTTTTCTGGCTTGACAGGCTCGAAAATTTTCCTACTTTTCTAGTCATTTCACTTGTACTTGTAGTGTTGATGCGGTCGAAGACATTTTTTGGCTGGTTACTTCATTGCATTTTTTGTTAAATTATCGAAAGTATTGTAGTGTTTTTCATTATTCTTATTATCAGGTGAGTAAAGTCTGAGAAGTTAAAAGTGTTTTGGTTTACATAAGCCATGAGGTTTGAGATTCGTCACGAGTATACAAAATTTTTATGACCTCAGCCAGGGTGTAAATGATTTTCAAAATTACTGAATTTTGCTACTGACATCAAATTGGAATAAATTTTTAAAAACTGCTTGTACTCTGAGGTAAAACATTAAGAATTGTAAACATTATGAAATGGAAGTTTAAAAAGAACAGTAGGTATAGTTGCTTATACTTGAAAACATGGTACTATTCCCAAATGTTGGCTGAACTTGAATATTTTTCGAGCAATAACTACTCAAATTAATAATAGAGGCTGTGAGTGAGGGGGAGGATATCATGAAAGCAATACTCCTGCCCTTTAAAACCAGAAATTAAGAACAGAATCTGCAGAGTAAAAAATAAGCACTATGCTGTAAGTGCCATCTATTCTTTTTATGCCACTATCAGGATAGAATCTACTTCCTGGGTATGATATTGCTTTGAAAGGAAAACAGCTGAGAGAAATTGATTTACATATCTAATTGAACAAAATCGTATGCCTATTAACTTGAGCTTTCTTATTCCAATATAAGTTTTAATTTTCTTTTTCTGCCAAACAACTTATGCTTCATGTTCATGCTTTTATATTCAGTGTTTGTATTTTGTAGAACATTGCTGTTCTTTTTCTTATAGATGAATCATTATTTGTCTGTTTGCAATGTATTATTAATAAATTATATTCAGAATTAAATAATTTTATCATTAAAGAGACTTCTTTATAATTCAAATACAGTAAATTCTCGATTATCCGGCATTCAAGATCGAGGCTCACTAACCTAAAAAAATTAGAAAATGAGTTTTCTAAAATTTTACATCTCATTCAAAAATTTAGCATGCTACACCACACTGAAAATTTATTTCTGAAGTAAACGCCGCATCCATCGAGGGGCATAGAAGGGGAAAAAGCAATATACAGTACTGTGACGTATGCAAATTGTTTTATGGGGTTCAAAAGCAAAGTGAGAACCAAAAAATAAGAGGTCCTCATCTTTCACCGAAAACTAAACCTGAAAACAAAATCGAAACAAAAAAAGGTAAAGGGACAGAATCGGTATAAAAAAAAAAAAGCTCATGGGGTGTTACCAGATTGTAAGTCTCTTTCTTATCCTTTATTTATTTACTCCAGAACCGTCAGATGTGATTCCGATAGATATCACGCGGGAGAATTGGAGGTCGGCGTATTGCACAATAACCCTTCGATTTTTTAAAGATAATTAGTTTTGATATTCAGACTGGGATTTTATGATCACTTAAAAG
>BGPR01000125.1:272539-371034 GCA_013235015.1 Araneus ventricosus
TAAATCAATTGATTTTAAAAAATATCTTTGATTTGAATCATTTTTTTTTTAAACTCTAGAAATCCTCTTGAAAATCAAATCTAACTAGTGCCTGCCTTTTCCATAGTCACAACAAGCACACAAAATCTGAACGAAGTAATGAAGTTTTATTATGCTTGCTGAGTAGAATATGTTTCAGTTTTGTTGGTTATTTTTGTAATCTATATATTTACGGTAAAAATTCGGCTACAGATCATACCTTTTTTTATATCATCAATGTTAAATTAAAGTCTTCATAATATGTTTTGTAAATACAATGTTATGAAGATACAGAAATATTCTTTAAAATTATATTTTATGCACATTTCAAAATGACAAAGACAAATTATTTGGCTGGATATATATAAAGGCTACAATCGGGGGGGCGCCCCCGCCCCCGGATATTTCCCGTCACACTCGACTATCCGGACTTTTCAGGTTATCCGGAAATCGACATTTCCCGAGCATGCCGGTTAGTTAAGCTTTTACTGTAGCAATTTGTTTCATGTGTATATTTTTGTTATGGAATTTTAAAACAATTTTTTTAATTGGAATTTTTAAACAGATTTGTTCATCCTTTACATAGGTGATATGAAAATTCATCTTCTTGACCTTGATGTTGTCAAGAAATTGAGATCTGATCTATCATTTGTTAGTGTATCACATTGTGTTGAAGAGCTGGTGTGGAATTCTATAGATGCAGGATCTACATGCATTGCTGTTCGCTTAAACTTGCCATTTTATAAAATTCAAGTAGTTGATAATGGCAATGGCATACCTCCAGATCAAATGGCTCTGGTTGGGAAAAGGTAAAATATTCTATGTTTCATGTAATAAATGCAGATTGGATGTTTCTTTTGTTTTTAAGTATATTTTATCTTTTTGAAGAGTGAAAATATAGAAGCCTCACTTTCTTATCTGAATTTTTTAATCAAAAAATCATTCCTTAGTTTCAAAATTAGCTGTATTCCTCAAATCTGACCTAATGCAGAAATACTTCTTGCATTCCATAGCATAAGCTAAATATTGTCCTCCAAAATATGCCAGACTGATATGTATGTAATTGAGTTTTGAATGTACAGTAAAACCTGTTTATAATGATATTGAAGAGGAGACCTTGAAAAAATATTGTTATAGACAGTTTGAGCATTTGCACAGCCAATGCTTATGTATGTTTGCATGTTCTAATATACTAACTAATTTTATTGCGCTTATTGATTGATCTTACAAATACTCACTGATGTGATACTTACTGTATTATATAAACATTAAATTATTTAAACCTTTTTTAAGAACTTCAAAAGTGAATATTTTAATGAACATTTTCACTAACAATAAAAGTATGCACAAAAGAAAGATGTAAGCATACTTTTATTTCCTAATAATTCCAGGGTATTACGTAATGTCTTCAAATGTCTATGTTTTACGCCGCAACATTTTAGATTCAAGAGCACACACATCATCCTTAATCACAGAGCTTTAACACATCAGAAACGAACTGCAAGGTACAAATTGCCAATCTGAAGCATTAGCTATGAATGAATGGGTTTGATCTTGGTCATCTGGAGAAGTGTGATAACATTTGTGCGCATTCTAATTACTCGCAATCCCCGATTCCCCTGCGACAATTCAACAGGCTCCCGATTTGTAGCCGCTTCCCCTGTTATCTCACATTCTGAGTGCTACACAACAATTGGGGTGTTGTTTAACTAAGGGGAAAGCCGAGATTGTACTGTACCTATTTTCTAAAGCAGTGAAATTATCATTATAGACAGTTGCATCTAAAAAGCAATTATCTCTGTAAGCATGTTCAAAATACATTGAGTGAATAGGAATCCCTCTGGAACCCAAAAAAATATCAAACAGGTTTATCATTATAGACACTATTATTATACACAGGTTTCACAGTATCTTGTTTCATATTCAGTTGTTTATCTTTCAGAAAATTTCAAAAGTAAAATTTAGAGTTTGGTATTTAACCATTTGAGAGACAGCTACTCAACTAGTGGAACTGAACTGAATGTTAATACATGTATTTTCTGTTTATGTTCAATGAGGCAACAAAGAATCAGAATTTGTGCTTTTAGTTAAAGAATAACAATTATTTTCACCTAACATAATGCAGAACCCACTGCTGATATATCGACATATAAATATCACTATTGTGCTGATTGGTAATTTCAGACGTTGAAGAACCATCACACTGCTTTGGGCTTTTCTCTGGATTTTTTTCAAATGTCTTTAGTTCTCATTGAGTTCATTCTGAAAGATTCCCATGCTATAAACTTAATAAAAGTTGAAAAGAATACTAGAACCTCAATAAATTTTACACCTATGTCACAATTACAAAAGGTTACTTGTACAATCGCTGGATTATGTTTTAATCATGCTTTATAATCAATCTAGCTTAGATTCCCTGCTGACATTCACCAAGTCAGGCTTAAGATTGGCTTTGTTATATTCGTTTACAGAGGCTGTAAATAGTTTAATGAATAATAATTAATGCAAGAGTCCCTTCATTTATGATTTTGGAAACAAATCTTTGTATTTTGATGCAGGTAATTCAGTTAACCTGTGTTTGCAGTAAATGGTATAATTTTAAGTTGAATTTCTGTAATGCGATATGTATTGCCGTCTAAAGTTAGTATTCAGTCTGCCAGTTTAGCTGGGAAATTGATTGGTTTCTGAATAACAGAAGCCAGAGATTCTTTTTGTTAGGAACATTTGATCTTTAGATATCTTTTTACTATTGGACTAAAAGATATACTTTTATTCTTATCATTTGATTAAAGATATCACTTTATTACTACCATAAAGAGATCTTGTAACTTAAAAACAATATAAGATATTTATTGCCTTTTTGGGACCGCAAATTCATTATCATGATCATGTAATACACAGTACTAATTGTTATACAGATATGTTATATCCTGTTGAAATTAAAGATGGTTAATAATCATCTATACTGAGCATCCTTATATTTGATTACGTCATCAAATTGTATTAATTATTTCACCATTGAAAAATATTCTTAAATTAATTAGGATATCCATTTCTTTAGATTAAATTTATAATTGTAACATACTAGTAAAACAAATAATAGAGTAGAATATTAAGTGGGGTTTTTTTACTAAAAAATAGCCCAATTTTATGTAATTAATCATTTATTTTTCCTTTAGATATGCAACAAGCAAATGTCATTCATTGGAAGACCTGCAAAATCTCCAGTATGGTGGGTTTAGAGGTGAAGCTCTCTCCAGTTTAAAAGATATTGCTTCAAATTTGATGATAGAATCTCGTGCTTCTGGGTGTGAAACAACATACTGTAAAATATTTAATTATGGAAAAGCTGGTAGCCCTACAGTCTCTATTAACCCAAGACCAAGCAAAGGTACGACTGTTACTGTTTTTGATTTTATGTACAATAGACCAGTCAGGAAGAATGCTATTTCTGAAGCAATTGATGTGGAAGATACCTGCAAACTTGTGCAAAGTATTGCTTTAGTTCATGCTGATATATCCTTTTCATTGTTAAATGAAACTACAGGAGAAATGTGTCTGCAATTCAGAAAATGTACATCATCATATTTTGCTTTCATGCAGCTGTTTGGTAAGGAAAAAGCCAAGAATTTAAAGCCATGTGATCACCGGGAGGATGATTATAAAATTTCAGGTTATATTAGCACTGATTGTTTTCCTTCCAAGAATTATCAGTTTTTGTATGTGAATAATCGAATTACTCTCAAAACAAGGCTTCATAAATTGATTAACAATTTATTAAACAAAGTATTTGGTGGAAAAAACAAACATGAATGCAATGCTTCAGTTCTTCCTTCGCCACAAATGCTCAGTCCATCGAGAAACCAATACTGCTGTTTTATCTTAAATATAAGTTGCCCAAGAAATGTTTATGATACGATTTTCGATCGGAAAAGAACTATGGTGGAATTTTCTGACTGGGATAAGGTTACAAAATTAGTGCAAGATGCTGTTGTAAATTTTTTGTCAGCAGAAGGATTAATTTCTGATTTACCTGGTGAAACTGACAACTTAATTTTAAAAGAAATTGATACTGACAATCCAAATAGTCGTTTTTTGAATCTTGGAGTGGATAATTTTCGAAATGGGCTTTTTTCAAATCCTGTCAA
The DNA here is from genome assembly GCA_013235015.1 of Araneus ventricosus. Lineage (NCBI taxonomy): Eukaryota > Metazoa > Arthropoda > Arachnida > Araneae > Araneidae > Araneus > Araneus ventricosus. Next base: position 276,706 of record BGPR01000125.1, read on the forward strand.
ACGATTGATGAAAGCTGCAGAAGTTACAAAGATTTCCGATGAAGAGCTATTAAATAAACAAGTTAATAGTAAAGAATGTATTCAATCTCAATGTAATCCTCAAAATGAAATTAATTCTCAAAATTTAGAGACCACCAAGAATGTTGTTGATACTTTGCTCTTTAATGGACTGTCAAGTTTAGATACTGAAAGTGGTTGTCATGGAAGTCAAACAATAATTCATGGTAAAACTTTTCAAAAAAAGAACTTGATCTGTCTTAAAGATACTGAAACTTCTGTTTTTGATAGATTGAGAAAAATCAATAATAATCTTAAAATTTCTGATTCGAAAACTAATGAATGCTCCTCAATATCTTCTTTAACATCAGCATTTGAATCTCATTCTGATATTCCTTGTAGATCAATATTTCCAACACAAAATCCAATTATGTTAACAGTTCCAATGAAAAGCACTTTGTCACTCCTTGAAAAAGAAGGGAAAGGCTCAGATACTCTACAAAAACTCAAAGAGAAATATTTGTTCATGCCGAAAAAGAGTAAGCTAATTTCTGGCACTTCTGAGAAGCTAGTGACCCCTTCAAGTAAAGCTAATGTAATCTGGAATAGTAACCTGAAATCTAATATTAACTTAGATAAGTCTTCTCTTCTGGATAATGAAGTAAATAAAAATATTACTAAAGAATCTGCATCGCCAAACTCTGCTCTAGCAGTTGATAAAAATAATTCTAGAAAAACATCTAAGTATACATTTCATGAGGAAACAGTTTTGTCACCTTTTAAACGTTTACGTCGTGCTAAAAATTCAAATGTTAAAACTCAAATGTTACCAGTGGATGAATCATCAAGTAATGAAAGCAAAAGTGTGGTCAATAATATTTCAAATAAAACTGAGTTTGTTCTGGATTCTAAAGTACATAATTCTCCAAAATCCCACTTTAAGGAGAAAAATGTAGAGATTTCTTGCTTGCAAAATTTACAAACTTTTCATAACGAAATTGATTCAAACATGACTACAAAAAAGAAAAATTTATTTGATTCTGAGTATCAAAATCATATTGACAATAATCCAGCTCCTAGTTTTCTACAATTTGACAATCCGAATCCATTTTTAAAGATCTATTGCAGTTCTAAGGAAATAAATACTCGCTTTTGTGATTCTGAAGAAATTATATATGATTGTGTTAAAAATAATCCACCATTGAAGAATTTTCGAGATTGTACTGAAACATCTATATCACCACCAGATATGTTTTTGAATGACAAGAGTCCTCATGAAGTTACTAATAGTAAATTTTTATCTAGAATATTAACTACTAAACAGTTTCTACAAGACTCAAAAACTCTGAAGGCAAATAATAAAACTGTCTTTGAAAAGTCCCACATTATAAAGCTACAAAGTAATCTTGAAAATTCTGATGATTTTACAAAACTCACTAGGTTAAATCCAGACGTTTCTGATGATTGTGATTTTCTGAAATCTGCATCCTCAGGAGAACTGGACTTTTTTCATAAAAAAAATTATACAATACAAAATATTCCAAATGAGCTTTGGTTTAATCCTCCACAATATGCAATGAAGAGTTCTTCAGCAATTAGTTATGATGATTTTCAGCAGGATTCAAAGACATTGAAAAATGCCCCTCTTATGAACTGTGATACTCTAACTGCCAATATTTCATCTGAAAATTCTTCACCTTCTGTAAATTTATCTGAAAGTTTTTCACCTTCTGTAAATTCATCTGTAGTTATTGATGCTAATCTAAATATTGGTGAAAAATCTCTGACTTCTTTGTCTCTGTCTCATCAGTTTGAGAGTGTAAAACATTCATTTATTATATCTCCAGAAAATCTTAGCATTATTGATTCCCCTAGTAGATTTCAGATGAACGGTGAGATGAATGTTGCTTTTGAAAGAGGTGCTTACTCATGTGCAGTCTCAGACATGAGCGGAACATCTTCATCACCAAGGTCTTCTATTATCATAGACCAGGATGCACCGAAACCTTCTGTTTGTGATCCAGATGAAAACAAAATGAAATTTTCAACCAAGGATCAAAATGTTTTGAATAAACAGTTGATATCTCCTACTAGGTTTTTAAATAAAACATCAAAATATAATCAAAAAGAATATTTACAACTTGCAAATACTCCTTTCAACTTAATTTCAGATTTCCAGTCTATAGGTGAGGAATTTACATCAGAACATAAAACTGAAGAATATGTAAATGATGGTAATGATCTTATTAATACATCATCAGTTTCAAATTCCCAATGTGTAGATGAGAAATTTACATCAGAACATAAAACTGAAGAACATGTAGATGGTGGGAATGAACCCATTAATATGTCATCCCTCAGAGATGAAGTTAATATTAGCATCTCAAATAATAATCAGGCCAATACCTCTTTTATCAATTGTTCCCCATGTGGGACTGAAAAATCTTTTCCTAAGAATAATTTAGAATCAATCAGAGAACAGTCAGCATTTTGTGAACCTGCGCAGAGCAAGCCTGAAGGAAATCGATGGATTTGTAAACTAAATGAAAATACAAAACAAGTTGCATATATTGATTCGGTTACTGGGAACTCAACATATTTTCCTCCTGGCTCACCAGAAATTGAAAAGGCAAGAATTTCAGCTAACAAAGACTCGGATTGTGGTAATAATTTGCTTTTATTTAACTTGACTTGTTTTATGTCTGTAAAGATGAAATTTTGAATTGTTTCATTCAATTCTTAATGTACTAGAGACTTAATTTTGAATTGCTTCATTCAATTTTTAATGTACTAGAGTTCTGAAATTTTGTAAAGTTCAATGATTTATATTTCCAGAACTTAATTTACTTGATTAATTAATTTTAAATACTATATGAGAGGTGCCATCTGATAGTAAATTTGAGGGAAAAAATTGTTTTCATAAATGTTTCTATGAGATTTGCAATTATGGAATATATAAAGAAAATTTCTAAAAACATGCTTTTATTAGTTTACTCAAAAGTAGAAAATAATTTTTTTTTTATCAAAAATATTGGTTTTGAAACAAAATTGTAGAAACATGGGGCACTGATTAAATTAAGCTCCAGTGAATATCATAAAGAAAAAATTTTAAACATTTATTAAGAATATATTATAAATACAATTAAAATTGTAATTTATTTAGAGTATTTTTATCGCCACCTTTCATGTTTATGATTTTATTTTGCCGTACACACTTTTTATTAGAAAAAATATTTTTAACTTTTAAGCACATTAATAAAAGCATGTTTAAAAAAAACTTTGTCTTTTATTTGCTTTCTAATCAAGATTCTACTGAACTATATTTTACATGGATTTTAAGTTAAGAAAAAAATATATTAGGATTTTAATTTAGAATAGCATGGTGTTTTTTCTTCCAGGTTTTCAAAATTTGTAAGCCAAAAAAATATAGAAAATCATCTTTACTTAAAAGATTTCATTAAAATTTTTAAAATAACTATTTAAAATTTAATTTCCTTTACTTATTAATTAAATAATATTTTATTTTGTTTTCCTCCCCTAATTTTGGAGTTTTGGCAATCTTTTTCAAATGGAAGCAGAATAGAGAGAGAGAGAGAGAAAAATTCTTCGAAGAAGGAGTTGCAAGAGAAAAAGAGTTTAGGAATCCCTGATTTAGAACAATGTATGTTTTACTATAAAGGTTTATAATAATTTAAATTTGGATCTGTTTTGATTAAATTAATTCAGTGTAATTTTTGAAAATTTTCACCTCCCTCCAATGTCTGCTTTATTCATTTCACCTACTTGTGCATGTGTATATATATTTCCAAAATAATATTTTGCATTGATTTTTAGGTCCCAGTAAGAAAGCTCATTTCTTTCTCACCCATGACTTCTCTCCATTTGTATCCGAGTTTTTAAGTTCAAAAGAACTTCCTGATGTTACTGATGAAATCTGTGATTTGCAGATTGATTTGGATAATCATATTGAAAAAGTAGAAAATAATGATTGGCGAAAGAAATGGAGATATCCAGTAAAAGAAGTTGAAATCACAGATAATTCTGGTAAAGTTTTGATTTTCTTTGTAGCGTAAAAGAGATTTTTTTCAAAAAAATGTAATTAATGTGTGTGCTCTGATATATTTTGTCTCTAATACTGTGTTTTAATATTTTTTTTTTTTTTGTGTGGATATGCTCATTCCTTTGTCATACTCTGACCAAAAATTTGTTTATGCCTAAATTTCACATTTGATTAGTTGATGAAATTAAAGTAGTAATAGCATTCCTCATGTAAGAATAAGTTGCCTAATGAAATATAAAATATGATTATTTATATAGGTATTCAGTTTTAACGAAGTGACTGTACACTTTGAGGATTTTGCTTAGTCCAGTAACAGTTCCGATAAGTTATCTACATTATCCGTTTTAGAACATCTTAAGCAAGAATTGATGAATTTCGTGTTATTGAAGTTTATAGACAACTTTTTTATGGCATTATATTGCTAACTCTTAACATTTTAAGATTTTTTTTTTAATTTTATATTTTGAACATTTTCTGGTAGACATTTTGTAAGATAAGAATTTTTAGACAACAGCAGTCCAGAATTCTAAATTATACTTGTTGTATTTCCATTTCCCCAGTCTCTACTATTAATAATTGTTGTTTCTATTCTGTATGAGATATCTGTCCCTGAGATATTTACACATTAAATATTTTTGCTTGCAAAAAGATTTATCACATGCATATCTTTAGTGCATAGTTTGGTAAATAAGTAATTATTCTTTGATAATCTCTTGTAATTTTATTCATTGATCTCTTTTCTTCATAATTAACAGGGTTCCCACAGTCCTTGAGAGTCCTTGAAAATTTTTTGATGAAATTAGGTCCTTGATAGTCATTGAAGGATGAGGTCCTTGAAAGTACTTGAATTTTTAAGTGACCGCCGATAATCTCTGCCCCTATTTTCTCCTCAACGCGAAATATGAAGGTCCCCGAAAAAACTCCAGGAGCACTCGTGTTTCTCCTCACCGCTTATCACCCTCTGCAGAGTAAAATAGTTCAAGAGGGGTAGTTTGTTCCCTCGCAGTTTTCAAACAAACAGTACTCTCTTGGAAATGGGGGCTTTAACCCTCTTATTCGTAGGACACTCTGAGCACCCTGCCACCCCCCTCAAAAACTGCAATGACAGCTGACAATCTTCAGGGGTTTTATTTGAAAGAAATTGGTTCGGGGGTTGAAATGCTTCTGGCTAATTTTGAGGATTACAGTGAATTTATGTTCGGACTTCCCCTAACAATTCTAGGAAATATCCCTTCCCCCCCCCCCAAGGTGGAAATTTTACAGAGAGTGGGATGTTCTCGAACTGTAGGTTGGTTGCACATTACGCTTCAGACCTTTCAGTATGGAGAGTTAATTTCGCTGCTTAGACTTGAAACTTATATTTAGGTGGGGGTTAAATATCAGTGACTTATTTTTATTTATTTCAACTGTTTAAAATTTTAATCAATCGTGTATTGATAGCTACTTTTGATTATTGTCTCTTTAGAAGGTCAAAAATAAAATTAATTTTGATTTAAAAATTTAGTTTTTATTCTGTTTGAATCATTGTTACATTATGATTGAATTACTAAAATGGCAAGGCTTGATCTTAAAAGCTATATAATATAAAGGTTTATAAAAGATCTTTTCCAAAAAGCATAAAGTAATTATTAATTGTAAATTTCTTTAGTGTTCAATTGAGATTGACTTATGGATATTCAAGATAAATTAGATACGATTTTTTATTTTATCTCAATATATTTCAAGTTTTCAGTTAAGATTCTATTGTTATTCATTATTACTTCTACACTGTCTCTTGTCTTATTGACATCAAATATAAAAAAAATCATGGTCGTTTTTTTGAAATTTTTTTATAACTTATTTTTATTATTATTATTTTTTTATATTTTAATTTATAGTTTGATTCCTGTAAAATCAGAACAACTGAAATTCAAGTGTATAGACACGCTTTACAGTTTTTCAAGTGAAAAATCCAGTTACGTGCAATTTCTACAATATGTAATTTTATGGCCCTTGAATTTTCCGTAAAAGGTCCTTGAATTTTCTTAAAAAGTCCTTGAAAGTCCTTGAATTTTTTTCCTCAATAAGAGTGGTAACCCTGATTAAACTTAAAGATAATTCATTCATTTTAAAGTCTTTACTGATTTATTATTATTTTATGTGTTATTTATTAGGGAACATCCAAAATATGTTTAAAGAGTGGGAAAATCCGATGTTTCAAAATCCACCTGAAGTAAGTTATTTTTGGTTTTTTGGAAAAAAATATTTATTCTATACTAATATTAATGTTCATGTAATTTAATTTAAATATTATAATAATTTTTCTTTCTCTTTTTAGGTAAACAGTTTGGAAAAAACTCAAGTCTCCATGTGTGTTCCTCATATGTACTTCTTAAATTCTTATCGCTTTACTCAGAATTGTTTCAACAACTTGAAGGTAGTAGAAAGCTTTCAATTTTTATAACATCATTACATGTCTGACAGATTTATTTTATGTGTTTTGAATGTAAATTTTATAAAATTTATTTCAAAATTTCTTTTTTTCATGCTAGTTTGTTTTTTATAAATTTAATCAACATACTGTGATCACCAGGTTTGTTGTTTAAAAAACATGAATATTGTTATAAAATTAAAATACACATGATAAAAGTTCTTTTTGCAATATGTTAAATTGTGACCATTAGCATTAGAACATTTGTTTTTGATGCCTTTTTTTGTAATTTTTCTGGTGGCTTATTAATTATTCTGTTATGTATGTGGTTACTGGTGCAAAATATGTTTAACTAAAAATGTTTTTCGGTTAGCTTTCTTTTTTGTGAAAATATTATGATTAAATAATGGTAATAAGATTTTAATCTGATGTGAAGGAATTTTTATTATGCATATCCTTTTTTCGATCCAATTTTACATTTGTTTAGTATAACCATCATCTGATACTCTTATCAGTGGTAACCTAAGTTGAAAGTATGTAGAAGACGTTCAGCAACTGCATCACCAGTGAATGACATAAAACGTGTTTCTATGTGTCTAGGGCTGTGGAGACTGCTCCATGGAATTAAACAACTTTCATTTTAAATACAGAGTTTTATTGCACAGAATATAAATTAGAGGCATTTAAAATTAAATTCAGCTGAATTATATTTATTACTTGTGATTGCATTAGAGTCGTATTCAAAATGATTTAACTGGATGTATTGTATACCACATTGCTTTCCTCAAAAAGCCAACATGATCTGCCACTGATTATAGATATATGGGGGCTGGTCAGGGTTCAGTAACAAGTCTAGGTAGTGCAACAATGATTTATTATTTCAAGTTACACATGCACATGTTTAATTTTTTTTAAAATATGGATGGTAGAAATATTTGAGACCAATGCATTGGTCAGGAGCTTGGCCTTTATTGACGTTTCTTAATTTTGGTTAATTGTCAAAGGGTGCTTCTGCTACCTGGTACAGTCAGTGTAGAGTTATTATTACAATAGCAGATATATAATTTTTTGAGCGCTTGCAATTGGCAATCAATCTTTAAGTAATGACAATATCATAATCATATCAAACTAATTCTCATGAGCCAGCCCTAACATGGTGACAAAAAAAGAGAGAGAGAAACATTGTTTTATAAATAAGATTTATTTCTATCATAATTTTTTTAAAAATCAGTACAAAAAAATATATAGCTTTGTATGAATTTAGATCCTCCCCCCACCCACATACCAATTTAAAAAAATTTCTTTGGATATAAAATTTTTAAAAAATTGAAATATAAGCTAGCTTTAGCTTTGTTTGTTTCTGTTGTAATAGAATTGCTTGGATTCATTTTTAGAATTTAATATTTGTTTAATTATTGTTTTAAGTTTAAAATTAGTTCTTCTTATTGTTTTTTCCCAGGTTATTGGACAAGTAGACTGTAAATTCATCGCATGCATTATGGAAGATCTCAGTAATAATACAAAAAGTATTGCCATCTTCTTATAGTTTTCTCTATATATCTAATTTCTTTCTTCATATGTAACTTTTTTTAACCTTTAAACTAATATTTTTTACTCCTATGAATGCAATCTGAAGCCATGTTGCAAGATAACAGTATTAATTTCAACATTAAGTTTTGTATTGATCTTTTAGTTTTTCTTCATTTATATCCACATTTAAATCTCTTTAATACAAACTTCAAAGGAAAGTTGTAATTTAAATAAAATTTTAAGATCTTGCTTGAATAAGTAATCTTAAATCAAAATTAGAAACAGAAGTTTTCTGAAAACAAATTTTAAATCATCACTCTTATGCACTTATATTATTATATTTTTAGATGAAAAATTATTAATCTTATTTGATCAACATGCAGTTCATGAAAGGGTGAGATTAGAAGAATTATTTGAAGGTATTTAATTTATTTCCTCATGTTTTTTACTTATAAAGATACATAAAATTTTCAGATATTTAAGGAATGAACACATTTGTGAGTTATATTTTGATGTTTAGTGAATATTCGTAACTAATATTTTATTCATTTATGAATGTGTTCTTCCATTAAAATATTCAAGAACTGTATATACAAGTATATAAAAAATTGTCAGTTGACACTTAGTATGCATTAATATGTAACTAGATAGTTTAAGTTAGTTCTGTTTTCAAAGAAGAATAAAGTATTTGTAATGAATAGTGAATATATTTTATGTATAACAGTCTTTACTATCATTTTTAATTTTAAGAAATTGATGACACTTTAAATAGAATTGAAGAGCTGTGTGGATGAACATGTTAAGTAACAATTAAGTGAATTTGAGAAAACGAGCTTTAAAGTTTAGAGGTTAAATTTTTTGGTTTTTCCACTAAATTTTTACTGTTCTGGCACTTTAGTGAATAAAAAACGTTCAAAATTATGTATGCTTATTGACAAGGTTATAGTTCTATTAAACATAGAGAAATTTAATAATCTTTTGCACTTAACATGTTCTTCCATTCATGCGTCAAAAAACTTTTTTGCTTAGTTGTGGAAGAACATGTAAGTGCATGCTCCGTTCTGCATCAACATAATAATGTTGTAGATTAAATACATACATAATGAATTGGCAAAATTGTTTAGCTGTAATACTCTATAAATTTTCGTCACAAGTTGAACAAGAAAAATCAAGCAAATTGGATGTTGAAATAGTGCACAGATACACAAAAAGATCACAAAATAATATGTAAGTTTGGGAAACAAAAATAAACCGAAAAACTATTGAAGAATGTTAATGTTTTTTTTTAGATTAATGATTCATAAAAAAAATTTATATATATATATATATATTAAGAAAAGGAAGCCTTTTTTTCTACCTTTTCTTCAATTTACTTCTCTCCAGTATCAGTTGTCCATAATAAAGATAAGCAAAATTGTATAAATTATAAATCTGTACATATTTTTAGCACAGGTTGAACAAGAAAAATTAAGCAAATTGGTTATTGGAGCAGCATTAAAAGATTACAAAATAATATGTAAGTTTAAGAATCAATAAAAATAAACATGAAACTCATTGAAGAGTATTAATGTTTTACTTTTTCTTTTTGAATTAATTATTCATAAAAAAAAATTATACTCTTTTTAAATAAAAGGAAGCTGTTGTTCCACGTTTTCAATCTTTTCTGCTGTTAACTTAGCTCCATCTTTTGTCCATTCCAACTCAAAATCCTCAATTTTGACGAGTTGTTTCTCACCCCTTATCTGCTTCCGCAAACCGTCTTTCTTAAAAGCTGTATAAGGATCATAACAATCCTTATACAAGTATGAGCCAAATTCTTCTGCTCTAATCCACTTAATGGAAAGCAACTCTTTCATTGAGGACATTTCTTTTCTATTGTTGATCTGGAGTTTATTGTAGAGATCTTTAAAATCTTGAAAGTAGGGAGTCATATTAGTGACATGATGGTTTCTGACACTGCATTATGATTTTGCAGTATTGTTCTGGAAAGAATATGGTCTCGTGTTTCTTTAAATTTTTCTCAATTCTTCTAAAATCTCGATCATTACCAAGATACAAATGTCTAACTCAAGAAACTTATTTTCAATTACTTTGAAATATTCTTTAAGAATGATATATTGATATAGGAATAATGTGGTTAAATTTTTATTCTGGGCTGAACAAGAGTCTGACCAGATAATAAGATTACCTTTATTCCTTAAGGTTTCGTTGAATTCTAGAAGATTTAAAAGTGAACTAGCCATCTCGGCTCAGTTTGTTTAGCTGTTTTAAAGAGCTAAACAAACTAATATAAGGGATCAGTGAAAAAATTTTAAAGAAAAAAATTTGATCTCCTGGTTTAATTTCATAAGAATTGATTATATCAGCAATGTTGAAATAAACCATTATTGAAAAAAAACTGACGAGTTTCAAAAAGTTATTTTACTTACCGTTACTTTCACTATTCTTTATCACACATTGCAGTTCAGCATGTTCTTTGACTCGCAATGAAGACTAGGTAGAAAAGTTGTAAAGAATCACTGTGAAAACTTATTTTAAAAGCAAACGATTTTTTTAAAAATTGTCTTGTCAATATTTTCATCTGCATTAACACTATTTCCTGTGCTGAAAACGATTTGGCTTCAATAAAAGCATATGTTATTTTACTCAAGTTTAACAGGTTTCTCATGGAACAAGATGTTACAGGCCCTTAACATGTTCTTCCACTACGAAGCAGCAAGAGGTCATGTGCTTACCATGTTCATCCACTGAAAACTTCATTATTTTTTTACTTAACAGATTTAATGATTCTGTTAACTTCCTATATTTAAACTAGACTTCAACATGTTTGTTCTCTCTTGCCCAATTATCTCAATTTTCCAAATATGTCACTTAACATGTTCATCCACTCAGCTCTTCAATTATTTTTAAAATAATTTATTTTATTTAATTTTTGAAATTAGAATTTTGATTAAATAGAATTACTTTTTGAAGGAGATGAAATTTCAAGTTTTTTTAATGTAAAGACATTTTTTAAAAAATAATAATAAAATGTCATTTGGAAGAAAAATAAAAGTCAGTTGTATGATGATTGAACTTTAGTAAATGCATTAAACTAATTTTGTTTAAAAATCATGATTGAAATTATGATAGACTGTATTTTATTTATTATAAAGGAAAGCCATGAGCATTCTATTTATTTATACAAGGAGAAATTAAATGTCATAAAAATGTTTTAGTCCTTCCCTGGTTGTTATTATTTGTTGTATGCTTTTTAAATTGTATATTCTCTATCCTAAATTCTGGGAAACAAATTTGTAAATAATAAAAATTATTATTTATGAACTATGTTCTGTCTTTGCATATAATTAAAAAAAGACTGAATAAATATTCTGATTTCTGCCATACACTTCTTATAAACTCATTAGGTTAAATTGTAATCAACTCAAATCCATTAACTAAATCTCATTTATGTATTGTTGACATTTTCTTATTTGATATATTTTTTCCCTCTGTGTTCCAATATCATTTTCAAAATGTATTCATTATTAAAGAAATATTCAAAAGTTCAGAAATACAATTATTTTTAGATGAATTTTGTATTATTTATAGATCTCTATGAAGTGAAAGAAAATAAAAAAGTTGTAAAGACAGTGCCAATCAGTCCATCTTTAGATGTGACCTTGGAGCCAGATGAGATGCGACTGTTGCGATCTTACCACTTGTCTTTACGAGACATAGGATTTGAAATTAATTTCCCAGGTGATGACAATATTGTCTGTGTGTCTTCTCTTCCGTCATGCCTGGCAAATCAAACCAATAATCAACCAAGAAAAAGAATTCCTGAAGCTGCAACTTTAGTGGAGGTATCGTATGCTTTTTTTTATTCCACTTAGTGCCCTATAAATTGATGGGAAATTAAAAAGCGTTTGTCTAATGCCATTCTTAAAAACACACAATTTAATAGTAACAAAGATTATAGTAATAGGATAGTAATTGGATTTGTTTAGAGGGTTTTTTTTTTTTTTTTTTTTTTTTTTTTTGCTAAAGAAATTATCATAATATTCTGGAGTCATATGTACAACTGATTTTTGTTGCTTTTTGTTACCATAGCTTATTGGTAGAAGGTAATGTTAATTTTACTTTCTTTTTCTCTCTCTATTGGATCTGTTAAATAATACTTTATGAAGTTTTTCTTATTTAAGAAAGGTTTTTTTTCCTGCATTATTTCAATTATTGGATAAATTCAGGCCACAGAGGATTATTTGACTATTAAGTCATTCCTTTGACAGAAAATTTATCCATATTAGAACTCCGATGACGAGTGGCACTTTGAAAAAGTTCGCCATTCGAGTTCTCTTCCATTTTATTTGTTTTATCTTAATGTGTTTTAATTTTTATTGAAGCATAATTTTTGTTGTTTGATTATGTCTTAATTGGTTAGTTGATTTTAGACAATATCGTTAATACAATCACTGGATGCTGCTGTGTTGCATGCAAAAGGCACTATTGTTTACTTCTTCTGTATTTTCTTTTTTGTAATTAAATATCTTTCTTTTGTATTTTATTGGAAGTTGCAGCATTTTTACACCATTCTGTTTAATGCAAAGTTTAATTTTTAATATCTCTTGTTAAATTATTTCACTTGTACTTGTTATTATGTAAATGGTACTTTTATCCCTGTTTCCTTGTGTCTTGCAAACTCATTGATAAAAAATAATTCCAAAATATCAAGTTTAAATTTAAACTACTTGTTGCTGAATATTTTTCATGTGTATCTTTGGATGAACCAGACTTTTTAATTCTGAACTTGGTAAAGTTAAAGACGGGGACAGTTAATCTTAGTTTTATTGTACTTATTTTCAAAATCCATGTATAACAAAGTATTGTTTACCTTATTTTTAGGAAAATTTACTATCATAACAAATCTAACAAACTTAAAAATGGGTTTTGGACAACAGTAAATAATTTATATATCTCTGAACAAATGAGAAAGAATGTGTCTAACATTTAGTTGACTAATTCTGTTATGTGGTGTGTAGTAACAGTACACAATTGACAAATTGTTGGTCATGTAAACTTTTCATTTGTTGAAAAATACATAAATAAAGTATTTTTTAAACATAATATACTTTATGATTTGTATTGGCAGAAACGAAATGACACAAAATCAGATAATTTTAAATAGAGGTAGGAATGAATCTGACCTCTCTCTCTTAATGGTTTCTTTTTGAAGATTAGGGATGTCTTTAAATCAATTTTTTCTGATTCCTGACAGATATATATATATCTGCAACTTTCTTGTGGATTGTATTATCAATATTACATTAGTTTTACTTTTTTTCCTGTTTAAACATTTGTATATTTTGAGTCTTGGCCATTTCTGTGCAGTACTGAATGATCTATTAAATCTTTCAGCTAAAAAGTTAATAAAATTAAATATATGCAATAAGTTTTGAACTATGATGAGGCTTTGTATACTGCAAGTATTTAGGTAAAATTCGATAAACCACTAATATGGATTTATCTAATATTTCATGAATCTAAATCCTCAGAATCTTCTAGGCATTTGTAAACAGTCTTATGATTTGTACTAATCATATCTTTATTTGTTATCATGCCAATTGATTCATACAGAATTTGTTACCTTGGATAATTTGTAAGTTTTTTTATTTAGTTAATTTCAGTTTTTATTCAGTTGTAATTTAATAGTATTATTTGCAATACCATTTTGACTAAAACAGCACAACAGCATCACATTACTTTGGTAGCATTGCATTCAAAATGAGAACAATTGCTAATCTGACTACAATAGAAACTAACACAAAAAGAATTTTCATATTTGGTATCTTCTATAGAGTTCTATGTAATGACAAATTAAACCAACATTCTTTATTTAAAAATTATTTAAGATAATTAAATTTATAATTTTATGCAAATTATTCATTTTACTTTGCAGAAGATAATCAAGGAGTGGTTGAATTCTGTAATGCAAACCAGGAGTACTTCTAGTGTTTTACCAAAGACACTCAATGCCGTTTTGAATTCTCAGGCTTGCCGAGGTTAGTTTTTAGAGATTTTAATCCATCATATATTTTTATTAATGGGCTGAAGAAATATTTAAAAAAAAACAATGGTAAAATGTAAAATATTTTCCAAAGAATTCAATGCTAATTATTTCTCAGATTTCTTAAAGGATAATTAAAATTCAGCTTCATTTGGTTAAGATGAAGTTTAAGATAAGTACTAACAAATAAACAATTATCTTGTTTAGTGAAGCTTTAAAAAAATTTTAATTTATTTTTGGATAGTTTTGGCTGGTTCAAATCAAAATAATTGAAATAATATGCTTCAAGACCATTCGTAAGCTATCACAGATTTTAAAACATAACTCAAATATTGCAGGTGCTGTAAAATTTGGAGATCCATTGGATTTATCACAGTGTGAACTCTTGTTAGATGCTTTATCTACATGCAAATTACCTTTTCAGTGTGCTCATGGCAGACCATCAATAGCTCCAATTTTAGATTTAAATAAAATAAAATCACTCAATAAAAAGGTATGTATATAATTAGATATTTTTGCCTTAATTTATTTTTAATTATTCTTAAATTGATAAATTTTATTTTCTTTTTGTCACAGAGAGCAACACCAAAATTATGGAAGCTGCATAAAGTATTGGAAAACCAATGATGCTTCATTTTGACACATTTGTCTCCTGTAACTAAACTGGTAACTATTTCATTCTTTCCAGACCCAGGAGCATTAAAATAAGACCCACTGTATAAATATCATTTTAATTCATCTGTAAATATTTATCATGAGAATCTCATGAATGATATCTGCTTATGAAGTTAAGTTCAACTTCATGCAAAATTTAGTACTCAAAATATCTATATTACATTTTTTAAAAATTAATTTCTAGTCATGCAAAGCAAACTGTGATATACTTTCTATTACTTTTTTATTGAAATCTCTTTTTTTTTGCTATATTTATTTTAGTTGAATACATTTTCTTCAATGTATGTTATTTTGTTAAAAAGCACTGACTGATTATTTTCAAACAGAGACTAACTTTAAATATATTTTTTACAGACTAACATGCTTGAATTTAGTATTAAGAATGGATTTCATGTCACTTGACTTATCACTAAATTTTGGATAAGTGTCATTTTTCATGTGTGTTGATTTTTCAACAATCATTGTACATACTGTAATTTTTTTCAATAATATTTTAATATATTGACTGTCAACCACAGTTTGTTGTTTAAATCAGGGCTTCTTAAACTGTGGGTACCACCCCAAGTGAAGTAGCATAGAAAAGTATTAGGATTGTGGAAATTCTCTTCTTTCAGATTCTTCAACATAAACAAACTAACAGCAACTTAACCAAAAACAGTTAAGAACATGACCTTGACTTAAAAGATTTCAACAACAGTTTGATAAATTATTTTTAATTGAATTTCCTCCCTGTCATTATTAATTGGACATAATTATCTAGCTAGGAATCAACTACCATTTTGTAGATTTCAGTTCTACTATTTTAAACTGTACTTTTCAGTATACTTTTAATGCAATAATTAAGTTTGGAACAATGCAGCATTCGAATTTTTGCTGTAATGTTGTGCAAAAACAATTATATTTCAAACTAAGTGTATTGGAGTTGGTTACTAATTGAATAACCATGTCCATTTATGCTTCATTTTTTATATTTATTTCCTGGCAGAAATGGGTTTCACAGTGGCGTTTTTTTTTTTTTTTTGGCATGAAAAGAGTTTGAAAGAGTGGGGAAAGTTTAAGAAATCCTGGTTTATATCCTGTGATCAACAATGCTGAAGATCATGAGCAAATATTATTGTGAATATATTTACATGTTTTCTTTTTTTTATGGGCTGGTCCATTATTACTTACTAAGTTCCAGAAAATATCGGCCTGTGTAGAAATAATATGCTCAAAAACTGTTCACTGTAAAGGAATCACTCATGCAAATGAATTAATACATTTAAATATATTTATTGGTGCACTGCAATTGACCATTAACTCCATAAGCATCCTTAAATGTTTGATTAATAATAATCAAGTAAAAGATATTTTCAGTCGTACATATTTAAATTGTATAATTAAGTACAGAAATACTTAGATTTAACAATATCTTTTTGTTAAAAAAAATTAACCCATAATATTTGGTGTGGATTCAAATAAAAAGTTTCTGTGGGTATATGAGCAACCTGAAGTAGGGTTATGTATAAGAAAAATTGGTTCATTCAAATTTTCTGGCAGCCTTTTTTCCCCCCTTCAGATTCTTCAGTATTTAAAAAACAAAAATGATAGAGAAAATCTTTTTTAACTGAGATAATTTCATTGAAATTTGTTGAATAACAATTTTATCCCTTTAAGATTGAACCCGTAAAACCATGCGGGTTAGATGATAGCTTATATTTCTGCTTGCTGGTTAGTTGTATACAGCAAATGCCAGAAGAAATTTTTGTCTTGTTTCCAGAATCTCTACACATTTTCTCATTAGATGGCAGGATACCATCCATTTTTGAGTTGCAGTCAACATTTAATTCATTGGTTACAAAAACATGTTCGGTTTGAAAGGGTTAAATTCAATTTATTATTAATTAGTTTTTTCGTTTTTAAAATTTATTTTCTACTTCTGGGGTTCTGACAAGATTTTATGATTGAATAATGAGGTGCGGTTTTTTTCCAACCAAAAACGAATGTGTCATGTGAAAATAAATTTTAAATACACAGAGCAAATGCAAGTAGTATAATTGAAACTCTTTGGGTTCTGTAAATACAACTATGAATTTTGGTCTTTTGCAATGCAGAATAAAAACCAATACACTAAAAAAAAATGTTAATAATTTTCAGTCTCATATCAGACTTTCAAGTTATGTTTCCATGCATACACTTTGCATATCAAGTGCAAAGATTTATCAATGATATTTAATAATTGTTGAATATAATTGCAAATTATTCTAATATGAGTACAATTCTTGTCTGTGATAAATTTAACAAATGCTAGAGGCAAAATCCAGCATTTTATAGTCAGTGATTTTAAGATGAATTATATATATTTCAAAATAAAGCTTTGTCTATTTATACAGTTTTTATTGCTTTATATCTTAAAAATTTTTTTCCTTAACAGAATTTTGAATTTTATTCTATTGTGTGTTAATATTTTAACATGCATTTCCTGAAAGTTGCAAGGAATTTCAAAAAAAGAGGTGGGCACAAAGTTATATTTAAAAAACATGAACAACTTTGTGTGAAGACATAATACATTCCTTTTTGAGACTCTTAGTAAGATTTTGTTTGCTATCTATGAAATTTACTGAATTAAAATGTTTTTAAAAAGTAGTACCAATTTAAGTTTCAAATTTTGAATATTAAGTGATAGATAATCCGGATCTAAGTGTAAGAAAAACTCAAATCTAATTGTTTATATAGTAATTAAAAATTACACTTTACTGCCAATCTTTTTTTGTTTGCCTTTGCTTACAGTTTATCTAAGTGAAAGCTTTTTTTTTTTTTTTACCTACCTTGATTGTAGTAGTGTTAATAATCTCACTTAACAACATGCATTTAGAATAAACTGCAAGCACATTTTTGAAGAAGGAGGAAACAGAACATCTTTTGTTTGTAGTCAGTGACAACCCAAGTTGATAGTCAACAGAAATCGACAAGTGATTGCATCACTGGTGAGTGACATATGTTTCTAAACATCTTGGGGTTATAGAAAAACATGAAATTAAATAACTTCCATTACACAGAGAATGTCGATTACTGATTTCTGTTCAAATATTTCAATTACTATTGATCAGTTAATGCCCAAATTAATTTTAAGCATAAATTTCAGTAAAATTCTTTTAAATTGTATGTAAAACACCAAGATTAAGATAACTGTGAAATAAAATGTCATTCAAAAAAAAGGGGGGGGGGTGAAGAAAAATAATCGAAAAATCATTTTGAAACACTTTTATAGATATGCTTTAAATTTTTTTAAATATAGTAAAGCATCAAAAAATGAAGTTTACATTTGATTTACTTGCATTACTTTGAAAATAAACCAAAGGAAAAAAAAATTTCAAAATAGCAACACTTTGACTTTAAAATCTGGCTAATGGGAGATACATGCCAGTGGAAACTTGTTTAGGAGTTTGGTGTACATATTGACTTGTTGGAAAAATCCAAAAAGAAGCAATGGAATGCGATTAATTTAGCCATGGAAGCAAAATGTTAACTGTCCTCAAATGAAGATCCTGGGCTTTTATGGATTAAATACATTGAAATAATTCGTATCAAAATCATCCTGACCTGGCGCAAAGCCATCCGGTGCATCTGAATGAGTCCTGCACCAGCTGGAGTGCTGAGGCTAGGTTGGGTTCTAGTAGCCATTACCGGCTACAGCCCGACCCCTCCCGTAGGAGGCACACACTATTACTGGCAGTGGGTGAATCCAAGTCACTATTGTACCTATTGGGGAAACGATATCCCGCTTAATTATGTGGCAGCTACTCATCCATGTACTTGTGGTGCCCCGCAGTGGGACAATACATTAGGATAATTATCAGGGTTATTTAACTGGGCATAATGATACATTGCAGACTTCAGTTGTCACTGACTATAGCCACATAATTTTTAAATTATCAATTTGAACTACTGATTGTTGTATTGCTTGGATAATTCATGAACCAAAAGTGTAGTGAATAACTACATTAATATTTGTTAATAATAGAGACAAAGGATCCACAGTTTCACACTAAACAGTGTATTTATTTCAACAGCATTCTTTAAAAACATTTAACAATTGAAACCTTAAAATGAAAATCTTACATGAAATTCAGATAATACTCAATAACATTTATTTTGAATTGAAATACTGGTATTCATTTAAAACTCTTTATAGCAAGCATAAATTTACAGAATCACACCTTTTGTCAGACAGAATTACAGGACTAGAAGAAATAAATAGGCAACACTTGCATTTGAATTCCAATAAATAATTTCATATATATATACTAATATTTATTTGGATTTTTTATTACTGTGTGAATACATATATTAACATCTTATATAGTACGTTTAAGAGTTTTTAGTACATTTTGATGATTTATCAATATAATCTTTATTTTTCCCTGCCTGAGGTAATGCAGTGAACACATTCAAAGAACATTTTTTTAAAAGTGAATATAATTTAATCTCTTTTAATAATTGTCGTTGTTTTAATACAAGACAAATTTCTCAACTAAAATATATGAATCCATTATTTGTAATTTTAAGTCTGGCAGCAATCATGCTATGTTTTGTTGCACAGAAATTTGTGTTTGCTTACTAACTCCGGAAGTTAAATGTTTTTTATACAAAGATAGTATATGCAACAGATAAATAAAATTAGTATTTATTATTAAAATAATGTAAGTCAGCTAACTATGCATTCAATATATACAAAAAAACTACATTGTTATATTTTTCACATAAAAATTGAAACTGTTTATTATTATTTCTTCTTTTTCTATGTTTCCTCCAGAACATTTTATACCAGAAAATGAAATCATAATTGCTCAGATTTATGAAGTGTAGCACTTATAAAAATGTAGCATCAACAAGAAAATGTCATGTTTTCAGGAAAAAAAGTTGATTGATAGAATATATACTTAAGATACATGGCTAGTAATTGAAACCCTCTATTAAAACTATCAACTTTCACTTTTAGTTTGTAGGAAAAAATTTTTCTGCTTTTTCCATGCAAAAAGAGAAAATGGTGTGAAAAAGGGATGCTGTATCGATGAAAAATAAATTAATCTAATTATGGCGTTCAGCTATTAAATGAAACACTCTACTACTATTTGCAGATTTTTAGAACCTGGAGTATGTAAAATCTGTACATGATGGCTGCCAGATTAGGAAATAATGCATTGTATATATAAATTAAATTTTATTATGAAAGTTTTAGATGGGAAAAAGTAGTATTAATTAAATAATAAACATATGAAGATGCTCTTGCTTCTTAATGCTAGAATCAGTGTATTTTGCTTTTTAATTATTGAATTATAAATTGCATTTAAGAATTGACTTCTAGAAGAATAACAGGGACGATTGTCAGTTACATATATATAAAGCATATTTTTTTGAATGCAGCTCAAATTAACAACTTTTCTAACAGTAATATAATAAGTTGATTTTTTTTCTTATGCAACAGGAATAAACAATAAATAGTATTGCTATATCTTATACATCTGATGATAGGGAACTTCAATGCTTTATCACATGTCTATGATCAACATAGTTTTGAAAATACAGCCAATTATGTAATATAATATTCATTTTGAGTGATTTCTTCATGATCAAGCAAGTTTTTCATCAGGATGGTAAATGAATACATAAGAGTTATAATTGCATTATAATTCATTACTGTGGTGATCTTTCAATTGCTATTTGCAGTAACAATGTCATTTAGTATAGCTTTTTAAATTCTCGTTGATAATATATACTTTAAAAATGAAACTTTTAACCAATATAAAATTTATTTTTATGACATAAAGTAGCTATTTATGATGCATCTAATGTTTGTTTTCCCACAAGTGTTAAAAAAAGAAAACCCACAATTTTAAAATATCTTATGTACATGTTTGTAAATAAAAAATGCCTAGAATTTATTTACATAAAGAAGTTATCAAAATTTTACATTTAAATATAAATAATAAATAAACAAAACATTAAAATATCTAAAGTACAAAATAATAATAAAGAATAAATAGGAAACTTAAAAATTCTTTGTTTGCTACATTCTTATGCACAAGGAGTAATGCAGAGAAAGTAGGCATCCAAAGTGTTATTCAGTTGGTCACTGATAAATACAGATTTATCTTACATTCTTCAGAAGAAGCAAATTGCAATTGTGCAATTAACAGCTATTTATAATGAACCTAGAATTAAGTGTTAATATAAATGCTATTCCACTTTTATTGCTTGATTTCCAGAATGGATTGGTACTTTAAGCTCTTCAGCATAAAAATCAATGCTCATATTGCATAAATATTACAATGAAGTGTGTTTAGAAATTTGTAATGAAATAGTCAAATTGGCGATAATGGCACTATATGTATTAAACTATAATTAATATTTAGCCAGATTGATAAATAATATGAAGTGAATTTTATACGCAATAAAATTAAATTTCTTTAGAACTAAAATGTATTAAAAATTTCTTTTAACTTGTATTTATAAATGTCCTCATCATTTTGTCATAAAATGAATAGCAATGTTCCATAACCTCATAGAATTAATCCTTTAAAAAAAAAGTTCTAAAACAGTTTTTCTTCATTAAGTAGGCCCTTTTTTTTTCTCTTTAATTCTCAAAGCCACAGAAATGGCTAAAGATGACTGTTGAATCGCTGATTGTTACAGTGGGAAAGAATGTGTTCAAAATTTCTAGTCCTAAATATGCCACAGAATATGCTGACATTAAAAGAACTGAAGCTCTAGAAACATTATGGTGAATGCATAAGTAAAATATTTGAGATGTTGTTCTTTATGCCAAGTTAGAAAAAATTAAAATTAATGGAGGACGGGAGATAATAGAATAGAAAATGGTTTAGTTTAACTAAGAAGCATAGTCATCATTTATGTTAAAAAACAATGAAATCTAGACTGGAAAGTTCTTCCAACTGGTTGCAATATAAATAACTGTTAATCAACTGATGAATATGATATTAGGATGCTGCCTGCGTGCAAAGTAATCTTAAAATACATTATCTAAAATCATCCAAAAAAGTATCAAGTCTTCAATAAAGAGAATTATGTTCATAAATTAATGTGATAGTACAAGACTCTAACAAAAACATTTACAGTATCACTTGCATGCTTTAGACATATCCTCAATACATTCTCATGATATAATGTTAATAATGAATTCAACCTGATGCATTTTCAAGTCTACAGTATGATTAAAAAATAATACATATATACAAATGCAGAAGGGCATTCATGTACCCAGAGATGCATTTAATTTAAGAATCATGTGTCAAATATCAACCGTATTCTTCAAAAAGCTCTAGCCTTGCATGCAGTATTTAAGTACACGAATGTGAAACCATCACATAAAGGATGCCTTTCAAGTTGATACCAAATCTTTCAGGCAGTTACATAAGTTTTTTTCTCATAGTCTCTAGTTCTAACATTTTGACATTTAAAATGTACCATTCTGCATAGTTAAAGGAAGCCCAGACTTGGCTGAACGAGTTAAATACACTCCAAATCTAATGCTTCTTTTTATTTATTTATTTATTTTTTGTTAAGATAATGACTGTAAGTTGGTAACAACATGAGTTATATTGAAACTGACAAATATTCTATTGTTTAAACTTGAACACTGATTTCTGAGTTGTTATCAAACACTGAGAATTTTTAGAACTACATTTTAAAAGATTTAAATCAACTGTCATATATGTATATGTGTTGAATAACACTGAATGATGCATTGCATTTTTTAAATAAAAATAGGCATTTTGCAAGCATAAAAAAAGTAAAAGAAGAAAGCTTAAATTTAACCCCTTGTGTTGAAATGCATGATAAAAAATGATTGTAAAAAATGATTGAATTTGATTATAAAATATTTCTAGTAAACAGGCTGTTTGTACTTATTTTAGAGAATAAGCATAATTTAATAATTCTTTCATAACAATAATACTGAATGTAAAATTAAATTTAAACATTCAGGTGGAAGAATATTTCTTTAGGAAATAATAGACTTTCATTAATTTAAAATATGTGGCATTTTTACTCATTATGGAAATGATAGAATAGTATTAAGGCTTTTAACCAATAGAAATTTAAATGTTGGACATTTTTTTTTTTTACCCCTCTTCCTTGCATGAACTAGCAGTTGCATTAAAAGGGAAAAAATGCTTTTCATATTAAACAGCATATCAAGTAGCAAAGTAGTGAAATCTAACTAAAAGAAACCTTGAGCATATATGAAACAAGCTCAATGGCTTAAGAAAAAGACTATTTAAAAAATGAGGTAATTTGAAGTAGAAGACTAGAAAGTAAAAAATAATAATAGTGAACCACAATTATTTCAAACAAAAGGGGTTGAAATAAACTGCATATAAATAAATAAATACCAAAAAATATACCTGAATAAAAATAATACTCTCAGAAATTGTTTGAACAGCATAAAATGAAAGTATTTGCAAATAAATAAATGCATGTGTTGAGTTGAAAATAACTGTTCTCTCGTGACTTGCTCTTATTTTACCAGACCAATAGCGGTGATCGATGAAAGGTACTAGCTTTGAGATTCATAGCTTGAAGATCCTCCATGGTCGTCTGTGGGCGCATGTAGAGGGAGAAGGGGAACCGTTGCAGCATTGGGGGCTGTCGTTCGCCTCTCCCGGGGGCTTGGAGGATAGCTCACATTAGAACTAGTGTTTGATGCTATAGAATGGCGGGGACTTGACTGTTCATGTGCTTCCTAGAATACAAAAAAAAAACGTAGAAGCAATAATCTCTACTAATAATAAGAGTGAATATATGCGCATTTGTGTTGGTGCTCTATAGGGCAAAGCATTCGACATGGACTTACCAAATTTGGCACAAATATACTTTTACAAATAATAAATTTTACTTAATTCAAAGTTTGTCATTTTTTGGTGATAACTCAAAATTACTATCATACAAAAATAATTTTTACACCACCTAAAAATTCAAAGAAATATTTTTTCAATGATACCAATTTAGTTCTTGTCCAGGTTTTCCTTTTTAAACATAATTATTAATAATAATTTTTATGTATAAAATTTTTAATGCATGAAATTCAAACATTTTCATTTGTTTTTATAAATATTTAATTGTGAGTTTCTTTTCTATTATTGAAAGCTAAGGAATGAAGATTCTGCTTATTTTTTCATATTCTTTGGTAATGATATTTTTATTTCATCAAACTTTTTGTAAAATTTGTAAACAAAATCCTTGAAGATATTAAGAATGTTAGGAAATATATCCAGAAAGGTCAAATATTATGGTTATTATTTTTTTAATTTGTTTCATCAGCAAGCTTGGGCACAATAAAAGCTGAACCATTTTAATGTTGGAATTGAATGCATATTTTGCATGAGGAATAAGAAAGTGAAGTTGGTGCTAACAACATGCAATTAGATATTAGATGCATGGACAGTTATGTCACATGCCAAATCCATCAGGGTTGTTCATGTACACAATGGGCAGAACAAGTGCAAGGCTACTAAAATAATGTGACTTAAATGTCTTTCACAATGTGAAATTTAAAAATACTTTGTTACGGGAACCAAGAATATCAAATTATGCACAAGAGATTCAATTGAAATGAAACACCATCAGTATTCTCGGGAACAAACTGGTTGCCAAAGATGATTTGTAATACCGAAGTTCTCTTTTATACATTTTTTAACATTCTTAGATTTTGAGTAGTTGTAGAACAGGGCATCAAAAACATTTATCACCCATTTTCAGGTGGAAAAAGGTTGAACTGAAGTGGTAGATTCTGTGCTTCCAGACATGACCGTCATGGGTTTCAGATTTGATTTTACAGAAGATTTACTAAGTATATTGGTCTGGTGTTTGTTAAATCTGTCAAGGATCAAAGACCCTTCTATTAGTGTGGCATGGAAGTTTAGGGAAAGGGTTGTGGGCTCAAGTGTCATCTGATCAAAGTTCAAAATTATGAGGTCTGTCCCAAAATAGTTCTTGTATAACTTCAAAACAGGAAGTTAATCTAATTAAACTGAGTCTGGGAAAAAGTTTTGTGACCATGTAATCATTTAAAAAAAATTATCATGACCTCATAATTTACAAATAAACTAGAAAACATTGCATTGATTAATGATAGAAAGAAATTTAATTATTCAACAAATTTTAAGATAATTACCTCATTTACTTATTATGTATATTTAAAACAATGAATGAAGGAGGCATTATGAAAGTTTTACCCCCCCCCCCCCAGTATTGTTCTATGCTATCCCAAATGAGGTTGTGACTGGTTTAAGAAGCCCTACTGTAGAGTAATTTAAATTACATTTAAGCATTTATGAGTAAATCTACTACAGATACAAATGGTGTTTGGCATACATTGGGGGGGGGGGGGGAATAATTATAAAAGATCTGAAAATGCATTAGTTCAATAAATTATAGAATTACAAAGTAATGAATCATCTCATTAAAGACTATTTAACTTAAAAGTGGAAACGTCATTGCTATGACCCTTCTATAGAAATCATGTCTGATTGAAGAAAAGATTTTGAACAAACAGTGGTGGAACTTTTTTAAAGTAACTTCAATACATAGATTGATTGGAATTCTGGATTCTTTCTGCATCTAGTTATTTTATTTGGATATATTTTTAAATACATTGAACTTACTTCATGGCCTGAAGAATGTGCTTGTGCTGAACCTGCTGTATGCACACTAGGTGTCGAATGTTCTTGTGAAGATACTGATCCTGATCCATCAGGTGAACCTGTGTTTCCAGGTGGTCTTTGATTCCATGGATTCATGAATGAGGGGTGTTTGTTTGATGCTGATCCTTATGAGAAAAAAATCTCTTAAAGTTGCAATTTATTAATAATTTTGAATGAATAAGAACTATGCACATTATAAGAAAAAAAGCAAAACATTTGGATAATAATAATTCGTGAATGATATGAAAAAGCTAAATGCCTTTGTGATATTATCACAGCAGTAGTTGGATAATTGGATTCTGAAATATTATAATATACTGTGTCTGGTATTTACAATTTTCTTTAATTACCTACAACAGTTTTATAGTTAAAGTTGATTACATAAATATTTCTCCCAAATTTCTAAGGATTTGTTTATACATTAAATTTAATACAAAATTAAGGAATTACCATCTATCAAAAGTATGGCAAACAGAAAGTACAAGTGATGCTAAGTTGTAGTGATATTTCACACACTACAAAAAGTCAGATTTTTTTTTATATATAAAAATGGTCATTCATGCCTATGTTTAAAGGCACAATATTTCTGTTCTTCATAAGAAAAATTTTTAAATTATAAATTGCTAAATCTCAAAAAATAAATAACCATTTAATGGAGAAAATTGGAAGTCTTTTTTTTGTGTGTTTTTCAATTCATTAGGACATAAGATACTTGGTTCCTGTAATTACTCGCGGAAATTACTGTCCTTGTTTTCTGTCACTACCAACCAATTTACTTATCAATCACACATAAGACAATCAACAAGATAAAAGAGTTTAACTATCTGCTGAATGATTCAAGGCCTGACAAATTAGTTCTGTAGGGGATGTAAAATCCCAATCATTTAGTGGTAAACATTCGTATCAATACAGACTAAAAGGAGAAAAAAAATCTGTGTAAGGAAAAGGTTGACAGAGGGGTATTGTGGTTCAAAAACCTAATGAAACAGAATAATTCTTCATACGCATAATAAGTACAATATTTTCCATTCCAGCTTTACAAACATAAACTTATAATAATATTACATATTTATACTAGTCAATGTGTAATCAGTTGTAAAAAGTTACACTTTGTAATTTTTCTCCTCCATGCAAATGTGTATGGTCCACACCAGCTCCGAAAAGGTCATATGATCAGTGTGAGGGAGAATATTATGCAAGGACCATGAACTCAATGGACCCAATAACAAGGTGGCAAGCTGAAATATGAATCACTTCCTTACTTTAAACACACATTTTTTACATTGAACTCACGATTGGCAGGAAAGCCAGAGATACTGAAGGGAAGAACAATTTAACAAAAGACCTATTCTGCTGCATTTCTTTTAACAAAGTCTCTTGCAATAAAGAAAATGAAATTGTGCATCATCTGAAAGTTTTCAAGAGTATAGAAACTGGAATACACAACTAGACTGCAACTGTGAAGCCAAAATGCTTACTGAGGCACTGAACTCACTTGCTTTAATTGAAAGCATGCCACAGACTAAAGTTTGCAAAAACAGATTACTGATTTAACTGCATGTTTTCGGCATAAATTATATTGCTAAATTCAGGGACGAGATTGGCAAAAAAGCAAAAAGACTGAAATCATACACGAGCAAAAAATCTGTACCATAATCTATACGCGAAAGATGTTTTAAGAAGTAAAACATCAAAACATGATGAAAATATTACACTATAATAATTAATTATTTATAATTCAGTATGTATAAATAAGAAAAAGAATATTAAATCATTCACATTAAAAGTTAACAAACAAGTTTAACACATCATCAGAAAATACAAAATTAGACATTAAAACATATTTACCACCTGTACATCACTGAGATACAACATTCACCCAACAGAAGTCCGAGAAGAATTATATTTAATAGCCTTTTGATAAAAGTTAGCTAAAAAAATAAATAAAAATAAGGACAAATAATTTCTTTTGCTTCATGCAATTGTGCAAAGTGCTCTTCACACACTTAGTGCTTTTGTGTAAAGTAAGCTCTTTATAAATTATAATAATGTATCATATACTGAATTCTGTTTTGTTTTTATACTTTTTTGAAAAAGTAACAGCACAATGATTCTGCACCTTATAAAGTGTGAGGGGTCGAGAAATTGTACAGTTACAATGGCAGATTCATTTAGCATTATTGTTATTTGAAACCCTTTGAAACATTTCCTTAATTGTTAAAGATGTGGTTTTCTTCCTTTTTTTTTCATTTGTGTGGCTTCTGTTGGTAACAGATCTCCATTAACATTCTTCACCCCTTGTTTTGGAGGGCTCCTATCTTTCACAGATTTTTCTTCAATAAAGGATGTGTTTGTATCCTCTGCAAGTTTATTTTCAGTAGAGGCTAAAATTTTTGCACAGTCTTTATTAGTATTTCTTTGTTTAATTACTGGTATAGTTGTCGGGGCTACATTATCTCTAGAATGCCTAGGTAAATAATTGGTTTTATTTTGAGAAGATTTTTTTTTATGTCTTATTCTTTGCTTCTTTGCTGCATATGCACACAGCTTTCTAGCTGCCTGTTTTGACAGGAGTTTTTTTTTTTTATGTAGTTTATTTATTTGTTTTTGTTCCTTTTTTTTCCCTTCATCTTGGTATGCCCTACAAGATGTCCTTAATTTTTCAACATGCTCATGCAAATATATATATATATATATATATATATATATTTGCAAAATATGCCACACAGGTTTTGTTTTCTGCAAAAAGGTGGTACTTAATACTTTGAATGGCACAGAATATGTTGAAATGTTCATTCTTGTAGAGCTTGCTGATACAGGGTTCGTAGTGAGAAACTGCTGCAAAAATTAAGCACTTTTTAAGCACCTTAGCCAGAAAAACTAAGCACTTTTGTACATGCATACATAGATCCATGTATTTTCTAAGCATATGATGTTTTCTGTTTTATAATAATACATAGTTCTACTGGAAAATTTAAAATATATATTTTTTTAATTTTTAAAATACATATTTTTTTAATTTTAATACTTATTTCTGAATTTGCACAACATCTTCTATTGCAAAATAAAGGATGCCTTTTTGGTTTCGCAAAAAAATAAAAATAATAATGCAAATTGTGATTACCAAAAATTAAGTCAACTTTTATAAAACTAACAATAAAAATCTAAATTACCTTTTACAGCATTTCTTAAAATTAATAAATCAGTTAATTTGCCCCTTCGGGATAACTTCTAGTATTTCAATATACGGCGGTGCCCATTGCTGAAGAAAGAGGGAGCGGAAAAAAAGTTTATCAATATCCAGTCAACGAAGGGGTTTCAAAAAAAAAAAACTAAATCATATAGTTTTGAAAATTGGTACACTTGTTCGTGAAGGGCTCCTGATGAATATACTAAAAGTCCCGGTCCTGAAGAAGAAGGGGAGCTTGCGCCACCATCTTGGATTTCATCTCCCTTTTTTAGTGTTTCTTGAATTTCTCGAAAACTATTCAGTTCTCAAATTATAATTGATTACAAATTAAAGAGAATGAAATTCCCTAAAAATAAATGCTTTTTTTTTTCTAGCTTTAATAGTTTCTGAGATAATGGGTCTCAAAGTTTGCCGCCATCTTGGATTTCATGCCCCTTATTTTAGTTTTTTATAATATCTCGGAAACTATTCAATTTGTAAATTTAATGTGATCAGCAAATTAAAAAGCGTAAAATTCCCTACAAATACATGTCTTTATGTTCCTTCTATCTTTAATAGTTTCGGAGGTAATGAGTCTCAAAGTTTGCCACCATCTTGGATTTTATCCCTCTTTTTTTTAGCTTTTCTTGAATACCTCGAAAACTACTTAATTTTAAAATCACACGTGATGCAACAAATTAAAGAAAGTAAAATTCCCTACTAAAGCATGCTTTCATTTTTGTTCTAGCTTTAATAGTTTCCGAGATAATGGGCTTCCAAGTTTGCTACAATCTTGGATTTCATACCCTCTTTTTAGTCTTTCTTAAACATTTCAGAAACTATTAAAGCTAAGAGAAAAATAAAAGCATGTATTTGTAGAGAATTTCACACTCTTTAATTTTTTAAATCAATTGTAATTTGAAAACTGAATAGTTTTCAAGATATTCAAGAAAAACTATAGAAGGGGGTTGAAAGTCGAAATGGAGGCGCGAGATGCCCCCCCCCCCTCAGGACCGGAGATTTTTAATATGTTCATTAGGAGCCCCTCGTGAACATGCAGGGCCGGCTTTTAGCCAATTGGACCAATTGCTCTTAATTTGGCTCTGCACCCAAGGTGCCCCCGCCCCGGTGTGCAATCTGCTCCCTGCAGCCTGCAAACAAATACATTGTACTTTAGCTACTGTCGAATTAGTAAAATAGTGTAATTAATATGGTTTTTATTTCCTCTATGTAATTCTTATGTACAGAACAAGAATTTAACTGCACTTATTCTGTTCGAAGGTACTGTACAGAGTTTCAAATGATATTTTCAGGGATGGTTGAAATTATCTTCTAGCTGAGGGGAGTTTAATTTTTGTAGGATTAAAAGTTTTGCAAGCAATATTTTAAAATTATATTGAAAAAAACATTTTCGATTTAATTTTCTTTGAAAAAAAGTTCGAATGTTCTAAAATATGAAAGAATTAGTTAAGACAGTAAAATTTAAAGTTCAAATTTTGAAATATCTCACTCATAAAATATCTTATTGTTTTATTAACTCATTTTAGGTACTCATTTTGAAAGATTTTCATTTTTTTTCGGAATGCACAAAGATTCTTTTCCGTAGGGCCCCACATTTCCTAAAGCCGGCACTGTGAACATGTGTACCAATTTTCAAAACTATAAGATTTAATTCTTTTTTCACCTCATTTTGGGCTTTTATTGACTGGACTATAAGTGTTATCTTAACATTTGTTGACACCCCTGGATCTATCTCACCCTGGATTCCTTCCCTTTCGTCAGTTTTCTTCCTTGATACATCCTATAAACAAAGTTTTATGACTATGCTTTCGATTCATCGTATTTAACGTCTGGGGAAATGAAAAAAGAAGAATGTTTCTTTTACACTTCTCGAGAAAATTGAGCACTTTTTAAGGACCCTTTTTTCAAAATTAAGCACTTGCTTAAAAATGGTTTTCAAATTTAAGCACTTTTCATGACGCTACGCACCCTGTGATATAATGTCGATTTGTCAGTAGAAGATGAATCAGCTAGTTTCCTAGCCGGTGGAATTAAGCCGCGTGGTCGAACATATTTTCCCAGAATTTTCTTTCAAAAACGGAAGATAGGAAGGTTTCTTTTCTTTATGTAAAAGCGGAATTTTCAGAAGAATAACAAATTTTTGTGCCTGAAAAAAAAAGCGGAAATCTGGAGAAAAAAAAGAAAAGAAAAAACGGAATTTTGAGAGGAAAAAAAAAAGACAAAAAAGCGAAATTCCTCCAAAATAACAAAAAAGCGGAAATCTGCCAAAAAGCGGAAGAATCTCATCCCTATAAATTAAAAGGTAGCATTATTAATTGAACTAACATGGGAGGAAATCCCCTCACCATTGTGAATGTTCCTTCGGCTTCCACTATCCTGGAGTGCCCTTGGAAGAGGTTTGGGCTGTGGCACACTTCGAGCTCTTTGGGATCTCTCGTCTGAAGATACTGGAGTGGAGACAGAGGTAGGAGTTTGGGTAGGTGTTTGGCACTGTTGTTGAGTGGCGGGTTTCACCTTTGTGACAAAACATAATTCATTATTTTTTGACAGATCACGAGATGTTTAATCATAAGAATGCAAAAGAATTAAAAATATACATACAGCAGGGAGATCCATGAGTTTCTGAAGTTGAATACCTTCACCGGGACCCATATGTGAGACGTGGTTAAAATTGGTAGGGGCAGAAATCATTCGAGATCGCCGCTCAGCTGTATTGCTGTCATTAGACATCAATGATCTCAATAAACTGAAGCAAATTTAAGTATATTTTACAAGAAAAAAAGTTAGAAAAGAAAGCTACTTTTCTTTCTAAACTTTTCTAATAGCAAATACTAATCAATTTAATACACATAAGCATCATCATCTTCACGAAATTACTTTTCTTTCTAAACTTTTCAAATATAAATTAATTCAATACATAAAAGCATCATAATTTTTATGGAAGACTATTTTCTGTCTAAACTGTTTTAATATAAAATAAAATAATGTAATACACAAAAGCATCATCATTTGAAACTATTTTTCTTTCTTAATTTTTCAAATACAAACTGGTATTTAATTTAATACAAAAAAGCACCATCATCTTCAAGAAAGGCTACTTTTTCTAATAGAAACTAATTAATTTAATACAAAAAATATCATCTTTATAAAACTCACATTCATACAAATATTCAACACTTTAAAGCAGTTTAAAAATCACTAATGCCTCATTAATTTCATTAGGAACTGAATATACAACAATTTCATTACAAATATCATAGTGAAATGTTTTGGCAAGATGAATAGAATGTCAAAACTTTCAATACTGATAAAAGTTCACTTTAGGTTTTTATTTTGCTTTTAATACTGAGGGATGTTAGTTAAGGTTTTTGTTTTGCTAGAATATTTAAAGATATTCTTATGAAATAAATTTTTTGTTTTTATTAATTAATTTACCAATTAAGAACTTCATTTTAATGACAGAGTTTGGGATAATGCTGTTCTTTAAACTAATTTATATTACTTCTAAAACTAATTCAATTCTAACTAATTTTAAAGTGATTAAAATTAAATTTCAGAAATTCTGTTGGTAATGAATTAGGAGTTGAATTTATTTTTAACATAAAATTAAATGATAATACTCATAATGCAAACTAGTAGTTAAATTTAAACATTTAACTAAAAACTTGAGTACACTTAAAACAACATATTTAAACTTTAAGGCACATATACACTTGCAAGCCGAATATTCCAAGAATTACTTTTGAGTAGCTGGTTTGCAGGTGTGGATGGGGTTGTTGGTTGAATGTGAGCAGTTTGCAAACTGTTCATGGTGAATCAAATCCTGTCAGTTTTTTAGTGAACACAAAGGGATTTGCAGTTCACGTTGGGATGTTTTGAGTGTAGCTTGTTGTTCCGTGAACTTCATTTGCATCGGGAAGGTCATATCTTCAAACCAAGACATATTCCAAAGGCACCTCCACTGGTGATTGACAAGCGATGATTAATGGTTTGAAATGAGTTTGATCCATTCCCATGGTTTGAGGGTTTATCATGATAATAATATCTTTGAACAACTCAAGTATATATGCACATTTAGATTTTTTTTATACAACCTCAGAAAGCACTTTCTTTTTAGAAGAAAACTCAAACAGGAAAGTGCTTTCTCCTCCTTTCAAGTAATTAAAAAATGCTTGTGGTTTCTCTTGACCACCTGAGGAGTTTTGATTGATTGATTGAAATGTGGAGAGATGGGATTTTTAGCAACAAAGGCCGTTATCCCCTAATGCCAAAGCGATGCTCGCAATAAATGTACCTGAGGAGTTATTCTTGTTTTCCCTTATTAGCAATCAAACATAGGATCAGTGAACTAAACTGAGAAGAAAAACAACCAGCCAGTGATAGAGGCCAAGATATTTTAATTAAAAGGGGGATTGAAATTTTAACTGTATACTGGTACAGTAAATGCACCAGACTATAAGCAAAGATGAAAATTCTTCTGATGCAGCTTCAGTATCACTATGAGAAAAAGGTTAAACCTGTAACACAAAAACAGTAACATACCAAGGGTAAGTGTTACCTATGACATAGTATCTTTTTCTTCTCCCCCTACCATATTTGGCATTATAAAGCAAAATAAAAGCACTACTATTTTATCTTTAGAGAACCCAGGGCATCAATGCCCTCTTTGCTATGCCACTGTATAAAAAAAATGAGTTTCACATACATACCCTTTCCCAACTTTCACTTTCTCAGGTTCTCTCACAGAGAACCTTCGCCTGGTTCGAGATAACACTGTTTTTCCAGACCTCTCCTTTACATGGTGTATGGTGACTTCAGGCACCCTAATCTGGTTTTCCCGATGTTGGACGTTGTGTAAGTAAACAATATGGGGAAGCTCCGTTGCCAACGTCAGGCACAACATTCCATTTATGGAAAGTGGTTTGGTCTGAAATTGGAAAAAATATTTGTTTAGAATTGCTTTGATCAAATAGCTACATAAAATGACCTTAACTGCAACAATACCTCAATAGATTTTTTAACATTAAAAATCCTTTTTTACTAAAACATTCCAAAGAATTTAGAAAAAGGAGCATTCTTATAAAATCATTTATTTTTCAAAAGTGGCAAAGCTCAGCTTTTGCAAATGTTTTCTTACCCTAACTTATTTTCAGTAAATTTGAAAATAAGTTAAAGTTATTTTACAGCACTATACATTATCACTTTTTATATGAAATCTGAACAAAAAGGTTGAAATGGTTTAAACAGACAAAATACAAGTAACTTCATAAAGCTTATGTTCCTTAGGAGACATTCCAATTTTTAATTCTTTTAGGCATTAAAATGTTTTAAACAAATCTGGAATATTTAAAATGCTGTTAATATTTTTTTTAAAAATAAAAACCTGAATCTAGAGAATCTTAAAATGCCTTTACCTCATAATGATTTAATTTATTCACCAGTAGCAAAAGTTACTTTTATATACACATGCACATATTTGATTGAGGAAAAGTGCACTAGCACTCAAACAAATAGGGGAGAGTGGGGTAAAACTGGGTACCCTTGGTTCTGATGCTCTTAATTTTCCTATCTAGCAGACAGATACTGAATTACACTCTACTAGTGAAAAAAAAAAGGGAACAGTCATAGTCGCGCGTTGTGGCTGTTGAATTCACTGCATCTGAGAAGATTTATTTGTTTTAAGATGTCAGCTCTCTAATGTTCGTTTGATTTTAAACTATCCGTACTTAAAAATAATTACAGTTATAAAAACTGTATTTCATCCAGATTATTCTATGTTTACTAAGGATTTATACCTTATCAAATAATAAGGATTTACTCCAATAATTGAGCCGTTCTATTTCGTTTTTTATAACCTCTGCACTCGAGGTAAAACCAGGTACTCCAAGTGGCGTAAGACCGGGAGAGTCAGTATTGACGATTCCTCCGATTACGACGATGAAAACACATCAGACCTTGATTGTTTATATTTTAATGATGTATTTTCTAATTTAAATGAAGAAGAAGGGTTAATCCAGAGTAGAAACTCTCTTAGCTGTGATTACGAAAGCTGCAGTGGCACGGAGGAAGAAGACAACTGCTTTACATGTGAATTTTGTAACCAATATTCTTAAACTGTCATACAAAATAAAAATTATTGCAATTTTTCCACTGGAAATAGAGTTTTCCTAATTTCCCATAACGTTAACATGTGTACCCAGTTTTACTCCACTAGTGGGATAAACCCGGGTAGTTTGCCTTTTTTTCATAAAAAAAATCATTGATAAAAATAAATAATGAAACTGTGACTTTTCTAGAAAGATATATTGTACTCAGATAAACAATGAATATTTTAATAAAATTTGAGAGCTCTATGTCAAATATTTTAGTTCCAACAGGCCTTCGAACTTTAGCTACCCGGTTTTATCCCATCTTCCCCTATCGTAATCAAGTAAACATATAGATATTCAAAATGTTATTTTCACAATTGGATTATTAGTCATTTTTATACATTCATTATGGCACATAGCAAAATATATATATATCCATAATGAAATACCTTTTTTAAATTCACTGTTTGGACCCAGTCTCCTGTACTAACTTCAAAGATGTCTATATGAGATTCACTATATACACATAAATATTCATCTCTTTGACCTATAAATAAATTGTACAATTTAATGTTAAATTCATGTAATGTTGCATGAAACTTAAGCATATAATGCATGATGTACTTACTAATTCCTGTAGGTAAGGCAGGGAACATAAGTTCTTTTTCTCTAGTTTTTCTTCCCTGTCCATCCACAAAAATTCCTAAATCTAAAAATAAAACAATTTCATATTATAATGGCAGTTTCGAATAATTCATGATTAATCAATAACAAATTTTCATTTTGTTAAAAATTAATAATTCCATGCATCAAAAAATATTGCATATCCAGGGTATAGTAAATAGTTGTAAGTTTTGTAATTATATGTTATAGAAAAAATTAGAAACCTTGATGTATCTATTTTTTTTACTTAAGAAATTTTATTTTTAGAAATTTAAATTAAAAATTACACATTTTTTAGAATCATTGTTGGTACTTGGCTAAAGACAAAAGCAAGATACAGTAAAGCTTTTTGATAATTTTTTATAAATTCTTTAGATCCTACTTTGGAACAGGTCAGTTCCAAAATAACTCTTATATAGCTTCAAAATAGAATGCTACACTAACCATACAGTTAGGTAAATAAACAGCACCCACAACAATAATATAGTGTTATAAAAAAGTAAAAAAAAATTATTTTACAGAAATATCTTCAACTCATTTTAATGAGGAAAAAACCGGCAATATAATATTTTTAATTAAATAGTACAATTGTAATAAAAAAAGTGTGACATATAGAAAAAGTATAACATCTAAATATACTTACAACTAAATACTAGAAGAAATTCGTTGTTTGGAAGATTAACAGCAATTAAAGCATCCATAGGATTATGGCAAAGATAGGACAGAGCTGCAGTTTCAGTATTTACCAAACCTACATTATAATAATTAAAAATATCATTAAATGTCATTTTGAATTTACATATTAAATATACATTTTGGACAAAAACCATCGGGTATTTTTCATGTTATATAATTATGTCACTATAAACAATATTGGCAGTAAATAAACACAAATAAAAATGTGTTCACATAGTCTGTGTGAATAAAATTAAAATTCATGCAATTAATAGTAATATATGAGAAATATTTAAAATTAATACAAAACATGTCCAATGCTATCTGACCAGAAAAATTTTACAGATTTATTAGTCATTTGAAGTTTTTTTTAACACTTGGACCATTTAAGAAGCAAATTTTTTCCCTAAGCATATTTATTTACATAATGGATAAAATACAAATCTAACAAGTCACAAGGTTTGAAATAGTTCTCTATTATAAAGTAATGCACATTTAAACATGCTGACTTAACCTTCTAACTTCAGACAATTTTTTAACTTTTCTGTATAAAATTGCAGAGTATTTTAATTGCTATCCAAATGCTAAATTGTATGGAATCATTGAGACACAATTTCTACATTGCCGAGGCATGATGATTGAATAACAGTTTGCCAATATTGTAAAAACTAACTTTTAAAAATGACAGAATGCCATTTTTAAGAATTTTTATGGATAATTACGATTGTTCGAAATTGAAATACTATATATAAGAAAGATAAAATGCAATTACATTTTAGAAATCACACAGAACAGTAATTCTTCCATTCCTTTTCGAAGATAGCAGAATAATGCACAATGGCAAAAATTACTTTAAAAAAATGAAATAATGGCATACAAAAAAAAAACCATTAATAATTTCGATTAATACAGTAATATTTCTTACATTACTTATTAGCAATTACTTACAATAATGTTAGGAAAAATGCATTTAGAATATCTAAATATATTACACTATGCAAAATTTATTAAAAATATATCACTCATTAACATAGGTTTGAAGGGAAAAAAAATACAGCATTGATTATTGAGTCTTACAAAATGGTGGTGTTTCTTCCCATAAGGAGTAAATGTAAAATGATGAAGGAAAGCCCACACATAGTCTATCCCCCATCACATTGAGGCACTGAGCAGAAGTTGGTAAACAAATTTCACGGCGTTTTTGGTGGCGACTTTTTGTTCGGTTTATATCATACAGCACCACCTAAAAATGAAAAAAAGTCAATTTGTATCCAATAAAAACATTACCTTTAATTCACTAAGAGGCCAAATATTTTAGTCGAATAACTGTAAACTCTCAGAGGGGCAGATAAACCATATATTTTGATATGTGTTAGAAATCTCAAGAATATTTGACACAGGGAATTTTAAGATGACTATTATATAGGAACAATCCACTTTAAATTAACAACAATCTCTCTCCCCCGGAGGGTTAAAAAGCATATCTTTTCCATGAAAAGAAAAGTATATTTCACTATTGCTTGATACGAAACTTAAACCCTCACAATAAATCTAACAATTAAACGCTTTATCGGATTTTGATTTAAAAAATTGGATGCAAGAAAAAATACACTAATAAACTTTTATGTCTTTTTAAATGGAACTACTGAGTTATCATGGTCTATAAATAAACTTTTACAACTGATATACAAAAGAAAAGTTTAAATAGTTCAAATAATCAAAGAAAAAATAGTAGAGATACAGAGAAAATTTAGACATTTGAAAAATTATGCTCTGAAGTCTTTAACTAAACTAAAAATAAATTGCTACTTTTAGACCAATGTCATTTCAATTGTAGGTATGGCACAATATAAAACCCACCTGTCTCTTAAGAGCTATACAAAAAACGTAGTTGGAAGAGCACCCTTGAGAGTAGCAGGCAGTGTCAAAAGTAAGGCAACCCTTGGTATCGACTACTTTTATCCAGTCTACATCATGACCATCCAAAGCACCAACTGGAATCAGTCGTATATGTCTTTGCTTACCTAAAATATTTAAAATTCAAGTTATTAAATTATACTTAAAGATCCAGATACATAGGATATTTTTACAAAGTTTCTAACATGCACATCATTTCATAACAATTTTTATTCAAATTAAATTTGTAAATTGACCCAATGACTTTTTAACATCATAAAATCCTTTTTTTTTTTTTAGGAAATTAACTTTAGGTCTATGTAAAGACCAGAAAAGCTTTAAATGTTTCACCACTGCCACTTTGAACTTTTAATGTTGTGTTTACAATTTCATGTTTTAATTAAGAACATCAAAAGAATTAATGTAACTTATCACTCAAAATGCTCTGCATCATCTCTTTTGGGCTTAACAATTTGTTTCTTGCCGAATTTGGGAAAAATTTATGATTGATTAAAAAGAAAGAAGAGATTAATTTATTTATGCTTTTGTAATTATAAATACATTACAAACAAAGATGTCAAAAACAGCCAAAATATTAAACTGCACACAACTGTTTCATACTTTCTTATTCTAAAATTCTACTCATAGAATGGTTTGGTTATGAATTAGATTATCATTTTAGAATATCTTTTTTGGAAATTTCATATGCCACTATTTCTTAAGACAATGAAATGCTACTAAAAGTTTATAGGCTTTTACATGAAACATCAGCAATATTGTTAGTGATTAATTATAATTTAGACTAAAGAAAGAACATTAAAAAAAAACGTCAGAAATCATATTTAGATTT
Organism: Araneus ventricosus; assembly: GCA_013235015.1. Lineage (NCBI taxonomy): Eukaryota > Metazoa > Arthropoda > Arachnida > Araneae > Araneidae > Araneus > Araneus ventricosus. The sequence goes on from BGPR01000125.1 coordinate 315,490, forward strand.
TAAAAACTTTTAATAACTGTACAAATGTAATGTGTTCATATTATTTTGAAATGTAATATACTTGTAGTCTAGGAGCCAATTTTCAAAATTTTTTTGCTTCTTAAAGATAATAAAACAGCAGTGTATAGAAACCGGAAAAAAAAATGTTACAGGTTGGAGTTTTAAAAAATCCATTTTAGGATGATAATTAATTAAAATAAGTAAATACAATCTCAATTAATTTTGAAAAAAATAGTTATCATAGATATTATTTCAAAAATCAAAACAACATACCAGACACTGCTATTAGAAGTTGCTCCTCAGGTACATATTCAATTTGAGATATTTTCTTACCATCTCCTATTCGAGCTATTTCTAGAAATCAAAATGTCAACACTTTATTTTCTCTTTATTCAAACAAATAAAAAATAACATATAACTACATCAATCAAATGTAGAGATTGCATGGTTATATATAGCTATATCAATAAATTACTTTTTGCAAATAAAATAAGCTAAAATATCAGGAATTTACATTTTAAAGAAAGGTTTTCATACAGTTTATAAATCAAGCTGAAACAATTGTAAGTATAAAAGAATTTGATTTATAGTAAATGGCAAATAACGCGCAGGTGGGGGGAAGACAAAACTGCATATACATTGTAGCATTATGACCAACAAAAGAGTCCTGAATATGATGCTGATGTAAGTAAAAGTAATTGATGTATTTAAACAGAAATTAATTTTTAAACACAAGAATCAATATTCTGTGTAATGAAATTCTACATTTAAAATGAAAGTTGTTTAATTTCAACAAGTTGTTTAATTGCAGACAACCAGTGTTCAAGCATTGTCTCTACCTACTTGACCCTCTTTTTTTGGACAGGGACAGCGAAAAGCTAGATCTCCCCTCCCATGTCTTCATATGGGACTTTTTCACCCCTCTTCCTGAATTCGTACAAACATAATTTCTGACTCAACTCTCGCCAGACATTCGTAACTCTGCAATTACTCTCCTTCCTCTTTGCATGAGCTTCATTCATTTAAGACATTCTGTCTGCATTATGAATTATGTGTATATATTTATTTATATTGTGATTCTTTCAAATCAAATCGAGTTAATCTGTATTATTTGTTGTGTGTTCTTGTGTTTTGATTAAAGGATGTTAGATAAGAAAGTTATCCAGTCAATTCTTTGTGCATACTTTGGATTACATTAATTATTACTAATATAATAGTCCAGATCTCTCGGTAACGTTCTGACGTCACCAACAATAAACCTCGTGCCAAGACGTTAAATAGCAATATTTCATTGTTAGAGAACCTAAATTTTAGTAATTTTAAATTTAAAAGAGTAATTGTTGTTCTAATTTCAAATTTAATAGCTCTAAAATAATGAAATAAAATTTTCTATCGATTGATATAAAATTTATCTCGCTATGATCAATAGTTCCTGAGAAATTTTAAATTATATTAATCATATATTTCAGAATAATTTCCGTTTTTTTATAGAAAGTAGTAAATTACGTCAGTGGTATATCATGGGCGTGATATAGTTTGGACGCCATGATGCATCTTATTATTTAGTGCAATTGTGATGATATAATTTGATTATTTTTTTGGCAATGTTAAAATTTACACAAAGTCATCTGAAGTACAAGGAAAATTGTTAAACAATGAAAAATACTTCACACTGAATGTTGTTTACCAAGAGGTTTTTTGAATAAGAAATATGTGAATAAAAAAAAAAAAATTCCTGTCATAATACACATGTTTATTTTATTTGTTTTCAATCAATTTTAAACATTTCTCTCGCATATATATCTATTTAAACACGTCAGATTTGATGGGAAATCTCTCGAATGAAGAGGCAATTTGCACCCGTCATACCATGACAGGTGATTTTCTAGTTTGTTACAGAGTTAGAAACTTGAGATAACAACATCTTTCATGGATGAATACAAATTTTAAATTCAAGAACTCTCTCATTCTATTCTACAAGCACCAATTATGTCACTAATCAGTGATGTAGTTGCTCGTAGCTTTCTACATAATGCCACCTTGAGTTGCCACTGACTATAATTATGTTTATTTAATAAGCATACAGTAGATTTTCCTTTAAGCAAGTGTATGCATAACATTAAACGATTATCATAACAAGTATGAAAGCTATCAGTAAATGCAAAACATAAAACTAGTTTTGGAATATTAAGAAGCAGCAAAATATATTTATTTACTTTGAATACCTTCTCGGTCTAAATCAACACAATAAAGACCTTCTTCGGTGCCTAAAACAATTCTCTCACGATCTATAAAAATAAAAATTAAATGGAAAACATTTATTTTTTGGGAACTCATTTATGAACAAAGAACAGTTATTTGCACAACAGAGTTTGAAAAATTTTTGATTACCAATAATGGCAGCAGATAAGGCATTTTTAACAATTGAAATAGTGTTATCTAAAATTTCTTTGGCTTGGAAAACCTACAAGAAGAAAAATTAGAAATTAAAAATAAAAGACGAAATTCTAAATTAATTATTTGTGTTATGTCGAGCAAGTGTCACTTACAGTTCGAGATGGCAATTTGTTTCTACGGAGGATACGATGAAGCTCAGTGAGTGCATCAACCCATTTGTTCTTTTCGCTCTCTCGATCAACTAGCATAAGAGTCTGATTCTTCAGACCAGGTGGATCCATCATGGATGTAGTTATCTGAATAATTTTCAGAACATGTTTAATATCATTTCGGGCATCAATAATATTGACATATTTATACATTTTTGCATAAATATTAAGCAAAAAAAAAAGAGTTTAATTTCAATTTTACTTTTTGTGAAATTTAGACTTATGTAGGTACTAGAAGATTTGTGCCCGTCTGAGACGGGCTTTTAGCTTGCCAACAATATCTCAAATCTGATTGTCACCAATTTATTAAGCAAAAATGTAGAAGAAAATCTCATGCATATTGACAGAGTGTTTAAGAAATAAAAAAAGCATGAAAAACAGAAATGATGAATGAATTGACACTAACTTTCGCTTTGCAAAATATATAAATATTCAATTCCAAATTAAGTATGAAAAAGAAAGAACCTTTTAACTGAAACGAAAGTAGGGATCTACCAGAAGTGGAAAAATAAATTAATTCTAAAGGAGTTGCTCCCCAATGAATCAACATAAAATAAAAAAAAAATAAAATAAACTGATGAACTTAGCTAAAAAAAAAAACCTGTCAGAACTCAGAATCCAAACAGTATCCCATGGTGCGCATACTAATTTTTAGACAGACAGAGTGCTTAAAAAATAAAAAAAAGCATGAAAAACAGAACTGATGAAACAATAAGATATTCGATAAGTGGGAAAATAAATTAATTTCAGTATTAACATCTATTTGATATTAACAGAGTTCCATGATGATTGATGAATTTGCATTGATGAAGCAGCATAAATAAATAAATAAATAAAAAAAACAGAAAAACCGCTAAAAAAAGCTGTTTGAGTTTTTTGTTGTTGTCTGGTCTGAATCTCTTTTGGCACATAGCCCACATTCCTGAGCGTTAATGATTTTGCTGTCCTTTTCTATAAGAGATTACATTTTTTTAAATGTTCAATACATACCATCAACAGCAAGAGCTGTTGTTTTCAGGAATGTTGACATATAAAAGATTTCAATAATAATATTACTATATTATGAATTTTCAAAGCTAAACCAAATATAAAAGACAGTAAAAATTTATTGCAATGCACCTCACTTATGAAAGAGCCAAAGAAATGTTAAAATATTATTTTATACTGTGGAAAGAAAAAATTGCTCAAAAACAATGAAATTCATGCAAAATAAAAATAATGATCATGTACTATATTTATGATATTAGCTAAAGCAGCACAAGATGTTCTGCAATATCTTCACAATATTGTACAGCATTCAGAATATTGAACAACACTATAAAAGTGTTCTACAATATCTTTGTTCTAATAGGGAGGGGATTGCTTTACTTTTAAAGCATCTAATCTTTATGAGAAATTCAGTTATCTTATAAGTCTATCATACTGTTTAAAATGTTTCAAATTATAAACATGGTCTCCAATGTAGATCAAACTGTTTTATTTGCAAAAAATGCCATCTTACCCTAAATATACAAGGAATATCCTTCCTGTTAGCGTGAATTACATCAGATTCTAGTACTGAATTGACAGAGAAATCTTCATCTCTACAGAAAAAAATTTAAAAGAATTAAAAAAAGAAATGCACTGAAATCTTGCACACAATATATGAAGACTACAAAATCAATCACCCTAACCAAGTACTGAAATTTTTATAATAATAATTTCTATATTTTGTTATTTTATTTCATTGTGTTAATATAAATAATTAAGACAATTATATCACTCAAAATGATTAAAATCTTTATAAATGCAAGCAAAATCAATTGCTCAAAAATGGTTGTCATATTTATGTATTACTTAAAAAAGGAATCCTAAAATGCACAATTTAAAGAATGATTGTTAAAAAAATTCTACACATTACATCTGACAGGGAAAACATTTTTTATTACTGAAGAATAAAAATTCTTACCTCATGTCTAATACTTGTGAAACGCATACGTAAGGTTGGGCACTTTTGTCCTGGGCTAAGTCATATAGAAAAAGTTTAAAATCACAGACAACGACAAATTGGCGCATCCAGCCTTTTTTCACACCACCTGGTTTTGGAACCTTACAAAAAAGGAAAAATTACTGGAATTCAAATTTTATAACTCTAATAAAATTTACCAAGCAAAATTCATAATTACTGATTTTACTTAAACAAAATGAGAAAGACTAGAAAACTGTTTTTCAAACAATCTTCGAAACAAACAGCAAATGGAAAAACAATAACATGGTACATTTTAAAAAGGCAAAATATTTACTGAAAAAATTGGAAAATATTTAACAATTATAATGGACCATTATTCAACAACAAAAAATAATAAACCTACTTTTACATATCCTTCATATGCAGTACCAATACCACGAGTTGGATCAATACCTACAGGCCTTTTAGCTGTAAAAATATCGAATTAGTTTAATGTCATCATGTAAAAATAAATATCAAAATATATTTTAACAACATTGTAGTACTAACTTTGGTCAGGAGGCACTGGGCACATGGCAGGTACTTTTTCTTGGCAAACAACATGACAGGCAAAACCACACACTGCAATTAAAACACTTAAATCATTATTTTTTTACCTATTTTAAATACAATATCTACCTTTTAAAATAGAAAAGCATAAAAATATTGCTAATAAATTTTCCACACTTTTCAAAAACTATAACATGTAAGAAATACTGCATTTCCCTAGATTAAATTATGGAAAAAACAAAAATGAAGGTACATTTTTTTTTATAATCAACCACCAATAGCATTCTTTTCTTTTTTCCAATAAAATACAAAATATTAATTGAGCATAAGTTGAATGAAGAATTATATTTTACTGCTAGGTATAAACGAAGAATAAGTACATTTTCAAACTGGAGGCTAAGTACACTAAATGTAGCAACAAAAGATGTAATAAGAATAATTAATAAATTACAGTCTAAATCATCTCAGATATTCATGACATTTGAATGAAAGGGGAAAAAAAATGCTATTTTAAATAAACCTATCTAAGTTACTGACACCCATGTGCATGCTTAGTTTTTCTTTAAAATTAAAATTACTCTTAATGAAAAAATAAATTCTGTTCGATAAAAATTCCTAAAAATAAATTCAGTTTTTCCTGCCTCATTAAATTTTTAACCATATAAATATAAATAAAATAATATAATTAAATAAAAAATTGCATTATCATTTAAAAAAATTCATGCCTAAAAAGGTTAAATGCAGAACATGGAAGCAATAAAAAATTAATTAGCTCTTCACATAAACAAATTTTAAAGCTAATTTAAGATTTATTTCAAAAAAGCAATTACCACTGATAAATAATAAACACATAAAATACCTTCACAGACTGCACCTTGCCTGATGAGACCAACCATAAGGGATGTACAGTGGTTGCATTTTAAAGGTGCTACAAATGTTCGGACCAAAAATTGATGGGCTTTGGGCTGCAAATTACAACACATATGCTTAACTTAACAATTAAGTATTCTTCGCAACTTTATATGTATATTTATTAAGATTTCAATGAATACATAGCAAATACATGCTCGAACTAAATAAAAATTTAAACCAAAATAAGATGTATGTGATATAACTAACAAGAATAGAACATTTTAACTAACCTTTGGTGGTAAACTAGAAGTTCTGGTATCTATAATAGGCGATACAGGAGCTGACAACATTTCCTGGAGTAAATATATATATATAAAGCACATTATATAAATATTCATGTTACAATCATTTATTCATTCATATGAGGAATGAAAAATTACATCTAGGTACCTCCATAAACTGCAAAATTACATCTACCATGCATTAAAAATATTTAATTTAGCAACACCAAAGTATCAAAAGTGAAACAGTTTGCTTTTAAAACTTATTAATAATAACAAAAGGGAAAAACAGTTTTAGAGTAATGAATGAAGAAAGAAGAAATTGTGTTTTGCTGCGGTCCATAAAATTTAATTACTTTTTATTAGACCTAGTTTGAATAATCAAAGCATTTATTGGAATTCAAATTATTTTAAAGAAACACAGTTTTCGTAAAATAAGCGAATAAAATTTGCTGTTGTAACAAATGATATAAAGACATAAATTAAATTTAAAAAAAAATATTCAACTCTACAATTAAAATCATGATACAAAATATCATGCAAAACAATATCCATTCTGACCTAAATATTGAATTATTATTTAATGATTCAAATTCAAAACATAAAAAGGCTGCCTTTCATTCTAATTCATAAAACAAAATACTGCTTAACAACAATTGTTATATTTAAAAAATTCATAACGGATAAAACAGTAACTGAGTTTTCTTGCAGATCCTGAAAGAAATATACTCTAAGCTAATATGATACATACAAAGAAGTTTCAAATACCATAATTTATTTCATTATTTGAATGTTTCGAAATTTCTTTCGAATCACAATAGTGTATTTATACTAACTCCACTGTTGTCTGATGCATTGGATTTACTGCTGGCAACAGATGGTGGCTGGTTATCTTCAACATCAGCTTCATCACCAGCACCAGCTGAATCGCCACTTTCACTACGAGCAAGGCGGGTATTTTTCAAAAATTGATCTATAAAGATGAAATGCCTCATTAATTATTGTGCTTACCTCGTTAAAGCAAATATTTATACATATGGATGTTTAATTTCATTAAAACATAATTAATTTCAAGTCATATAAACAATTAAATGTGATGAATCTTTAGCTTAACATCCCATTTTAAGACTATATGAGAGATACTGGGGATGCACCTTGTAATTCTAAACTGTGGTCAAAGGACAACTCTTGTATTCTCTAATCTTCCACATCACACCAACTGATAGCAGACATGCACTGCAAACATGGGGAATCTGGTACATTGAGATTTCTAATTTGCGATCTTAAAGCTGAGACTCTATAACCAGGCTAACATGAATTCATGCAGAACCTTTCATTATTACTTGATTGCAATTGTCTGCAACTGTCTCAGCAGAGAAAACAATACTTAGCAAATTTAATTACTATAAAAATAAAATATCATTAAAAATTATTGCATAAATCATCATCATTCTCCATAAAAAGTATATAAATGAATGCATGCTATACCAAATTTTCACTATACAAAAAGAGTTTAAGTTTTTGTTAATGAAATACACTCAAACACAAGAGCAAGTAACTATTTATTATTGCAAAAAGAGTAAAGGAAAAAAACTCACAATAGTTTTTAATGTATAGGATTTTTAAAAAAGTGCAAATACCAAAGACAAAAAGCAACAAATTCACTGGAGAATATTTAGAATTTATATCAAAAAGGCTGCTTTAAATAAAAGAAAGAAAGAAAATATGAAATGAAATAGATAAAAGTTTCCATCAATACACAATTTCATGAAATATATAAATTTCTCACAGTTGTCTCCCGCTGAATCCAATTTTTGCTGTAAATCTCGAATAATGTGATCTTTCTTGGAAGAATCATTCTTCAAATTTTCGACTTTCTGCTTAGTTTCTTTCAGTTCCCTGTAATTATGAATAACATTCATAAACATATTGAATAAAGTACTTCAACAATATTTGTTGTTCATAACAACAGAAATCGATTGATATTATATTTTTATAGATTCAAAGTGTAGACGCTTTAAGAAAAAAAGCATCATTTCTTTTAAATAAAAAAATTACATAAGAAATGCAATATAACTTTTCTCTCAGAATGTGTATCAAAGCAAATCAAGCTAGTCTTCTTTAATTTAAAATTAAAAGAATATTATTATTAATTTTATTCTAAAGAAGTAAGAAAAAAAAATTACAATAAAATGCATTTCATTTATGTTGTGCAAAAGAAGAACCATTACTATTACCATTTTATTTTATAAATATCAACAATTATTAATTATAAACCAAACATTTAATTAATATTTTCAATTAAAAGAAAAGGACAATTTTTAACGGAATATCAGAATAATAATACCCATTTCATTTATATGTAATGGATATTAATGTTAATCATAGCTGTAATAATGATTTTCCATAAAAAGAAAAATCATTATTGTAATAATTTTATTTTAGAAAAATCAATAATTATTACTGCAATGCATTATAAAATCACTTGCTGATTCACGAATAAACAAATAGAATAACCATGGTAGTAACTGTCAATTCTTTTACTTAAATCAACACTTTAAAACACAGACACATACTTTTGTACTAAAACTAGCTCTGCTCTGACTTTACTCAATTCATCAGCAATTGACTGCTTTGCTTGTATCTCACTGTTTAGACTAGATTGAAGATTGAGTAATTCCATTTTTTCAAGTTTTTGGGAACGCCTATTCCTCCAGTTCTTCTCCTGAAAGAAAGAGGAAATGCTTTTATGCATAGGGGAAAGTGCAGTAAAACCGGGCACTTAAGGTACAAAGGTCTGTTGGAGCTAAAATATTCGACATAGAGCTTGTCAAATTTTATTAAAATATTCATTGTTTATCGGAGTACAATACATCTTTCCAGAAAAGTCACAGTTTCATTAATTTTTTTATCAATGATTTTCTTATAAAAAAAAGTCAAACTACCCAGTTTTACCCCATTCGGGTACACATGTTAATGGTATGGAACTTAGGGAAATTTGATTTTCAGTGGGAAAGTTACAATCATTCTTATTTTATAAGACAATTTAAGAATATTAGTAAAAAAATTCCCATGTAAAGCAGTTGTCTTCTTCCTCCGTGCCACTGCAGCTTTCGTGGGTACATCTTAGAGAGTTTTTACAATGGATTCACCCCTCTTCTTTATATAAACTATAAAAATACATCATTAAAATATAAGCAATCAACGTCTGATGTGTTTTTATCGTCTTCATCGGAGGAATTGTCAATACTGACTGTCCTGGTCTTACACCACTTGGAATACCCAGCTTTACCTTGACTGCTTATATTTATTTGCCAAAATTTAAAACAGATCAACAATTTTCATGTCAGATCAGGCAGTTTATAAAAAACAAAATAGAACTGCGCAATTATTGGAGTAAATCCTTATTGTATGATAGAGTATAAATCCTTAGTAAACATATAATAAGCTGGACTAAATATAGTTTTTATAACTGAAATGATTTTTATGTAAGGATACTTTAAAATCAAACAAACATTCAAGAGTTGACGTCTTAACACAAATAAATCTTCACAGATGCAGTGAATTCAAGCTACAACACGCCACTATGACTGCTTCTTTTTCTTGACTAGTAGAGTGTAATTCAGTATCTGTCTGCTGGATAGGAAAAATAACAGTGCCAGAATCAAGGGTGACCGGTTTTACCCCACTCTCCCCTATAACATATTAAAATTTCCAAAATGAAAAATTACTTTTAAAGATGAAAAACTAAGGGACGGTTTCTACATTTGTAACACATCAACAAGTGATTCAATGATTATTTCATAAAATAAATGCTGCACACTTCCACAATAGGGTGCATTTTGTGTTCAGTGTCATCGTACAGTGTAGAAAACCAAGATACATTTTGGAAAAATATCTATATCGCTTGGTTCAAAATTTGATACAAATATGCAACTTTAGTATGAAGACCCCATGCAAAATTTCATTTATATAGCTCATTGAAGTTTTACATACAGACAGTCACGTAAAGAGACGAACATTCTATCATAGGTGGATTTGAGAAAAAAGTCAATAATTAATTAATTCTAGTCATAAAAAAACATATACCAAATTTTATTCATGCTGCTTTTAGTAATTTTGTTCCCATGCAAACAAATGGATAGACAGGCAGGCCTCACACTGGTGGATTCAGTCCAAATTTTGATACAGAACTACAGTCCTGGTAATAAAGCCACCTGCCAAATTCACCTATCTAGTTCATTGCACTGTTGAGTTATCATTTTTACATGGATATAGATTTACTTTTGACAGATTTTGCCCAAAATTTAAAACAGATCAACAATTTTCATGTCAGATCAGTCCATACCAAATGCCATCCATCTAACTGGTGCTTTTCACACAGATGCAAAATTCCAAAAACAGCTTTTTTTGTACTCAAGATAATGTCAAATGTGGAGATTCATTAAAATCTTTAGGTCAAATTTTTGAGGATTATAATATTTTATCTTAATATACAAGAAAGTAAAAAAACTCTATGCAATTAAACAACGTTTGTTTTAAATATAGAATTTTACTAAAAAGAATATCTATTATTGATGTGTTAAAAAACTAAAATTGGTTCAAATATATCACTTAACATAAATACATTCATATTCAAGGCTATTTAGCTGCATGGAAGGATACACTTTGTAGCTTTCTTCCAACAATAAACTCATTGACATTGACTATAGAAATAGGACAAAGATAATTTTATTAATATAAAGAAGTGAATAAACCTACAGCAGTTGAAGGAGTGAGACCACTGCTTTTGATGTTTTCTAGCTCTTCAGTCATCTTAATGGCTAAAGCTTGTAAATAACTTCGAGCATCTTTCTCTTCACTGACCCTAGAATTAAAATAAAATTACTTAAGCATATGAGGTTATTTAAGGTAATATTTAACTTATCATTTATTTTATGCCTCAAGAAATTAGGTGCATTTTTATGGTTGCAAATCAATAAAAAATTCACAGGAAGTAAGGTAACAAATGTTAGCAACCAAGCAGCATATCCACACACAAAGCTTTTATGAGAACTAACAAATTAAACTTTTTTAGAATCATATTAGAATTCCTTATGGCCATACGGAATCTTCAGAATAAACTGATAAGATTCCTTATGATCTTATTGTAATAAATAACATTTACTTTATCTTTCCTGAAGCTTTAGAAATAAATGTCTAAAGCAGTGGTTCCCAACCTTTTGGTTGTGCGGACCATCTGTTGTGTAAAAAATATTTTGTAACTAACTAAATATATAAGCGAAAAAATATAAACATATATATTTATATATATTATACACACGTATATGTCAGTAATTAGTAAAGCTTACTGTAAAAAGATTTAAAATACAGTCGGACCTCTATTTAACGAACTTCTATTTTGCGAACTTTTCCTTGGAACCAAGAACATTTTGCGAATTTCTTCGTAAAATAACCTCCAAATAACGACGTGCATTCTCTATTTAACGAACTTTTTCTTGTGATCCAACATTTTTTTCCTCCCTATTTCTCAAAATATTTCTGAAAATTTCAAACTTATTCTTTCTTTTAACACATTTTATGGTGATCAATGACCTTGAGCTGGCTTTACCTGTCGCCTAACTCCGCCGAAAGCTGTAAAATCGCTGTCATTCTTTGTATTTCATCCAGTAAGTGCAACCTTTATCCACCCAACACAAACTGTGCACTTCACTAGAAAAACTTTCAATATTCCCTTTTCACCCTCAATGGAGCTGTCCTGTGTCTTTAAACTAGTCTCCCGTTTTCTAGATTGTTGATCAGAGTCGTGCTGGTAATTTCGGTTCTTGTAACTGGAAAATGTCAAAGCGAAAGTGCTTGAGCATCAAAGAAAAATGATGTTGTGCTGACTGATGATTTCCTTTCACTTGATTCTGAAGCTGAAACCTCGGAAACAATTGGATGGTTTGGACAGTGCGAAAAATAAAAACAATACAGCTATGAATTGCGATGACGACGAAGATGATGAAGATGGAAATGATCATGACACAGAAATCAACAAACCTTTGTATGATGAAATGCTAAAATCATTTGAAACAACCCGACGCTGATTACAGTTTGAAGAAAATACGCCTGAAGGGGCTTTTGGTGCATTGCAAAGATGCGAGACATATTATGAGAGAAAACACTTTTTCTAACAAAAAACTCAGACAAAATTAACAGACTTTATCAGTAATTAAATTTAAGGACACATGTGGTGATGTATGCTTAAGATTAATTGTTATAATAAATGCGATAGTGTCATTAAAATTCATTAATTTTAATATAAAATTATTTTTAAAAATTGAAAATACAGTGTATTCCCGGACAATGCTTTGCTTTATTTTGTTTTCCTTGCAGATTTCTTTTTGATGGGTAAGATATATAAAACAAATAGATATTAATTTACAAAATAAAGGAGTGATTAATTACTTTTTAAAATAATATTTGATGTTTATGAGTTTAAAATCTGTTTTGTGTAGTTTAAAGTATTTTAAAAGGTGAATCTCTATTTAACGAATTTTCCATATAACGAACTTTTTTTTCGGGATTTAGCGACTTCGTTAAATAGAGGTCCGACTGTATATTGTTTTATAAAGCAAAAAACGAGGGAAGACTCTTGAAGCTTCCTTGACTTCTACTCTTGACTAGTGTTCCGCTGAACACTAATACGCTATCCATGGCCCACAAGTGGTCCGCCGCCCATGGGTTGGGAACCGCTGGTCTAAAGCATCAGTCATATCAAGATCATGGAGAATTTGAAAACTGCTACATGTGCATATGTTTCGTACACAAACAATTCAGCCACTTTTATTGAAATGTTTGAAATAATAAGAAATATGATCTGAATTAAAAAGAAAATTAATAATAAAAAATAAATCTCAAAAGATTCACTTTCTTCATCAAGAGTTTAAACCTAAACAAAGCAGTATGAGAACACTAAGGCACATAATCTCAATAGAAATAAAAGTCATTGTGGCTATGTATGTGGCTGTTCCACATCTCCTCCTAAACCACTGCACTGATTTAAACCAAACTTGGTACACTTATTATTTAGGACAAGGGAAAGATACCTGTCAACTTTTCAAAGCACAAAAGTTAATTAAACAGTCAGTTAATAATAAATTAAACGAATCCGTTTTTCTGCTGTAAGTTCGGAGCAAATTACCCCCCCCCCCCAAAAAAAAATATTTATATACCATCTTAAAGTTTACAATTTTACCTTTTCAGTGATACAAATCTTGTATATGTGGCATTTTCCCTTCAATTTTTATTAATTTTTCAAAATTTAATAAAAAGTTGATTATATGCAGACTATTTTGAAATAAAGCAAATTTAATGATACTCAGTTGCTAGGCAAAGATGTAATTACTTTACCATTATTTTTCCTGTTTATATTTTTTTCAAATATCGTTTGGCAATGTTTTCATTGGTTCTTAAAGAATTCTAAAGCTTATTTAATTAGATTAAAAAATCGCTGCAGTTAATATCGACTGTCATCTTTACCTGCATTTCCTAAGAAATAATAAATAAGTAATGTTTTAATTGAAAATATATAACTTTGAGTATTACGAGATTTGGAGTTATGTTTTCTTCCAGCCATCGTTAAAACACAAGTCAATCATTCAAATTCCAACAAAGACAAAGATAGTAAAGCTTTTGTAAGCAGATGAAATAGATGTTTGACAACAGCACGCCCCAGAAATGTCGTTTACCGGAAAGCATTGAATTGATGTAAGTCGTTGTAGCCTTAACCTCTGTAGTTGGGAGGTTGTGGTTTTGAATGATTATTATACATATTTTTATGCACATGAGGTCTTAAAAACAAGATAAAAGTAACAGTCAACTATTCAAAGTACAAAAGTTAATTAAAAATTTAGCAAGATTTTGGCATTTTACAGAACATATCTTCCAAAAATGTTATCTAACAAAAACTAATTTTACACCATATTTTTAAAAAAAATAGATTTTTGAGTGACACTAATTTCATTTCCATGCAATTTTTTTCTCTCATTTTAATAATTTTTTCAAAATTAATTTTATACACAATTTGTAGCATTATTTTTTTAATGTTGATGAACAAAAATGCACATACGAAGAACTGTTGCCAAAAACATTTTCAAAATTCTGGAAAACACTAAAAGAAAAGTTTAAAAGCAGAAAATTTACAATTCATTCCAGGATAAACTTTTGTTTCGGTTTATTTTCAAGTTTTTTATTAATCAAAGAGTAATTTAACATCCCAAAAAGTCCATTAAAACCTTTCTTATATTTCAGCAGGGGTGGCGCCAGAGGGGGGAATGGGGGTGTCCGCCCCCCCCCCCCCCCCGTCGAGGAAAAATTTTGTATCCCGTCGGGGAAAATATTTGTAAGGGGTATTCAACTGTAGTTGATAAATAATAATCTGGAGAAAATTTGAGACTAATTTCATTACACTCATCCCCCGTACAGCGGGTCGTGCTCCCTGTCGGGGAGACCTGCCCCCCTGTCGGGCAAATTGGGCCCACCCGTCGGGCAAACTCTAGCACCATTCCTGTACCTGAGTATTTGTGAAAAAAATTTGAAGTACTTATATAACAAATATTACAGACGGAATTAGTTTTTGGTGTTTTTTAAAAATCGTTTGCTTCAATTGATGTTCTTATTTTAATTTAAAAACGTTTCACATGATAAAAAGATTGTGTGTATTATAATATTTTATACAAAAGTATTTTAATCCTGAACAATGCTGGGTATATCAGCTATACACAATAGCTATCATTTTTAAAAAATATTAACATGAAAATATAAATAAAAAATATTGCACATGAAATTAATTTAATCCGAGCAAGGCCAGGTATATCAGCTAGTTCAACATAAAACTGTTTTTAGCGTATATAATACACAAAAAATATTCAATTGTGATATCTATTCAAGATTTTAAATATCTAATATTGCAGATTTTCTCTAATTTTATCATCTAATTTTTTTAATTAAACTTTACATACCATTGAATGATTTCAGACACTTGAGACTCCCACTTGGCAATGGAATCCTTTTTATCTTTAAGGTGGTTGATATCATCGTCATTTTTATGGCGATCTTCTTGCTGCCTATTTACAACTTGAGTTAACTATAAGACCAAACAAATATTGAAATAATTAATTTTTTCAAGTATATACATAAAAAAATAACTAGCTAATTATTAATGAGATCTAAATCAAAATACCCTATCAACTTCCTGCTCAAGTTTTCTAGTTTCTTCTTGCAAAATATTTTTCTCTCGTTCATGAACTTTCTTCAGTTCACTCATCATCTCTTTGTTTTCTGCAGAACTGTAAGATTAAAAAAAAAAAAATCAGAATCAAAAATATTTGAAAATAACAACTGGATGCAGTTATGCAACAGGGACCAATTCCATTTTAAGGTATATCTGTTTTGGAAAACACATTAAAAAATACTGCCGTAAAATTTTTTCAAAATTAATTATAACATAATGATTAGCAGCTTAATCACTATAATTATATTTCACAAGCTACATAATATGCAATAATTAAATTATTAAATATTGTACAGCTTGTGAAGTTAGTTTGATTAACAAACCACATTCACCAAGACACAATTTATGGTATAGAACCTCAAATCTGTAAAACGCAGTGGCGAATCCATGATTTAGCTTGGGGGGGGGGGCGAGGTATAAAAAATTTTCTATCCTAGTGACGAATGTCTAATTTTATGACTTATGTAAACCAAACCACTTTAACTTTACAGCCTTTACTCACCTGACAATAAGAATTACAAAGAACACTACAATATTTTCGATAATTTAATAAGGAACACAATGAAATAACTAGCAAAAACATGTTTTTGACCGCGCCAATGCTACAAATACGAGTGGAATGAATACAAAAGTGGGAAAATTTTCCAGTTTGTCAAAAGCCAGGAAGAAATGTTGTCACTTTTTTAAAAGGGAGATTAAGAAAAAGCTGAGTGATTTTAAAAAAAATAAAGAATTCTGATCTAGCTTGGGAGGGGGGCTAAAAGCCCCATAGCCCCCTGGATTCGCCACTGGTAAAATTGCATTTCGTTCCTGATTGCAGCCAATGTAGACATCAATATTATCTTTATATGTGCATAAAAAAAGCCTTCTTACCTCTCAGAATGTGCTACTTCAATTTTTTCTTTCAATGACATAATCTGAAAAATAATAATATATAAATAAAAAAACTAAGCCTTTTACCACTTTATGAAACAATAAATTTTGTAAACATTTTTATTCAATTAAAAAATGAAGAGTAGAACTCTGCAATCAAAATCAATTAACTGCACAATAATATTTCTAGCACTGGATATTTATCATCCAATGACTATGCTATTAAGAATGTTACATTTACGGATAATAATTAAACAGAATATTATTATTATTTATTAGAGAAATAAGGAATAATAAAATATAAAAAATAGTGTCAACAATTTAGTATGAAATATTGTTGCTGAAATACTCAATATTTGTGTTGTATAATTTGCAGTACAAAAAATGTTAAAATACTGAAGAAGTACACAGGATTAATTTTTTACCCATTACAATACAAAATTTATTGCGAAATAAACAGCTTAAAATACACAAATTATCAAGAATGCAAGACACTTAAAGTCTCCATGTTTCACTTAATTCACAACCCATTAAATACAACAAATGAAACACATAATAAATATTGTGCTTACTGTTATATACACAAAGATAATAAATTTTATTTCAATATGAAGATAAATTTTTTCACATAAAATTTTGAAAATGAAATCATATTTGTTTATAAATTATATATATTTTTTAAGTATATATATAAAGTACATCTTAAACAGATGTTACAAAAACCTGGAACACAATTATAAAACTAAACATATTTACAACATAAAAATTTGCTTTTGAGATTATGGTTACTTAACCTCAAGGTATGTTCAAAAAAGTTAGGTGGGTGTTCAAGTTAGTTTAGCTTGGTCCCATTTAGAAGATACACAAAAGTTATTTGGGGTGGACTTCATACTTTTGAGCCATTGCTAAATGAGGATGAAACTGCACTGACAACTGCTTTTTTAAACCTCCACACCACACAAGAAGACAATCTTCAAATTTCGATCTTTACGAATATTATACTTATTGCAGACGGTAATGTAAAGCAACATTTACCTCTCTCTCCATAGCTTCTATAGTTATATCAGCTTCTCTGAGTTGTTCATGAAGAGCTGCTATATCTATATGATATCTAGTTTGCTGCTCAGTAAGAGCTTCATTCTTATGCAAATCCATTCTCTCCAGTTCCATTTTCAATCTAAATATAAACAAAAATCACTACTTAACTGAAAAATTGAGACCAAAGTTACCATCCTAGATGTAAGCATATTTTCACATTATTGCAGCAAAATAATTTAATAAATTTTGTAGATGGTTTGCATTTTATAAAGGGAATTTAAGGAAAATTAATTATTAAATCTGAAACAAAATTATTAATAAATAAAAATAAGTATCCAATGAAAACATAAATACAAATGCATTTTCATTTTTTAAAAAAGTTGTATGGCAGCTTTCTTTGAGTCAAGGTCTTTATGGAATAATCAAAAGAAAAGTGCTTAGTATTATGCGTTACAATAAATGAAGGCACAAATGTGATAGTTATGAAAGATTTTTAGTATATTTCTATTCTCAAGTTTATGGTTAATCCTGAGTCTGAGGAGATATGCTGAAAAATAAATGAATATTTTCTATTCTCGTGTACATAAATAATATGCTCATTTATGAATGAGTAGATCCAACGGAAAACCCCAGTAAATTTTTTTTCTCATACATATAAAAAAAAGTTCAAACGAACATGATTATATAATACAGAATATATAATAATATAGTACTAAAAACAAAAAGTTCCGGGAATAGTTTATAAGATATGTATTGAAATTAAAAATGAATTAATTGCAGTTACACAAATTCAAACTATATTGACTTGAAGGTATTCCCTTCTTGCATTAACAGCATCGCCCCAACATTCCTACAGTTATTGAAAACACTACCTGAACACAATATCTGAAAGCCCCAACAGCTGCCACATTATATTTTGAATAGTTTCCTAAGACATTTAAGAGTTTTGCACCTTCTATCCTTGCATTTCTATCCTTCGAAAGAAGTGTAAAACACCTGGTGAGAGATTGGTTGAGCATGCTAATTATTGTAACTTTTAGCGATTGGTGGCCGATGTACAGGGATACTGTCATGCAATGTTTCCTTCTAAAAGTATCTCTTTAAATGGCAAAAAATTTCCCAGTTCCTTACTTACAATTTGGCCCTGTGTGGAGGAATTCATAATGAACAACATACTTCTAATCAAAAAACTACCTCCAACATCATTTCCACCTAGTTTGGGTTCATCTTTATAACTTGCATGACATTCATAGTCAGTGGCGAATCCGGGGGGGGGGGGGGTATCGGGCTGCAGCCCCCCAGTACTAAGTCAGAATTCTTGATTTTATTTAAAATCAGTATAACTGTTTGTTCTTAATTTCTCTCTTT
The DNA here is from genome assembly GCA_013235015.1 of Araneus ventricosus. Lineage (NCBI taxonomy): Eukaryota > Metazoa > Arthropoda > Arachnida > Araneae > Araneidae > Araneus > Araneus ventricosus. Next base: position 334,282 of record BGPR01000125.1, read on the forward strand.
TAAGAAAATAATAGAAACATGACAATATTGCTCTCTGGCTTGACAGGTTCGAAAATTTTCCTACTTTTCTAGTCATTCCACTTGTACTTGTAGCGTTGACGCGGTTGAAAACATTTTTTGTCTAGTTATTTCATTGTATTTTTTATTAAATTATCGAATGTATTGTATTGTTTTTTTTTATGATTCTTATTGTCAGGCGAGTAAAGTCTATAAAGTTAAAGTGTTTTGGTTTATATAAGCCATGAAGTTTGACATTCGCCATGGCGATACAAAATTTTTATGACCTCCGGGGGGGGGCGGGCGACCCGAATACTGGATTCGCCACTGTTCATAGTCAACTGTACGTTTGCACTGTGTCATTACATTTTTTTGAGTTTCAGACAACACAGGAAAGTTCCAAGATGGTTGTCATTAATAAAATGATGCTGTTCAATAGCTGGTATTTCAAAATCCGATGATGAAAATACTTACTCTCAATGATAATATCTAAATCATTCATGAACTGGGAAGCCACCATCGCCTTTATTGGTCATCTTTTAGTTTGGTGCCAACCCAGCAACAATGAATTTTCCATCTGGGCGGGCGCGGGGGCAGGGAGGGGGGGGGGGCCGGATGGGCGATTTTTTTTTTTATTTCATTAGTAATATATGTACAGAGAAGTAGATTAGTAGGCTATACACAAGGCAAACATACACTTTTGGTTCCAATTTTATTGTATCAGAAAAAAACTTGCAAGAATCATCATATATTATTGACTAGCCGCCTTCGGCGACCAGCTTGTTCGCCGGGAATATAATTTCAACTGAATCTCTTATGTATAAATTGATATTCATGGTTCCCTTAACAAAGTAATTTTAAGTTTCAAATTTTGATAAACATTTAACCCAAGTTCTTTCAGTAGCCTTGTACCTATTCTGTTCATTGTCTGCATGAATGTCTCTAATGGAGTTCAGCAGTGGCGAATCCAGGGAAGGGAGGGGGGTGCTCTGGGGCCGCAGCCCCTCCCAGAGATAAACCAGAATTTTTGATTTTATTTAAAATCCCTACGGCTCTTTATTATCAATCTCCCTTTTTTGAAATAATAATAAAAAACCATGACAACATTGCTTTTAAGCCAAACAGGCTCGAAAAATTTTCCACTTTAGTAGTTATTCCACTTGTAGCATTGATGCGGTCAAAATCATTTTTTTGGTTAGTTATTTCATTGTGTTTTTTTATTAAATTATCGAAAGTATTGTAGCGTTCTTTATGATACTTATTGTTAGGAGAATAAAGTCGAAAATTAAAGTTTGGCTTATATGAGCCATGAGGTTTTACATTCGTCAAGACGATACAAAATTTTTATGACCTCAGCCCCCTCCAGACCCAAATCCTGGATTCGCCACTGGAGTCGAGAAACTGTATATGTCATGTAGCATACAATTTCCCGTTGTTATTATCAACTTCACTCTCTTATTCCTCCTGCAAAACATGCATTTGATTTTAAATTTAAAATGTTGCAGTACATTTTACATCCAGAAGCATGTTAGCTGGATGAAAATATGCTGGTTAAAACATATCATTAAACACTAAGATATTACCTTAGCTTTCAACAATAAAAGAGAAACACGCAAATAAATATTTGTTTAATCAATGAAAACGGTTTGAATTGCATTGCAACAATGAAAAGTATTGTTGCAAATCATGCCAAAAAATATATTTAAAAATTTATTGAAATTAGAGAAAAATTATTCTTCAACTTAATTAATATCCTTGAAAAGGTAATTTTTTGCACTTTCAGATGGTGTAAAAATGGTTTTGGGACTGTAATATTTTAGAAAGTTATTAAGGGAAAATGTCGAAATTTTGCTTAATTTTTAATTAATTAAAATTTCAAAAAAATTGCTCTGAGATTGCACATTCCAACCCTCCAAAGTATGTTTGTGTCAAATTTTGTAGCTCTAGGTGCAGCGGTCTGGCCTGTAGAGCGCCAACACACACACACACATTCTCCTTTATTATTAGTACAGCTTAATTATAACACAGTGCCTTGTAGATGTATAATAAATGTAAAAAAAATGTTTATTAAAGCTGGAAAGCTTCAATAAAATACAATTAATATTAAGAGCTGAAACAAAAATAATTCACCTGTTAACTTCCTGCAATGCCTCCAGATGTACAGGACTTGGCGCTCTGCCAATATGTCTTTGTTTCATTGCCTCCATTTCGTCTTCTAGATGATGGGCATATTCTTCTGTTCTCTCTCGAAGCCTGCGTTCTTTGGTTGCTTCAGATTGGGCTTCTTCAATGCGGGCCTCAAACTGCGCGAATATTTTGGTCTGTTTTAAAGTTCAATTCATTATGCAAATGGGACATTTCTTATTGAATGAAACATTGCAGTGTTGTTTTTATATGTTTGCTTTTGATACAATAAAATAACCTTCTAAAAATTAAAGGTGCTAACAGTTTTCATTTACATTTCTTTTAATATGCTACACCAAATAATTGTTTTGATACAATAAATTAAAAGACATTAACATGCATTACTTTTGTTTGCATTAATTAATTTTGTTTGCAGAAAATATGAACTTCCATAGTATGAAACTATACTGAAGAATTCCTGATGATTGAAAAATATAATATAATACAACTCAAAATCCTAAAGAGATTTTTAAACCCACATCTCTTTAACACCTGAAAGTATTTTCAGTATATAAGCGAACTCATTTCAAAGAAACTTTAAGTTTTATGTTGAGATGTTAGTAAGAGAATCTGTAGTGAATAATTAATTTAGTTACATTAGCTGAGCTCAGGAGTGTCAAACTCGCGGGCCGAATGTAGCCCATAAAGAGCATCTTTGCGGTCCAGCAAACATAACAGAACGTAACAGAATTTTTAATAAAAATTTCATAGCTTTAATTTTAAAATTCCTAATTATACATAATTAAATATTAATAATGAACCACGAAATTCGCCAATGACCGATTTCTTGTCATGTTACATTCATAGAGATCATCAAGATCCAATGCTGTTCAGATTTAAAGGCAAGAGTCAGCAAAGTTGGGACGCCTGAATTTTACAAACATTTGTCAAGCCAGGTTTGAAGACACTCGAAAGCAGGCATAAGAAATCAGTGGCGGCGGGGGGGGGTCCGCCGCCCCCCCCCCCCAACTTTTTGCTAAATTTTATAATTGAGTTGTCGACCTCCTATACTTCCAGGTACTTTTAGATGTCTATAATTTTTTTGCCCCCCCCCCCGCTTTTTCAACTCAATCGCTGTCACTGTAAGAAATTATTCCATGTATAGAAGAGTTTAGACTTATGAAAAGAAAGAATAACGCTGTGGGATACTGATATTCACCTTGGGTTAGTTTTGAAATCGATCACTGCTGACGAAATATCCTTCGAAGTAGGAAAGATAGCAGTAGAGAAAAATGTTTAATGTCAGGAAGAAAATATCAACTTTAACACTGTTCATTTTTATATTGTGTTTTCGAAATAAACCCGCATTTCTATAAAAAAATTGAAGTTTTTTTTGCGGTCCACATAAACTTAAGACCTTGTTTATTTGCCATGCTAGAATTTGAGTTTGACACCCCTGGTTTCGCTATATCAACATCACATCTTAAAGGAACATAAGGGCTCTTTTAGAATGAACCTCATAATTTTGAATCATGGTCAAATGGCAAGGCTGCGATCTGAGGTGGTAATCCACTTCGAAATTTCCACACCATAGGACATTTGACCATCAATATCATGTTTAACATCCACCAGATCCATACGCTCAATGGATCTTTAGTGTAAGTGGATTTTGAACCTGATATACTCTCCAACGCCGAAAGTGAATCCTTACTACCAAACTAACACAGCACCAGGTACAGTGAAAAAGAATATTCTACGCTTACTCATAGAAGATTCAGTTGCATGTATGCTCCCATACTTATTCGTGGTAGTTAAAAAATGCCAGCACCTTTTTTTATAACTCAAATATTAAAACAACGATTAAATACGATATATGTATTTCAGTACAAGATATTATGCTTAAAAAATGCAATGCTAAAAAACTTTTCAGAAAGATCATGGCAAAAATACATTTGTGAATATTCACACTATAATCAGCGACAGCTCAAGTCTCTCTAAAAAAATCCAATATTTTAATCATTCGTTTAATTTCGCAGAAGCTTTTTAAGGAAGTAATCTGCCATATTTTTTCAAGCAGAATTAAATTATTATTACTTAAAAATATCAACATTTGTATTTTTACCATTTGAAACTATATCATTTCAACTAGTTAATTTAATAGTTAACAAACACAATTAGAAAATAGGTTTATTCAACAACATTCCTCTTAGGTTATGAGATTAAAATCAAGTCAAGTAAACATTTTTTTTAATATCAAAATAAATTAAAATCTAAAAATATATAGTGTACCTCTCTTCGAAATTTTTCAGCTTTTCTCAGGTCTTGACGCAATATATCAATCTTCTGCATGGCTGTTTCCAATTCCTCTTCTTTGTCCCTTACTTGCCTAGACAGTTTCTGCTTTTGAGCCCTTAGTTCCGATAACCTAGTTAAAAATGTGCTTAATTAAAACATGGAATATTAATCAATAACTTCCCATTTGAAACTATGAATCAAAGGACAGTAGAACATAAACTCAGGTTAAGGGAGGGGAGTAACCAAATGTTAAATTTTTAAATGAAAAAGGAATGGTATCATGACTCAAATATGATTTATTAAAAATGGTAATACTTGTCCACTTCCAAGTGACTGTTTATACACAGTATAAAAATGACAGTCACTAAAATGACTACTGCTAAATATCGTGGAAGGGACGGGGCCTTACTTATCACTAACTTCAGCATACTCAGTCATAGCAAGCTTCCTTTGGCCTAAAGCATCTTTCAGGTCTTTGGCTTGGAGTTTCAGCTTCTCGTGACAGTCCATGAGGTCCTAGAATAGAATAATTCTGATTAAACTATAACAAAGATATACTCGGAACACTTTGTCTTATACTTCTATTAACTAAATGAACATTTGATTGTTTATAACAATTGTTAGCTTCCATCCCACTCCTAAATTGCTGTGCTATTAATATGCTTCATAATTATCAGTAGCTTATAAGAAAATAACCGAATTTCATATATACTAGGAACCAGTGGTGAATCCTTTAATTCTATAAACACAAGGTATATTTAATCTAATGATTTTTCTAAAAATTTTTGACAAAAAAAATAACATTTGATTATATTAACTAAATTTTGACAAATATTTAACTATATTCCATTTGAAATCTTGAATAATTAAAACAACAACAACAACAACAAAAAAAAACAACAGAATTTCAATTCAATTTAAACGAAAGCAACAAAATATTTATAAATAATGCATATTTTACCCTATGAAGCTCATCATTTTCAGCTTTTGCAAATCTAAGAGCTTTTTCCAACTCTCGGATTCGCAGAATCTTTTCATCTTGCAGAGAATCCAATTCTTGCTTTCCACACATCATATCCCTATGTTCTTTTCGAAGCTTACTAGTTTCCACCTCCAATTCTGTAAAGGAGAAATTCGACATAAATCATTTTGTAAGTTACAAAATGGCAATTCACCCAAAATAAAATCAGTGGGAGCATTGGCGGATTTTGCCAATATGAGGCCACAGGCGTAAAATTGCTTTGAGGCCCCCCTTCCCTATCCACTGTCACAAATTCGCCGTTGGCTTAGAACTACGATGTACGTCGAATAGGTTTTGAGGCCCCCTTGATTCTCGAGGCACTAGGCGGGCGCCTCTAACGCCTGTGCGAAAAACCGCCACTGAGTGGGAGTGGTCTCCCTAAAACTTTCTTGTATCCACCCTAACGCGGGTGGGGAAAAAATACACAGAGCGGCAGTAATATAGATAGTTCCCTAGACAAGAAGGGAAAAACGCCCGAGCCGTTTTTTTGTGTTGTACAATGGCAAAGAAACCAAATATGCAATGTGAACTTTTTTTTCAACCTATTGAAACGAAAATTGGGCACAATTAATGCTCTAGACATCATATCAATTTTTATTTATCCAAGTCTCAGGGTTTAGAAATTAGCATGTTAACAAGTACGCGATTATACAGACCGACAGACAGTAAACCCTCTAACGGATTTGGTCCAAAATTTGATATGGATCTACATTCCTGATGAAAAAACTGTGCACCAAATTTTATCTATTTAGCTATTTAAGTTATTGAGTTATTGTGTTAACATGAACACGGACACGCAGACATGCTGACGGATTTTGTCCAAATTCCGACAGAAAACTAGAAATTATGTGTAAAGATCACACACCAAATTTCATCCCTCTAGCTATAATAGTTTTTTGAGTTATCATGTTCACACACAGACAAAATTCCAAAATTGTGTTTTTCGGCCCCAGGGAGATCTAAAACGTGGAGATTCATCAAAATCTCGAGTTCGAATTTTTGACAATTACAATACTTTCCCTTTGTATACTTCGTATACGAGAAAGTAAAAATATTGCAAGCGATGGTTCGTAAGCTAAGAATCCAGAATTTTTTCCTGAAGTTTTTGGCCCATTAACCATAATTTGGCCATGCTGTGCTAAATTCTGGAAAGATATTATAAACTGACATTGGTAAAGTTAAAGGCAAAAATGATGAAATTATTAACCGTGAAAGTATAAAACTGAACAAGATGTAAAATAATGATCCAAAAAAGGTTTAAATCTGAGATTTTATGTTATTTATAATAATGTCCAATTCTGAAGCTACAAAATGGTTATTTTGGGATAAAACTCGCAATTTTGAACTGTGATCTGATGATAAGGATGACATCTGAGACAGCACTTCCCTCTCCAAATTTTCATTCACACCAGTGGGAGGGCATTTGAGCCCCGACAGATTTAATGTACTTCAGGCCTGCATCTTCAGTAGAATCGGGCCTCGAACTCGTAACCGTCTGGCCACGAAGCCGAAACTCTACGAAGGCCACCACAGCCTGTTTAAATTTAAGAATAAAATCCAATGATTTAAAAAATTCTAAAATGCTAGCATGAAAACGGTGACCAATAAGTATGATGAATTACACTCGTATTCATAATAAATCATAAACTCTCGGCAGGAAAAAGTTGGAAAATATTATAGAAAGAGAAAAGAAAGGTTTTAGAAATGATTGCAGAGTCTGTAACTCTGAGACTCCAGCAGAGACGCCACCAATGATCTAAAAAAGTCAAATTATAGGTAGCAGAAATTTCGCAAAAAAGAAGACAAACTTGCTTGAAACATATTTATGAAATATGACATATTTACCTGATTTTCTTTTCCTAAGGCTGTTGATTTCATCTTGCAGTTTACGACTTTCTGCTTCCGAGTTTCTATTTTTGCCAAAATCTTCTCCATCCATAATTAAGCCTTGTTGTTTAAAAAATTTTGACATTTCTAAAAAAGTTGAAATGAATTTTTTTTTAAAAGGCTGATATTACAGATTTTTAACAAAAATTACAATATAAATTTCAGTGTTTTCTTTGCTGCAGATGTAACAGCTACATTTAATTTAATCATATATTAAAAACAGTAAAATCTCACGTAGCCGACACACACTCTATCGTGATTTTGAAAATAACGGCACTTTTGAAGACATACATTTCAATACAAAATTTAGATCTATGGCATAAAAATAGTATGTAATGAGTTAGATGAAGAGGAGATGCAGGTTTGAGCGTATCTAGACACTGTCACTGTCTATCCTGATGAACGGAAAAGGAGAAAGATGATGATGAGGAGGAGGGAGAGGATGAAGAAGGGGACAACATTCAAGATCAGATGATTGATTGTAAACTTTCATAAAAGTTTCTATACTACTAAAACTTTCTAAAGTTTCTTTCAAAAAGTCAGTATACGTTGTTATGAAGCTTCACTGTATACACAATGAATCTTAAAGCTCCAGCGACAATTTTGTAAGCAGGAAGACATTTGAAGTATATGTCATAACACTAGGAAATCAGTGACGCAGAAGATAAAGGGCGCGGTCTCTACAATAGCACAAAAATATTGAACGATATTGAACAATATCATATAATATCGAGGAATATTGTACAATATCGGGCAAAATGTTGTGCTACTTGGGCAATGGGCAGCCCCGTGCGGCACTTCGAATGGGGCGACAAAACATGCATCAGACATGCAGGAAAACAATTTTACAACTAAGAGCGGCATTAGCTCAGACATTAGATACGTAAAAAAAGTAACTAATGAAATTAATTCGTATTTTTCGTCTTCTGTCGGTAAATTGCCGATACTTGTAAAAAAGATTGGTGGTGGACGCATGATTTTGCAACCTATCTACAGAAATCGAGGGCGTCAAACGACGAATTATGCTACTAACAAAATGTTTTTTTCGCAGAATTTATAATTTTATTTTGAAGTCTATGTGCCATTTGTAAAGGGAGAGCGGCATGTTGAAAGTTCGCCCTGGGCAACAAAAGTTGCAGCTACGCCATTGTAAGAAATGCAAACCTTTCAAGTGATAATGGTATTTTTAAAATGTTGTTAAATTTTGTTTTCCTGAAATATAAAATTACGTCTCAGTGTTTTAATTTTAAATCATAAAAAAATAAGGTTAAATTTTCGATCATTGATTTTCGATATTATTTATTTAATTTTAGCTGACACATAAAAAAAACATGATCACACGACTGTGCATGGTGCAATTTCAACATTACAAAATATGAACTGCTACATTCTACAAACATGTAATCAATTATATGGGAAAATCTGTCATTCGGCATCTACGAGGTCACATTATTATTGTCAGATAAGAGAGATTCTACGGTAATCTTAATATAAATAAAAGTCATTGTGGGTTTGTATGTTTGTATATTTGTATCTATGTTCCACATCTCCTCCTAAACCACATCACTGATTTCAATCAAACTTTGCACACTTATCAATTAGGATCAGGGGAAGATTAATGTCAACTTTTTAAAGCTCAAAAGTTAATTAAACAGTCAGTTAATTAAAAAGTAGCCGAAACAGTTTTTCCGCTGTAAGTTTGGAACAAATTATCCCCCAAAAATTATTTTTATACCATCTTAAAGTTCAAAATTTTACCTTTCTAATGATATCAATTTTATAACTGTAACATTTGTCCTTCAATTTTTATTATTTTTTCAAAATTTAATTAAAATTTGACACGCAGACTATTTTAAAATAAATCAAATTTAATGATACTACATAGAATTGATACTGATGAGTTGCTAGGCAACTTTGCCATTATTTTTTCTGTTTATTTTTTTTTTCAAATATCGTTTGGCAATGTTTTTATTGGTTCTTAAAGAATTCTAAAGCTTATTTAATTAGACTAAAAAATCACCGCAGCTCATATTACCTGCGCTTCCTAACAAATAATAGATCCTCAATAGTATATTAAATGAGAAAGTGTGTGTGTTTGTTATGCTTTCACAGCAAAACTACACGTGGAATAACTTATTTTTAATGTCAAACATCACGTGATCATAAAGCAAACCGCGATTATGTGATCTTTCTGAGAAAATAACAAATTTATTTATGGAATAATAACTGAAATTACTCAACTCGACGCTTGATTTTCATTTTTTGAAGTTTGCAGTCTATTTAATTTTAGTTATTTATATTTGTATCTTTTCCATATCAGATTTTATTCAAGAAGCTGTCGATAAATTGACATCGGGACAGAAATCTATTGATAGATATGACAGCTGCAAGAGTTTTTAGATTAAAATTTAGAAACTAATGTTAATTATAACTAAAGGAAAATATGCGAAGATATAGTATTTTGTTTTATGTATTCTTTTGAATGGTAGAAGTGGATGACATATAGCATGATGGATGGTATATTCCACAAATTATAAGGGCCTGATGATACCATTGAGTACAATGATGTAATTTACAGTAACGAAGAATATATGAGGAATAGAGAATGGTTGCTGAAGTGGTAATTTTGGCACTGATTAATGAAAGTTTAGGTCAGATAAATAAAAAAAATATGTCACAAATGGAGGGAGGTATTATAGAATATCTACCTGTAGATATGCTAATGGGCAATAATAATTAACATCAACTTCTTCATATAACAGATAACAAGCTCTTCAACTCCTTTAGAATTGTCAAGGGTACTCTTCCAACAAACTGAGATTAAAAGTCGGTGTGCCAGTACTATTGATACGTAACTACTGATACTGCGCACGGTTACAAATTGCACACCTAGGTCCAAACGTCGTGAGAGTGTTTTTAATTTCACGCATTCCGATAATACCGAAGAATTTACCATCCAAGTTCAAAATGTAACAATTCCCTTTACAATTAGCATTTGCCAGGTTCAGGGCCAGACACTCAAAGGGGCAGGCGTACATTTGGAAAAACCATACTTTCCCCATGGGCAACTATATATGGCGTGTTCACGTGTGTCCAGACCACAAAACCTCTACATCCGTGCAAAAAACGTAAAAGGAAAAACGTAGTATACAAAAGTGTGTTAGCATAGATAAACAAATTACCTAACTATAACAGCATACACTCCTGTTAGTCGTCCAATTATGTATTGTCAACAGTCAAAACTTTTAATTTCCTGTATCAACATGTAACGAAACATTTACATTCGTGAATTAAAAAAAAAAATTAATAATTCAAATTCTTCGCGCACGAAGTCGCGGGTAACAGCCAGTATGCAATAAAATGTGGATAAAAAAATGATTTTATGACAAACGAATGAATATTCAATAACTTTAAATCTGTGACACCTTTTATTTGGAAGAGAAATATTAACAGGAATATAAAATCAGTTATATGTACCTCTGAGTCGCCTCTGCAGTTCCATCTTATCATGTTCAAGCTTCTGTATCCTCTGTTCATAAACAAAATGGTTTTCGTCTCCGTGATAATCGATTCCATTTTGCATACCAAATCCCGATAATCGACTGAAACGGAAGAAGCAACCAATCATTAAATTAAAATCATATTTCAAATTACAAAAAACCAATAGTTCATACAATTAAAGATTGCAGTTTTGAAAACTTCATCAAAATATACGCGCTTAAAGTACGCACGATTTCAAATTGTGTTACCCCTCTCAACACAAATACCAAGAGACGAGAATAAAAATATAAACATCGAAATAGCGTTCGAGAGAAAAGAGTGAGAGTTATGGAAGTAATGTCTTCTAAATGAAAGTGGCCATGAGTTTCATTCGAGTCTTAGCGCTCCTAGCGACGAATCTTGGACGTTAGAGATTTCACATCCAAAACTATGATGGAGAGAAGAAAAAAAAATAGCAAAACCTCTTTAGTATAATATGATGATATTCATCAGCAGTGTAGCGGAACAGGCCGGATCGACATTCCAACACTGCTGCTTTTTTCTATCAGAAATTAAAAAGAATTAAGATACCTCCTAAAAGCAACGCGATCCCCCAAAAATATGATTGGTATTTCAAATTAATAAAAGTAAATAAGCCACTGGAAAGCTTCATCATATTTTCTATATTACTTACCTATGTCATTATTTTATGTTGAAATTACTTACTTTTATAGTATAACTGGAAATTAACTTAGTTTAAAAATCATTCTTTAAGACATTCATTATATTCATGCTTTGAATTGCAGTGCACATTAGGTTAACGTTTGATAAAAAAATAAAATAATAATTGTAAAATATACATTCTTTCATTGTTGACATAACACCACTAACACATTCCCGTGCCTTGAGAGTCATTGTGACTCTCTATAAGCGGTTTAATTTCATTGTTGACAGTTAATTATTTCGTAATTCCGATTCCTAGATAAAATATTAGGAAACCTAGATACATTTTAAATATAAAAAAATATTATGAAGTAATTCCCTTGCTCACCTCTCAACAATACCATCCAGGTCATAGCGCTCGAGCACTGCTTAATTTACGATTACCCCCTGATATTCTTGCACAACAGCTTAATCAGAAGCCTCGAAATGCATATCTCAAGGAAGATCAACGTCAAAATAACATCACAAAACGAACGAAGAAGTGTTAAAGACAGATACAAATCAATTCATAAAACTAACATTATACTCAGAAATTGTGCAACAGCAGGACATTATGAAGAAGAAACACATGAAATAATTTTCATAAATTATTCCATGTGTTCGAAGGGTCCATCATTCGCAGCAATTCCAAGGCTTTCGATTAAGTCATTTGTGAAAGTAGCGATCACTTAATATTACATCGGCGATGCTTAATACTTTTGCATCTGACTTTTTCATTATCTAATATATAGTTTTTATTTAACATAAAATATCTAACTTTCAAGATTCTCAACCAGGATGCTGCTGAGTCTGTCTAAGGTAATAATGCATGGTCACTTCTCTATACATAGACATTACTTCTATAAGTCTAGCAGTGGCATAGCGAAGGTAACTGGCGCTCGGGGCATAATATGCTTTTTTCGCCCCCAGTCGTCATCATTGGTTTAGCAAGGATTAATGGCGCTCGGGGTAGGGTATTATTTTTTCTCCCCTTTAAGGAATTTCATTTTAAAAAATTACATAAACGCACTATAGCTTTATCCCCATGACACCCCGGAATGTCACCCGGGGGCATCTATATCCTCCTTGACCCCCGGTCGCTAGGTCACTGAAGTCTGGCTTTCCTCGTTCAAATGTGATTTCATGGTATACATTATACACCACAAACGTAGAAACAGGGATTTCCTTGTAAAAGTAGCCTCTTTACACCCATCCTTTACTGGCAATGAAACATTACTATATTGCTCAGAATAAAAAGTTTTCATATAGTTAAAAAAATCTTTTAAACACTGAAATATATATATATAAAGATAAAAACCTACCTTTTAGCAGAAAAAGTAAAACCAACAAAAGGGAGATGAAGACCAGAGAAAACAGAATTTGAACTTGGTGGCACAGAGTCCTAAGAGATAAATATAAAGGCATCCTTTAGAAACAAATTTTATAAAACAAGTACGGTTGGAAACAATATCAGCAAACAATTTTCATGTAACTGATCATAGTGCTTTCATGATATTCAATATTACTATTGTCAGTGACAACTTAAGCTGAGAGTTTAGGAAAAACTATATGGTGTATCATTCAGCCCAGTTCAATAGCTCCGAATATAACACTAACATATTTAACATACAGTCAAACCCCGTTATAACGTAACCTCAACGGAGCGATCCAGAAGTTCACTATAGCCGAGTGTTAACTATATCTGATTTTTCAAATATTGGTTACACAAGATTTCCTAAAATTCTTAAATGCATTTCTGTGTTGATCAAATTAATTACACTAAATTGCAATTAGTAATGGGCTATAATAAATTAAAATAAATATTTGTTCTTTAAAAATTAAACAGTGAAATTAATTGTACTTACATTTATTTTTCTAAAGTATGAAAATAAGTAGTGATTTTTCCTTAAAGAGTTGAAACTAAGCCTGAAAAGTGGGAATTTTGGTTCATTATATCCGAATTCCTTGCTTTTGAAAACGTTATCAGCACTTGAAAATACATTAGTGGCTTAGGAATTCGGTTGGGACTGTTTGAAAAGTTCGTTATAACAGAGGGATCGTTATATTCCGGGCTCTTTATACCGGGTTTGACAGTATTTGAAAAATAAAATTAATTATTGTGTCATGCACTGATGATGTGGTTGCCTGTAGCTTTCAATGCATTATCAATGTGAGTTGTCACTGACTCTGATATATGATTAGATGTTCAATTGGAAAAAAATTATTCATCATTATTACAAAATTGAAATAGAAAAAAAAAGAGGATCTTACCGATCCTTTCAAATCCGTCTCATCAACATCAAAATTAGATGTATCACTGGGACTGCTAACTTCAGGAATGTAGGGTGCTTCCGCTGTTTCAAATTAAATTCAACAATGTAAGTTAACAATAAAAATAACCCTCGTCCACAGAAGAAATAAACAAATAATAAAAAAAACCCGTCATGCTTCTCTACAAATAAAAACACATTAAAACCCACCTATGATTCTATCTTAATTCAAAAATAATTTTAAATCAAAATTAATATGTCGCTTCATATTGTCATGTTTGAAGTATATTAATCCAGAGTAGTTACAACAACAACAACAACAACAAAAAAACGATATTACCCAGAAGTTTATTTTTATCATGCACCAATATGAATTTTGCTGGAGATATAGTTGGATTATGAAGTTGCTTACACTCGAGATAAGTTATGTGTATGCCCACATGATAATTTAAAAAATACATTATAATGTGAAAACTTTGATCAAGTGGTCACCATCTAAATCACAGTAACAACACTGCTTTCAGAAAGCTATATTTCTGTTGACAATAACAAAGCATAATCAACTAGTCTTCTTATATACAATACTGTGTTTCTGGATTAAAAATTAAATTTTTACACAATTGGATATGCTTGGTTCTAGGAAATTTTTTAAAGTAAAGAGTTTCAGATTATATTTTTATATATTAATAAAGTTTTTATGTTTGAATAAATCAATAAAAAAACGATTGGCGAAAGTAGATTTCAAAAAAGTAAATGATTTATCTACTTAATTTTGAAAGGAATAAGTATGTGGCCGAGTGAAGCAAGCTCTCAGTTGCAACTCAACCGTTCGGCGTTTCGCCTGTCTGTAAATTTGCTTCTTATACAGTCACGGCAAAACGCGTAGTTCGATTTTCTTTGAATTTGCCACGGAAGTTCCTTGAGGTCAATAAAAAAACGAACGTATATGTAAGGATTTTTATTTTTTTATTCCGTCTCAAGATGACGGCCGTTTCAATGATTTCAGTGTGTTAGCGAGTTTGGCACAATTAAAACATTTGAACCATTTCGGTAATGGCGAGACATTTAATTGTAATTTTGTTGATACTGATAAAAGCAGACAATTAATTGCACTTTTGTTAATACTTATGAAAGCAAAGATTTGTGTAAATAATTCGAATTGGAAAAAAAGAGAGATTAGATTATAGTTCCATGTTAAAAGTTGCTTTGCCCTGTTTAGTTCCATTTAATCATGTTTTCCTCTTTTATTGAAAGCATGCTTTTTCAACGATTCTAGCAAAACTGTTTATGTTATAAAAAATTGACAATTACTTCCACTGTTGAGAGTAAAATTTTATACAGCTTTGTTCCAGTACATCTTTGATACAGCTTTCTAATAAGTTAATGTATTTGTTTCGCAAATACAAGGAGCCAAATTTGTGCATAATATAGCGGTGCAATATTGTACATTGATTGGGCTAAGATTGTGAACATCGCTTTGTAAGACAGCGTATATATGGGGACAAAAAAGGCACCTCCTCGACAAACAATATTCTCTTTAAAATGAATGACAACATTGGATAAATCTTAAAGACTGCGATGAAGAACAGATCTTAGATTTTTTTAGGGTGGGCGGGCGAGGTGTCTTGTTCACAGAATTACCAGTGCTGAAGGTTCAAATTTACAGTTTAGCCATTGGTTTGATAAAGGTCTGAAGGGCACGTACGCTGTGTTTAAAAATACTAAAGAACTTTTTGTAGACGCCATAGATATTCTAACCAAAACAACAACAGATGTTGACACACGACAATATTCAACAAAAATACTTACTCTCACGGATTGCGGCCCAATTAACTCCCATAAACCAAGGATGATTCTTAAAATCTTCCAAACCATTTTGACCTAAGCGCACTTCAGGACTGCAGATGAGTCTCCGCATCAAATCTTTCGCTTCTTCCGAGACTTGGAAACTTGGATCATCAGGAAAGTCAAAGCAATTCTGTATACAGAATGCATTATAATTATTGATTCATTAACGAAACTATTCCCTAATAGCACAAGATACTCTACAATAGTGATACGATATCTTCACGGTATTGTGCGGCATTCAAAATAACGAACAATGTCGCGAAGATATCGTACAATGCCTTGTGCTAATAAGGAATAGGAGTGAATGTCAAATATCGACACAAAAAATGTTACATTCATTTTAGCACTAAGATGATGTATGATATTTTTGCAATGTTGTTTGATATTCTGAATACCGTAGAATATCGTCAAGATATCGTAGCAATATTGTAGCGAATATGTGCTATTTGGGATGATATAAAAGTTATCAGTAAATTATTAACGCCTTTTTATTTTCCCAACATAGGAAGTATAAAAAATATCGTGATCTTCAAAAAATCTGACTTCGAGATTTTGATATAGCTGGACATTTTGCCTCCCGAGTTCGAAAGTAGCATTGTTGGAATTAAGCCTGACTGTCTGTGAACACGATAACAGAAGTACCTAACGATCTAAACGAAAAAAATTGACATATGGTCTTTCTGTGGATATTTGGACGAAATCCGTCAATGGAAGTCTGTCTATCCGTGAGCATGTAAACACGATAACTAAACTTTCTCGTATACTCCTAACAGATGTAGAGAAAATATAAGCTAAAAGGCAGTAAAACGAACAAGAACCCCAAACGCAGTGGGGGAAAAAACAAGAGAAACGTCATACCATGATTTCCGAAGGTCGTCGAACGCGGAAGTGGAATTAGAAGCCGGCGTGATTACCAATAGGGATGGGTGTAAGATAAAGAAAACGAAATTTCCAATGTGAACGCCTTTTTTTTTTAACCGATTGACACAAAAATTGGATACAAATCTACCATTAAGGTAAGAAGGCGACATACCAAATTTCATTCAGCAAAGTAATTTTTTAAAGAAGTTATTGCGTTCAAAAGTATGCGATTATACAGACAGACAGTTAACCCTTTGACGGATTTAGTCCAAAATTTGATACAAACCTACCCTATTAGCACAAGATATCGTGCGATATCTCTACGACGTTGTCCGGTATTCTGAATGCCGTACAATATCGTGAAGATATCGTAACAATATTGTACAACGTCTAGTTCTACTAGGGATACATTCCTGATGATAAAAATGTGTACCTAATTTTATCCACCTAGCTATTTAAGTTTGTGAGTTATCGCGTTCACATTAACACGGACATACAGACTTCCCGTGAACGGATTTTGTCCAAAATTTGATAGAAACCTACAAATTATGTGTAAAGACCACACACTAAATTTCATCCACGTAGCTTTAATAGTTTTTTGAGTTATCGTGTTCACAGACAGACAGACAAAATTCCAAAATTGTGTTTTTCGGACTACGGGAGTTCTAAAACGTGGAGATTCATCAAAATCTCGAGTTCGAATTTTTTGACGATTACAACACTTTCTCTTTGTATACTTCGCATACGAGAAAGTAACAACGCAACATACTAAAGGGATGAATTTCAATATGTGATCTTTACTTGAAATTTGTATGTGAGCATCAAATTTTGGATTAAATCGGGTAAAAGGAAGAGGCCTAAAATGCATACTTAATGCTGTACGACGAAGCAAGACAGGAAACGCGCCATAATGTGGAAATATATGAGTAAGTAGAGGGGAGAACTCTCTCGCTCTTTATATATTTCAATGTAAGGGCACCTGTTTTGTGTAAAGCTGAAATTAAAGTTAAGAGATTGATACCAACTGTAGTTATACCTAATATAGCTGATGCTCTTTACTCCGTCCGCATAGTAACATATAGCTCGAGATAAAAGTACTTTCACTCCATTTCATATATTTTCTTGATAATTCAAATATATACAAAGACAGTACCACTATTTATAAATAATTTACAAAAGATTTATCAAATTACGTCTCAAAATATCGACAGGAATAATTTACAAAATGCAACCCGCCAGCATCAATTCTTAGTTAATAATGTTTTCTTTCTTTTTTTTTAAATCGATGAAGGTACCGCATACTCCAAAAAAGGCTGCAAGTGATAACAATAAAATCATTGTTGGGATTTGTGTTTTTGAAAACATTTTCAAAAATTATTAAAATTAAACAAAATGTCGCATGGAAATGAACTTGGTATAAATGGAAAGCTAATTATTTGAATTTTAAAATGATGTAAAAAGTGGTTTTCGTGCGATAATAAGCTCCGAAGTTATTGCGGAAAAACGTTAGTATTTAAGGCAATTTTAAATTAATTGAAATTCCAATTAAAATTTCGAAAAATCTTTTCTTAATGTAAGAGAAGCGATCACCCGCCGAATTTTAAGTTTCTAATAACGGTGGTTTGGGAGATTCGGTGATGGGTCAGTCGGTGATTTTCCCTTATCTTAACATATAAAAGGCAAACATATAAAGGCACTCATCACGAAATCTCCCTAATCACTGGGACTAGAAACTTGAAATTTGGAATGCGGTTGCTTCTTGGGGAGTAGGTGCTCACTAAGAAAGGATTTTTCGAAATTTTAATTAGAATTTCAATTATTTAAAAATTACTTTAAATTTAAACATTTTTCCGGAATAACTTCGGATCCTATTATCGCAAAAAAAAAAAAAAAAAAAACCATTTTTATATCATTTTAAAGATAAAAAAAAAATAGCTTGTCAATTACATCGATCTTATTTCCATGCGACATTTTGTGCAATTTTAATTAATGTTCCAAAATGTTTTAAAATATGAAATGCAACAATATTTTTATTGTAACAATGTTCTACAAATTCAGATTTTGCACAACAACGACTTATTACAAACAAAAATGTAGAATTAAAAGTATTAATGTAGTCAGGCACGAGTACTTACGATCTTTTAAATAGGGTGATAACGGAGAATGGCATTAAAAAACTGTTAAACATTATTTTACATCCTAAAATGTTATCGCTCAGTTTCACGACGGATTAGAGGGATTCGATGAGGGTGGAGAACATTTCACAGAAGGATCACCACGTCTAATCCATCGTCCAGAATAGGTTGCGTAAGAGGAATAGGTCCGGAATAGGAACTGGCAGTGACGTAACTAGGGTGGGGAAGGTAGGGCAATGCCTTGAGCGTAATTGCCACGGGGAGCAAAATTAAGGAATCAGTTCGCTTTATTTAAAAGAAATGTAGGTTTTTTGTAGCTCTTATTCCCAAGATTCTTAAAAATTTAAATGGTTTCAACAAAGCGTGGGGAAATCTTAAAGATACAGCCATTTTTCCAACCCGAAAAACCTCAATAACAAGTAATATTATGTTTCAAAGATTTTCTGGCCCACCCCCCCCCCCCCCCCATCAATGAAATTAATAGCTCATTTGAAAGGAAGGTCATTTCAAAAGATTTGAGTCTCGGTGGGGTGGGAGAAAAGGGAAGATGTTTAGGGATGATTATCTCTGCAAGGTTTCGGATGATTTCTCACGGTATGCATGATTCATACTGACTGGATACCAGTTTCTCCGGAAATTGGTGATAAATGGTTAGCAAAAGTGTCATTCCCATTTTCAATCAGTATTCAGTAAAGAGTGAAGAACGGAAAATATACCCTCATTTTTGCGTAGTGTAAGAGAACTCCAACAACTTTAAAATACGCAAGTTCGCTAACTTTACATGGTTTTTAGTACTGAATATTTGCATAATTTGTATGACAAAAATGTGATAGTGTTTATTTTAAATTTTGTTTCGCAAAACCTAGATGCAGTTATTCTGCCAAGCGCAAGCAAACAAACAAACAAAAAATACTGAGAGAGTGAGAGAAAAGACCGCATTGATATTGAAAACAAGATTAATTTATGCGATTTCTTTACTAATTAACGAGAACAAATACATAAAGAAAAGAAATTTAATTTCTGCTGTAATGCGAAGCTTTTTCTTTCTTCGTTCCTATTGTCACCAATTAATTTTATTGTTAATAAACACATTAAAGTTTGCCTTGACTATAAAATCAGTAAGCAACCAATACTCAACCTAAAATAATTATTTAAATATGTAAATATGGGAGTCCCTTTTTTTATTTGTAATCCTTATGTTTAGTACATGCACAGACATTTTAGTACTATAGTATTGTAATTATAAGCACTTTTGCTTCATTAAAAGTTAGAAAGGTTAATTTATAACATTTCAGATACCCTAAAGCCTTCAAAATTTTTCAGAAATAATGCATCCTTTTTATATGCACATAAATAATGTTTACTAAAATAATAAGAAATTGTAATTTTACATGCCACAGACAAATTAATAGCGTTGTAATTTTAATTCATGTTTGAATCAGCATTTTCCCCCCCCTGCAACAGCGTATCCCCTAATTTCATGCAATGAATTTCAACTTTGTCATAAGGTGTTAGATAAAATATTATTAAACTTATTTTTATTCGTACGTGTGCGATTTTTTTCGATTGATTAAGAGATTTGTCACAATGTATATTGTTTTTGAAATACGAGATAAATGGAATGCACCTTTTATTTATATTTTTCTAATATATCAAAAGATTCTTACAAATAACTTTGATTAACTTATTTCAGCCATATTTAAGGGATTAAAGTTAGAATGCACCAGATTTTCCACGAAAATTTAAGCGAAATTTTTATGTTATTTCAAAAAATGTTTTATACGTTATTACTTAAGTTTATTTTCTCTTTTAATCTTTGCACTCCCCGACATAAAGTTTCCGAAAAGAAAACGAGGACCACCTTTCAAAAGCAAAAAGAAGGGGGGAGCACTGTTTCGGTATTTGCCCTGGGCGCCATTTTATGTAGGTACGAAACTGGGAATTGGTAGACCGTGTTCATGAAGTAAGCTAGGGCCTCTCGACTGCTATCACACGGAGAGCTATCGCGCACTGTTATCTTGAGCGTGAGCACAACGCCACTCAGCATAAAAGTTTGTAGTACGTGACGCAATGAGACAACCAGTCAGACAGGATTTCGGTATCGGGGAAGGAGAACTACGTCACCCTGCATATTACACCCGATTGGTTTGAATTTCCGCTGCTGACGATTTGTCAACATCGTGTGCATTTTCAAACCGGTTGAATACAGCCCACGATTTCCGTCATCTTGTCTGACCGGTCACATGCTACAAACGTTTTTGCTGAGTGGCATTGTGCTCACGCTCAAGATAACAGCGCACGATAGCTCTCTGTTTCATAGCAGCTTAAGGATGTGACGCTTTTAAAGAATCAAATTTATTTTGGCTATTTTCTTATTGTATTTTGATGAGCTAATCAGCTCTATCTGTCACTGCTGCTTATTTTCAAATGAAATTTGCAACGGCAAATGCATGACGATGATGTTCTGGAGATGTGTACTTCTTTGGCAGGGCAAAAATGATGCCATAAGCGGTAACGTGCTTATTTCCTTTCTAGCACACTGAGCGAAATGCAGTTATATGCTCCACTGTAATCTTGTCTGTCTTGTTGAGTGCTTTTAACCGCCTTATTTTCTTAAAACATTTAAAAAAGTCCACAGATATAAATTTAGATTGTAGTAACACACCAAAGACACTTTGATTAGTATTTTACTATCAAATGGAAAAGTTTTGGCCAAAGCTATTTTTGTTTCCTGAAAAAAAAATAGAGCATTAAAATATTAGAAACAAACATAATGATATCCAACCTTATGATTCATGATTTTTCCATATGTCTCGACCAAAGATTCAGCGTAAAAAGGCGTTTCTCCATACAGCATTTCATACATACAGACTCCTAAAGACCACCAATCACACTCGGCTCCATATCTTCCTTTACCATCTTCCATTGCCTGCAGGGAGTATTGATGAGCCTTGATGTAAAAGATACCAACAAACAAAACATTCATGAGTTAATACATGGACACAGACAAATGACAAATGGGACCTCTTTTAACGGGCTTTGCTTCTTCGAGACAAGGATGATCTTCAAGAGATGCGGCGTTTTTCCCCATGCTGATGATCGCTTTCAAATTTTTAAGCAGAAAATCCTAGCTTAAAAGCTGAGAAAGCCAGACAGGAACTAGTTCCTATATTTTATTACTGTAGGTACATTTTGTGCATTTGTTTTGTGTATATACCAATTTATAAATTGGCCTCCCTACTACTTTACTATCAATGATGTCACAGTGAAAGTTCAGTTTTCGTATTCCGAGAGTGTGCGAGAAAACAGATTGGTGAGACAATGTTCTGTTACTTTTGTGTAAATTGTTAATTGAACTTTGTATGTTTCAACTACGATTCCTTTTCTAACAGAATCAGAGAAATACATCAGTGCATCAGATTACTATACAAGGCAAAGAATTTAGGATTAATTTATTTAATGTTTTCATCATAAAAGATACTTCATATTAATTCATAAATTAAATCCTTAGAAGTCATAGTCCTTAAATGGGGGAAAATTAAAATAATTACATATATGGATTACGATATAATTACCTACACGGGTAATAAAAATTCACCGGCATATTTTCATGTTAAAATTCAAAGATTAAAAATTTGTTCTGCTATGTTAGAAACTGCTAATTTCTCTTCCATTTAATACATTTTTTTGATATACTGTATAATAGAAAAACACATAAAATCACTTATTAATTAAAATCTTTCGTCATTTAAAGAATTTAATTTTTCTGATAAAATTTTTGCTAAAAATTTTCGTATTTCAGTACTATTTTGTACAGCAAAAGAATGTATCCATTTATTCTTGCAACTTATTCTATTCTTTTTAAGTGTTAAATAAACAATTAAAAAACGCGAAAGAAAGATTTAAGTATCTTTTTAAAGCAATCGCCAGTACATTTTGAAGAAGTTAATTTTAATGAAAATTATAAATAAAAAAGGAACTCTTCATAAAAGTTGTACGCTTTTCAACCGACATTGATTTTTTAAAACACGAAATGGGAATGCAGACAGACCACATAAAAGCGTACGGACAAACAAAAACCATCTAAAAGCATAAGCATAGCACATAAAGAAAACTACTGTGTTCAGACATTGGCTTTTGATCAGCAAAACTGTTTATTTGCAATAGCATGATGAATAAATTAGGAAATTGAGAATTCTGTCAATGAAATCTTGTTCAATCAGTTCGCATGACGAAAGCCATCACTGTATAAATCAGTTTCTCTCTCGGGTGCTACCTAGGTCCTCCTGGTAGCTTTGGCCAACAGACGAGATCACACTTCCTTTTTACCATAAACTCTTGATTCATGGACTTGCCTAGATATGCTAGACCAAATAAAGATGGAATTACCACCATGATGCTTTAAAAGGAAATGAGATTAAAACAGTCAGTAGGGTGATTAGAGATCCCACAGACTAGCTACACTAACCCCAGTAGCACACTTTAACACCACACCACACCGCCGTCTCTAGAGTTCATGCCGCTCCTATCCAGTTTGGTATAGATGTAGGTGGACTTTATTGAGTTGCAAAAAAAAAGTTAGGATACAGAAGAATGGCAAATGAAGAAATTACAAAGCTGGTGTTCACACATAGAATTGACAACAAAATAATGGAATATAAACAATGTCTTGGTTACCACGGTGTTGAATGGAAAAAAAAGACAACGATGAATGAAGATGAGGACGAACAACATGAAAAAGCCTACATCAATACACAGGTCTTTGAATAACGTAGTAAAGATGGGTCATTGCGTGTTAAGTGTGGTAAACAAGGAATACGGAGATTACTATAAAAGAATTATGAGAATGGAAGGACTTAGTATGTTCAGCCTACTAAATGCAGGATAAGTTATAATTATTGTTCAAAGGCAGTTCAGTAGTTATTCCAGTCGCATTATGTTTTCATTGTCTATTATGAATTTAATCGTGTTTTTTTCTATTTTTCTTGAATTCGGATTCTCAAGAACTCTTTGGTACCACAGACTTCCCAGTGAAGTAGAAGGTTTCCTAATACGTCAAGAGAGAGTCAATGGGTAAGATGCCGCATAGTGGATGGGATCGCCGATTTCTCCGCAGGTACAAGAGTCACTATCCGATAAATGGAAGCAGTTAAGGAATGAAGGGAATGGACCGTGTCCTGTGACAAACAGAATTTCTTCACGCGTCCAAAAGACTGGTTTTAGGTAAACTGTTTTGAGCACTTTATGAACAGAACGCCCAGTGTTTTCATTATCTCAAAGATTTTGTTATTTTTTTAAAACAGTTCTTGTAAATATTGTTTAAGTTCGCATCGAGGTTTTGAGCTTTCACTACAAAGCCTTCTGTGATGGCTTTTTTTGGCGAGAGTATCAACTTCTTCATTACCCCGATAGCCAACATAGGCTTTGATTCATCTAACCAGAATATTTCGATTCTGTGTCAGAAGGGACTGGATGTCTCGAACAAGTTGATGAAGGGTATGCGGATCAAGCACTGCCATTACACTCGAAAGGCTGTCTTTCCAAATTTTAGTTATTTCGTTCCCTTGGCTTACTCTGATGATCGCTTCTTTCAGTCCCATCAATTCGGCCTGAAACACCGTGTGAAATTTTCTAATTTTCCCTTCCATTCCAAGACTTTGATGCCGTTTTCAAATGCACAATAAGAGCAGCCTGTCCCCATTTCTGTTTTGGAATCATCTGTAAAGAACATGAGGCTGTTGTTCTCTTTGTAGGGCTCTGTTGTTGATATTTGATTTATGATATTAAATAATGGAGGATGGGTGGTTAAGCTCTGGGTTTTTTCTTCATTATCCTTTAGCTGATAGGAAAGACCTTAAAATTCTATTTCCTTTCTCAGACACGTGGCAGTGATGTATATAGCTTCTTGTTGTGCTTTAAGATGTAATGGCATGATACCTGTAATGTAAAGGAGGAAGATCCTCTGAATTGAGGCCAGTTTTTTTTTTCCAATCTGGGAGACACAGAGAGGGCCCAAGCACTAGCCCTATAAAGGAGCATCCTCTCCGTAACTTTTGGTAGAGTATCCTTTTGAATTTTTGTTTCAGTCCCCATCCTGGCCTATACGGCAGAGTTGTTGATATTGGTTGACTGCTTTAGTCCCTTGCTCTTGAATGTGTGAAATCCAATTTAACACCGTATGATATTGAACAATATTCGTAATATTGTATGATATTGTAAAATGTCGATGCTTGAAAAGAAACACCACCTATCTGAATTTTTTGAAATTTCAAAGAGGAAGAGAAAACCGAATTTTTCTCAACCAATAACGAATATTTTTTGAATTTTAGCATCTGATATAAACATGAAACCAAATGTTCCTACCATATGTGAAAAGAAATATTCGTTATTGGTTGAGAAAAATTCGGTTTTCTCTTCCTCTTTGAAATTTCAAAAAATTGAGATAGGTGGTGTTGCTTGTTAAGCGATGATGTCATATTATATAATATCGGAAAATATTTTACAATATCGTTCAACATGTTGTGCTATCTGGCAAGGTAGTGGAATCGTACATCATCTGTGCAGCTCGCCAGGAACAAAAACTAATTGACTTCCTTCTTCTGTCAAGAAGTATATATGCTTGAAAATCTACACTGAATTCAACGTAACAATATATTTAAAACAATAAATACCATGAGATACTGTATTTGCATTGTAAGGGCATCTATTCATGCTGTATACATCTGAAAAATTACAATAATTAAACAAACTGCAAAATTAAAAACACTTAAGGTAGTTTGTTATGAGCGTGGTAGTTTCTCACACAAGGCAGGTATCCATAGAAGGAGTTAGTGGGTGACAGTAGGAAGTTGCAACAGTACACAACACACCAATTTAACCCATTTCAGTATTATTTTCATGCATTGAGACTGCATATATATTTTAGATAAGTCCGAAGAAGAAGCCCATTAAAACAGGTTCCGATACAGAAGCAAAATTAGA
Organism: Araneus ventricosus; assembly: GCA_013235015.1. Lineage (NCBI taxonomy): Eukaryota > Metazoa > Arthropoda > Arachnida > Araneae > Araneidae > Araneus > Araneus ventricosus. The sequence continues at coordinate 359,883 of BGPR01000125.1, forward strand.
AGGCATGCAAATGTGAAAGAAAGCATATTATTAGGTTTTTCGATATGAGAAAGCAACATCAGGATAGAGAAAATAAAGGAAGTTTCAGAAGTTAGAAGGTAGCATAACAAATTTTAAAACTCACTCGTAAAATTTCGGGTGATATATAATCTGGTGTTCCAACAGCAACATTAGACTGGACCTAAAATGAAGAATTAAGGAAATTAAATAATTAAATGAAGAATTAAGGAATTGTGATAAATAATTATTATTTTTATAAACTTAATATTTCAAACGCGCAAAAAAAATCGCCAATAAATCAAATAACAAAACTAGTTGCTACATAAATAGAATTTGCTATGCGACTTATTAGAATGAGTTTACAATAGGTGATTTTTGTTTCATTTTATGTCTTATAGCAAATTCCTTTATAATATCTTTCTGATTTAGATATTGGGTTAATATGGATTCGATTGATAAAATGGGTAAGCAAATCAATTGGCCATCTTCACAAATGCTCGATCTCAAGTAATTTTTTATTATTTTTAATCTTGAGAAGATCTTTCTGCAGATCCGACGGCAATTGGCAAGGTCAAAATGATTTAGGTAGAAGAAAGATTTTGATAAACATGACGGCAAATTTTGATTTCGTTAAATATATGAATGCAATTCATTTTCGTTTTGCAAACTTTGTTAGCGGCGCGAAGCCTTCAGAAATGCGGGGCCTTGTGCACTCGCACCCCTCTCGAGCCGGTCGTGATTATAGAACTCCTCCGTTAGCCCAGAAGAAGTGTTCGCCAATCTAAGTGTTGACGTGAAATATCACGTTTCTGTTAACAGGTGGTCACGAAAGTTTGCGCAAGTCAATTTCGTAGCGTACCTACATGAAATGACGCCAAGGGCGTAATATTTTCTCCTCTTCATCCTTATAAAGCTCAAAAAAGGCAAATAAGCACTTATATCGTGCCTCCCTAGTCCACTAAACGCCCCTTGCCTCCCATGCACTACGCCACTGCCTGGGAATGACACTGAATGACGGTTAAAATAGGCAACACCCTCTCTCTGTATTCTGGTCAGCCCCCAGGGGCTGGCGAGGGTAAGTGGAAGGGCGCATTATGTGATATTTTCGTCCCCCAGTGGCGTTGCAAGGGTGAATAGGGCCCGGACCATGATGATATTATTTCGCACCCTTCTTCAAGTTTGATTTTTTTTAATGACATAAACTAATATTTTGTCTGAACTGCGACCAGGACATCTATGCGCCCCCTTGACCATCTGTTGCTACGGCATTGGCACAAGTTTGCAGTAAACTTACACCACATAACATATTGTTTTCCGCCAACATCGCTGCATAAGGCTGGAGTATTTGGTGGCGTCGGTACGCATTTTGACTGCTGTCGAGCAAACGGAAACGTCCCCAAGCTGTTTTAAATTGATATTTTTATTTAATAAAAAATGCACTGTTCAGAAAAGTGATTTTATCATGCAAATTTAATTACATTTATTTTAACACGATAATGTTTTTATCTGTCAAATGCGCGATGCGAAAATCGTTTAAAAAAGGAGAAGAAACTAGTGTTAAATAGAGTTGCTATAAAGTACACATACAGAGATGGACATTCTTTCTGTTAATTGCGAGATAAAAAATCGTTACGCATAGAATGGAATGGCTTATGCAATCAAGCCCGACAAAGACAAGACAAACGAACCAATCCTAAAACGTTATCATGAAACGATGTTTCGGACTACAGGTTGGAAATTGTGTGTTTTTATTTGAAATAAGGATGTAACGAATAGTGATTTGGGCCGAATAGCCGAATACCGAATATTCGGCCAAATTTCAGACCGAATATTCAGCGGCCGAATACCTACTTTTTAAAAACATTTTAATTATTTTAAATAAAATTTTAAATGAAAAAAATTATTTTTTATTATTTGCACATTTAAAAAAATATTAACACCTTAATGCATTTTTTGTAATATTCTAAATATTGTAATTCCTATATTAAAATGTGAGAAACCCTCTTGATTTTGGACTTGCTACGCAGAAATAAATCAAGTCATCATTGTAGAACAATGGCAATGGCAAACATAAAAGAAAATTCAGTGGATGAATTTAAGTTATTAGAACTAAATTCCTATTATTATTTAAAAAATTATAATAGCTAGGATGGAATGGCCACTTAATTGGTGAAAAAACCTGGAAAACTTGCAAAGAATTGCAAATTTAGTTTTAAAAAATCTTTCAGCTCTTGGAAGAACAGTATATTATAGTGAGTGCTTATTTTCTGAAGCTCGTAATACATCTGTATGATACCAAGCAGAAAAGAAAAATTATATTCTTGCATAATAATTTCAGATTTTACAATGATAAATGATACGAAATATTATTAAATACACTTATGTACAATGCAACTTAAAATTGGGTAAATGTTAGAAGAGTTTTTTTTAATAAATGTACTGAATAGCAATTCTATAATATTCTTTATTAAAAGCACATTTAAAAAAAATTATAACCCTGAATTTATTCGACAGAATATCTGTTTAGTATTCGACCAACCGAATATTCGGCAAAAGAGCCGAATACCGAATAGTTGCCGAATATTCGTTACATCTCTAATTTGAAATGTTACGACATATTTTATAGTTTGTTTTCTATGCTGTTTCAAATGTTTTTCCTTAAATTATCCACATGGTATTTATTTGAAGGCACCACAAGAGCTCAGGACAAGAGAAGAAAAAAATCGGATAGAATCGAATATTTTGCCAAAGTCTTCATTTTTTGTTGCATTTATATATAAGAAGCTTAAAACGGATATTTAAAGTCTGTCTTTTTAAATTATTTTATTTATAACCAGAGAAAATGTCGCAAACTAATAAATTTTTATTCATTATTATAACAAAAAAATAAAAATACCCCTGGTTCTTTTTCTGAGAAATGCATCAGATATTCTGCTATAGAAATGAATAGAAGGAAATATATCACACAGACATAAACACAGAGCACACTCCTATCTACACTTATGAAAGACAATGTTTGTGTGTGTGTGCGCGCGCGCGATGTCCAGACGAATCGTTCGCACTTACAGCCATGAAATTTGGCACACAGGTAGTCGTAATGGTGACTCAATGCACCTCGAAGCCGAAATTTTTTAAATTTTTTATTTAATATTTTGTGTTGTTTTGGGTGATTTTTCGCACAAATTTCTCAATAGCATGATTTTGGATAATTGTACGAAAGAAAAAAAAATAGATACACCATCGGAAAGAGCAATCGATTTCCGTTCTAATGAAGTTTGTTTCGTACGCCTAACGTAAATTACTAAATTTTGAGAAATCTTTGAAAAAATAGTCACTTTTATGGTAATTTTTAGTTCAGATTTCTTAAAATTCTCTCATCAGACGTTCTAATAACGCTATCAATTAAAATTTTTTTCAGCTTATGACTGGAACGTTTCTGTCGGATTTAAAACTAGAACGGTTAAAATATCGTTTTCCGTTTTTTTTAAATTAATTTTTTCCTGGTCAGTTGAAAGAGATTTTTCTCTAGCGAGCATTCTCCATCTGAAGTTTCTCCGGAGCCTTCCCAACATGAATTATTGCAATTTCATTGGTTGACGATGCAGAACACAGGATACGTCATAACCTTCAACTGAATGACTTCGATTATTATTTTCGGCAGTGTTTTAACGTGTTTGTTTGTCTCGCCTATTTTGCTTGCTGTATAATAATCATTTTCACGTTGCAATTTTTTAATAATGTTTCGGATTAACGTACTCTGTACTGTTTTTCTACAGTTAAAATGTCACTATCGCGAAGAAAAAGAAGCGGGGAAATCAAATAATATGTATCTTTTGTTTTTATTTTATTTTCAAAACTTTTTCGAGTTATTGTGGGCGGTTTTTTTTTAATGTTGTTGAAGTCCTGATTCCACGGGTAACGCCGTGCGTGTACTGCTAGTGAAATATAAATGTCTGTGGTTGCGAACGGTTTTATAAATGCATATGTATAATGACAAATCAACGTATATGAATTACAAAAAAGGATCTACATATTAATTCAACAAATAAGAAAACTTTTGATCAAAACAAATGAAAAAAAATCACATGAAAAAATTTATTTACCATAATACAAATACCTAAACAATTAATTTCGATATTTGCTCAAATTCTAAAAAAGATAAAATAACATATATTAGTAGTACGTGTAATGAAAAAATAAGGATATAAACTAAGACGTTGTGAAAACAGATTGAAACAACCCACAATTTTCGCTAAACTAAGTTACGCGTTATTTTATTTTATACACACTGGAAGTGAAACATTTGTCAAGTAGTACTAGGGGACAGCAAAAATTCTTTTGATCCGCTACGGTTTTAAAAGAAAACATGTTTTAGATTCCAAAATGATGCCTATCTCGGTCAAGCAAAAAATGTGGGTCGGTCTAAGCTGGTTCGTCTCACTCACACAAATAATTTAATAAATATATAAATAAACAAATAAAATTGCCTTGAATAAATTACAGCTTATCAAGTGCCAACGTGAATTTAGGTAAACACGGTTAAATACACACACAAACTTAGGTTATGAAATTATTAACCATACTGTGCACATTCAACGGATATTTCGAAAAGCCATCATACTCTTAAATCAACGCTCAAGCAGTGACATATCAAAACTATGGAACTGAAAATTATCTATCTACCTGAGTACATCTAAACACTGTTACGAACCGTCTCCTTGCTCGTTTTTGTTGTGTATTCAGTTTTAGGAGTGTATTTAAACATAGCAGCAAACAGAACTTTTCCGTTAGCACGAAACCACTCGTCGCCAAGCTAAAATATTGGCGCTTTAAAGGAAAAGTACCATTAACCAAGCTAACCAGTCGTCGCCAAGCTAAAATATTTGCGCGTTAGCATTGGTTCTAAGTTAGCGGGAAAATACCCAGCACACACTTCCCTTCCACAGAAGAACCAAACGATTCTTTTCAATGTTTTTTGTACATAATGGATTGTATCGCGAATTTCAATCAGAGACATAATTAGGGAAAATAGGCGACATAAAAACTTTTATTTTGGAAAGACTTTGCGAAAATTTCATTGCATATTTTAGAACATTAATATAAATTGAAGCGAAAAATAAAAATCAAATAGAAAAAAAGGGTGTGTGTGTGGGGGGGGTCCATTTTTACTAAACTTACCAGACGACCCGGTTTTCAACTCTGTTCCCCCTTGAAAGTTTCAGTTTTGAATAAAATGTCTCTGATTGTTCCCTTTTTTATAAGTAGTAGTTCATATAACAAATTTTTCAAAAGATTCAATTTTGAAAAATTAACTTTTGGAGAATTCTCCTTCCCAACTTCTACTATAAATGGGATAGAGTCACTTTATTTTCATGAATAACGTCAGCTCAGTAACGTCATTCCTTTTGAGACATATACGCATAACTGACTGACCATCCCTATGGCATACAAGATGATATGTGCAGATGAGATGATATTATAGATAGCCAAACATAAAAACAAAAGATGATAACTTTCCTCTAAAGAATTCTCTTTGAGCTCATCGTGACATGTACTGTTAATTGTCCTACCAAGAGGCTGCGAAGCGGCATTTTTTGAAGAGGGAATTTTTATCCCTTTTCATTCATTCATTCCATACTCAGTAGAGCCGACTCAACCTTTTGGTCTTCAGTGCAGGTTGGCTCTTCTGGAGAAAGAATTTTTAAGTCTGGATCTAGACGGGAGACACAAAGCAGGAAAGAACAAGGGTATTTTGCAATGGTTCTGAAGATCAGTTTTCTACTAGCTGTTCAAACTGCACATTTGATATAGTCAAACTCGCTGGTGATCGCGTGTGTCCAGTAGAAGTTCTTCAGACTTCTTTAACCTCCTGTCCAAACTGGTTGTTAGGCTTGCTGAACTTTTAAGTGTTTATCTAAGTTGGTTATTTGTTGCCCACACATTTTTATAGACACCAACTCTCTACTGAAAATAACTTTATGTTGGCACATGATAATAAAACTATTAAATCAATAATTTAATTACAAAATTCATTTTGAACTCACCATGCCATCTTCTAATAATCTTAAACAGGAACCGAAATCAGCTAATTTTATATGGCCATTGGCATCTAATAACACATTATCAGGCTTAATGTCCCGATGAACATAATGCAACTTATGTATAGAGTCAATAGCGAGCACCATTTCACAAATATAAAATCTAGCCATATCTTCTGGAAGCCTATCTTCAAACTTGCTTAACAATGTTAAAAGATCACCACCACAATAATAGTCCATTACTAAATACTGAAAAGAAACAAAAAACATGTGTTATAATCGCATAAAAATGAAAACAGCATTTTGTTAATTTTTCAGCATAATAAAATCACTGAAATATTTAACCTTTTGCGGTCGATGCAGCCACACTGGCAGCATCGACCACAAAGGGTTAAAATATTTTGGAATTTATATATAATTTATTTTAAAAGAAAACGAGGGCATTTAGCTTAAGTACTTTTATTAATAGTTTATTTATCAAGCAATATTTCAAAAAATCTAAAAGACAAGATTTGGAAAACAAACGATTTTGACATACACTTACATAACAAGCTTAACTCTTTCAGCAATAGGACATTTCTATTTTAATACAAACTACAGCGCAACCCATCTACAGCATCCACCCTCTGTCCACAGGAAAATTGGCCGCTCTAAAGGGGTTCCATGTTTGGAAGTACAAGATACGTATTTAAACAAGCCCTAACTCGTTATTTCTGGTAAAGCAAATTTTAAGAATCAATTAAAATAAAATGTAATTTGAAACTTTCAAATTTCTTTTGTAAAAAGTACAATTCGTGTTTGCTTGGATCTTTCAGCTTTTTCGGAAGTAACATGTTTTCAGTTTTTAAATTTAAAAATTAAAACTAATAGTTTCGTCGGCAGTTGTTGAGGAATGGGTAATAATATCATCTATTTTTCCTAAAGTTTGCTCAGTTGAAAAGTTCATTTGCTGATGGTCGCAACCCATATCAGCAGCTTCTTCGTCAGAGTCAGCATTTAAAAGGCACAAATGAACTCTTGAATGCTCAATCCCCGGTAAAGGCCAAAGCTCACTTTCCTCTTCACACTGTGAAAAAAATGATTGATTTCGATCTGACTTCAGTGTTATTTTGAGTATGGTTTTCTTTTATTTCCCTTTTATTTTAATAAAATCGAAGGTACGATAGACGAACGGAATGGAATGTACTTCACTGAAGTTGAACGGGCGATAACCCAGTCGCTCAGAGGAGTTTCAGTGGCTGTTCCTGGAGGTTATTTTTTAACATTATCTTACGGGACAAAAATTCCGTGCCAAATAAAGTGGTCATTAAGAGGGATGATGACCCTAGCAGGGATGGCATTAGCAGTGTTACTGTATTTTAAACTTACTAAGGCATAGTTTGCAATGCAAAACTTGGATTCATTAGTTCAAAACAACTACTTGTAATAACTAATTTTGGAACCATACACTATTTGAATTTTTTATTGTAATGTGATATGAAAATATTTATATCTCAAAATAGTATGCACTTGTGTTGGTTCTATGCAGAATTGCGTCCTACTGAATGAGGTATTTTCAGACCGGCGAGCCAAACTGGAGTCAGTTTATGTCACAATCATATGACAAACATAACTGTCCAGGTCATTTAACATCTAACCACATGATGTCTTACGATGTGCTACGACTATTCAGTAAAATCAGAAACAACTTACCAAATTTACATCATCTTGAAAAGAGTAGATTCGTAATCCACCTTTTATCACGTAGACTAGCACTTCTCTCTTCTTGAAGCACGCCGTCTGAAAGGGAAGAAAACAATATTCTGAAAGGCAATTTAGCCACACATTTCTATTTATACGTTTACTTTTTCTCCAACTTAAAATAAGGGAAAGAATAAATTAAATTTCAGTCTCAAGTTATGAGAATATTTTAAATATCAAAACGGTTTATGAAACTTGACTATGTTATTTTAAAATAGTGCGGTAGGGAAAATTACGCTTACTGAGACTGGCGTTTTCGACTTATTGGTAAAATAAATGATTTATCGTTATTTATATGTGTAGTCGTAGGTTAGAAATTGCTTAATGTTTTTGATGGATCGATTGCGACAATGTATAGTAAAATAAATTTCTAAATGATAAACAATTTTGTTTCCATTTCCTTCATTTTTAGCATAAACTAAAATATTAATGACATTTTGTTTCTAATGTTAATAATAAAACTCTTTTTTATACTTTTATAGAATCATATGGCACATTTTATTCAGTTCAACATATTGTCAAGTATAGGATCAGTTTATTAACAAGGAGTTTATTTATCAGAAAGCTCTGATGAGTGTTTACTCTAACACGTAAATAAAAAAAATAAACTAAGAGAACTAAATTACATGCTTATATTTATGACTGGTCACATGTTTCTGAAAGTATAAAATTTGTACATTGATCCAATGAAGAGGCGCATATTGAGCATAATGAAGAAGAAAAGAAAAGCAATTAAAGCAAGAAATAGAATTTTTTTCAATTAATGACATTCAGATAAATGAAATATTACATTATGAACAAAATGCTCACTTCCTATGATATTATTATGTGAATAAATTTATCAACTAAAAATTAACTAAAATAAATTAATCATGTTAAAAATACTAAATTAACAACAAAATCAATAAAACAAACAAATATCAATAAGTTATATTTTGAGAACCCTTTTCATAAAATATAACTTAAAGATCTTTTAATATTTTTAAAACTTGAGAAAACTCATACACAGTAATCATCATGCATTTCATAAGTAAAAATGCAACAAAATGTATACAATACAAGTGTAACGAATATCTAAATATAGATATTTAAAACGTTTTGAACAAACCAAAAATATTAAATGAGAATTTTTAATGGTAATCTTCACTTCGTAATTCAGTTAACACAGTTTTTAAGCAGGACAGAGCTTCTACATAAACGTTTAAAATAAGTTTTCCAATTTCGAAACGCAAAATTAACACTTAAAATTTGTTCAGGAAGATGAATATATCTTCCTGCACTTACCTCACTCTCTTTAACATTTCCCATTTATTTAGAATTTTCATGGCATATACTTTTTTCTGTGTTTCTTTGTTTAACAACAGCAACCTTTCGGAAAGAAATAGAATATAATTGACAACAGTTCAATCAGATATGATATATTACATCGCAAACTTATTCGCCATATATATTTTGTGCAAATAATGAACAAGTACACAAGTAACAACCTAATAACACGATTGTTAAGGGTCCTGAAATTCCCGTGTTATGCGATCATATTATAGAAACAAATAACTATACAAAGGAGGGATAAGTCACAAAAATTAGAAAAAAATTGCGGCGTTATAATTTTGTTATTTACAGAAATATGTTCATCAAAGTAATTTTCTCTAATGTATAACATTTTAACACTATTAACCGATGCCATTTCCTTCTGATAAAATAATAATAATATTATTTATTATTGTTAAAAATATATATTATTATTTATAAAAATATAATATTAATAAACTCATATATCAAAATGACTATAATTTTAGAACTCAATCTTTTTTAAGATTCCGAAATACAATCGATATTTTATTGCAATAATTGTTCTGAGATTTGAAATCGGATTACATTATAAATTCATCCTCATGTAGAATGCGACTCTGAAACTTTGATATCCACTATACATCGTGCAGGAACAAAAAAGACCGGGGCTGGTCCGGTAGGTTGCACCGCCTGAGAGATAAAATAAAATCCTTGATTTTTTCAAAATCACTACACCTGTTTGTTCTTAATCTTCTTTTTTTTGAAGTGGCACATTGCTGGCTTTGACAGGCTCGAAAATTTTCCGCTTTGTAGTCATTCCACCGTACTTGTAGAGTTAACGCGGTCGAAAACATTTTTGCAATATTCATTGCGATTTTATTAAATTATCGAGAAGTATTGTAGCGTACCTTGCGATTCTTATTATCAGGTGAGTCAAGTTAAATCGTTTTGATTTGCATATGCCATGAGATAAGACAATAATAAATTTTTAGGACCTGATCTTCCCCCCTATAGGGGCCGTTCAAATATTACGTAAGCACCAAGGGGAGGGTTTAGATTTGCTTATTTTTTTTTGCTGACAGGGGGGAGGTATGGAGATGCTTACGTAAGACATTGAAATCACTTTATTTCGAAAACTCTTGTAACTTGACAAATAATTTAATTAAAAAAAATTAAATTTGAAAAAAAGTTAAATTTGGCAAAAGAAAAATAAACTTGATTTTTGTAAGCTAAACTTGAGATGTAAAATTAAACTTACATTTTTTCCATTTTAATCCTAGTTAGAGTTTTTATTTGAATTAAGTCCTAAAATTTTAAAAAATTAGATTATTACTGTTATACGTTCTGTAAAAAAAAAAAAAGAACGGGGGGGGGGTTGCATTACGCAATTATAAGAGGGTTGTACGATTGCTTATTTTTTTGCTTACAAGGGGAGGAGGTCAAATACCAAAAACATGCTTACGTAATATTGAACGGCCTACAAAATCCTGGATTCGCCTCTGAACGTGTTCAAAGCACCGAGTCTGGAATCATAGTTCAGAATCTACAGTATCATATCAGAATTTTTAAAATATAATGAGAATATCAAAACTAACACCTTGAACGGACATGTTAAATATAGTTACGAGGCCACTGTCCAGATACTTTCGTATCTGGCTCAAGAAACGTGGAGGGCTTCAAGATAATACATTTTAAAAAAGCTACTTTATCTTTCAGTAGGTCAAATTTTTAAATTCCAAAGCGAATGCAAATTACCTGTTTTCAAACAAATTAAATAACCAGCATATGGCATTTAGTACTAGTTTACTAACAGAAGTTAGTGAATGTTGATTAAAGATTCTCTGACGGGAAAAAAATAATAATAATAACCAGAGCTCCACATACACACTTCCCTTCTCGCCCACTTCACTCATGATAACACTCTTCCAAAATAGATTTCATCTTCAAAAAAAGTCTAGCATTCTATCAAGAAAGCAAATAATCAACCAATCAGATGTGTTTCTGTCACACACAAACCAGAAACCAAAACCCATAAACAACCAATGAGATTGTCACTTGTGAGAATGGAGGAAAAAGAAATG
>BGPR01000125.1:385845-473987 GCA_013235015.1 Araneus ventricosus
TCATTGTACTTCGTTCAGTTACGTATTGCTGCTTTCAATAAAAAAAAGTTCGAATTTGTAATTATAGAGAAGTCGGGATAAAAGAACATTCATAAAATAAATGATTTGCACGATTTCTTACGTCTGTGAAGGCTACAAATAAAAGTTCGGAGATGAATATTCAAAACGAAAAGAACAGGGTGCAAAGACTCTTCAATCAAGTTTCCAAACCACATGCTCATAACAATAAATCAAAAGTTAATTTTTCGGAGGAATTTACATTCATCATTATAAAAATTTAATAAAACCACACTGTAAAATGGATTATTTATATAGGACCTTAATTTTAAGTTAAGAAACCAGATATCGAGTTCATTATTTGAACTGAAGCGTCCGTTTTCTGATTTTCAATTAGGGATACTTAGATATGAAGTGGAATAGAAAGGGATCAAATAAGGACACAAGAAACAGAGCCTGTTCGGATAATCTTGGATATTTAATGATTTACCGTTGTCTTTGATGATGACAAGCTTAACGTTAAGGCTAATATGAATGAAATACCATAGTGAAATATCGCTAATATAGAGTGTATATATATATATATATAATATTTCTACGTATGGCAAAAAATGGGAATAATTTCTTCAGATTCTTTAGAAAGAACAAACTCAATATTAATTACACGATTTTATTATGTTTGTGTCTTTACCTTTATAAATTAAGTGACTTTTAATATATTTTTCAATTTTTAAATAAATATTTATCTTAAGTAAAAAACAATACGTGCTATTTTTCTTATCCAAATAGATGCACGTTCTAGAGCTAAGACTGCCATGATACAACTATGTGAGCATGAATCTCTCAAAATGTATGATGTGATCAATATGTAATCTAGATAAACTTATTATCCCTACCTAGATGGGTGGAAAAAAAGGCATCTATGTATCTAATGCATAAAACAAGGATCTGACCAAAAATGTTTTACTAGATAAGGTTATTATTTATATTTCTTTTCACTACTATTGTGTTTATATTGAGGATATACATTCAAGAAATGTAGTAATTTTGCAAAATATTTTTCCTTACATATAATTTTGCCTTGAAAATGAACTAAAATAATAAAATTTCCTTTTTTTTTATAAAGATCAGCTTTTTCGTAAAATATTGTACATAATTTTAAATTTTATTATTTAACTAGCAATTTTAAAAATAAAACAAAAAATAATTTCGAAACATTACTTTTTATTTCGACCGTTGGGTACTAGTATATTTTTCAAAGGAAAAATTACTAAGTCCTCCAATTTTTCCATTTTTTAAAATATTACACAAGCGTATTTAAAATTTTTAACTTGTTACCATGGAGATAGTGTAACGATTTTGGAATGCTGGTTAATCCGTTCCATTTCTGAATTCAATTTTCTAACTTTTAACTCACCTTTAATATATATTCTAATAAAAATTCCGTACTCGAAACAAGTGCAACGGCATCTGCTAAAACAGTAAAAATATTTAAAAATATTATAATACCAAACGACATTTTACAAAAAATAACGATAATAAATTCGTCTCGCAGCTTGTAGGCAGACTCCTCATTAATCAGCGAGTGACAGGCCGTAATAATAATCATTTGCAGGTCTCAGTCGCTTGAACATATTTCTAGAGCAGGTCATTATTACTCTGCAGACGACAGAAGGAATCAATAAGCGACAAGAACACAAGGGAAATATTTTGACAAGCAGAGGTAGATGACGAAACAGTTATTAGTATTTCGAAGTCGAGATGCAGAGAGAAAACAATTTCCGATAAATGAAGCTAGAAAAGTCAAAAGATACTGAAGAGAAAGTCGTTATAGTTTAAATGCAAGTCCATTATGTTTCTCACTGTTTTTGAAAGAAAACGATCAGACACGCTCCAATAATAAATTTTTATTCCTTATCAGTTTTTTATTAGTACAGTTCCGTTCTCTTTTATTTATTGACATATTTTGAAATTTCTTTTATGAAATATCTTTAACGTTGGTTTTGAAAAGCAACATAGATAAGGTAAAAGAATAAAATCAGTTGGAAAATGAAATTGAATACTACTTTGTAAGTTTTAAATGTTTCTTCTTTTATTTTCAATTGCACGCAATAAAGATAGCATGAATTGTTTTTGCTGTATTTATACTGTTTGTGAACAGAAAAGAAGTAGAAGGGATGATTATAGTGAAACCTCGCATAACGAGCATAATTCGTTCCAGAAGCTTACTCATTATACAAAACAATTTTTCCCATAGAAATCAATGTAAAATACGACAATATGTTCCATGCCGAAAAAAATACTCAAAAAATTTTATGTATGACGTCTATTCAAAGAAAATTATATACAACATCGTTAAGGAACTTGAATCATCTTCATCTTATCTTTCATGCAGAATCAACCAGCATAGAATTCGAATAGGAATTTTAGAAATAAAAAGCGGAATGAGTGCTAAACACGGACTGATGTACCTGTTCTGTTATCCTTATTAAAAGAAATAAGTCAATTACGTTACATCATGGACTCAAATACATCAGTCAACTCATTACGTCACTCAAACATGTCACGTCATTTGTTACGTAGCGTATCAACAACTATAAAAGCATGGCAGAAAAATAGTTTTTTAAAAACCATGGTCTTAAATACTACTGGAATAAAAAATGAAAATAATCGAAGTCATTCGTTTCCATTCAAAACTTTATTACTAGAAAAAAGAAATCAAAACAAAAAATCTCATTCGATTAACAGTTAAAACAGGTTACAGTTAAAAGTGCACGCACAAGTATTAGACACCTACTTTGATAAGAATGAAAGCAAAATAAAAGCTCCGTGGATATGAAAGTAGCCGACGCAAAATCCGGGAATTCCCCTCTCCTCGTCATGCGAAACATCGCTTGCTAAGTGAGTAATTTATTTTACAATTTATTTTGCTCGTTATGCAAGGTTTCACTGTATTTACCACGTACTTTTATTGAACTTGACTTCTTTCATACTTGTAAAGATTCAATTTTATAATCGATTTTTCACTCACTTTCTGATGACCAAGAGTTCCGGAATTTTTGTTGTTCCTGACGATTACATGTATGCATTCCTAATGACAATGCAATTTTTTAATGTTTGCAGAACTTAATTATCTTTAAGTATTTTTAATCAATTTAAAGCTTCGATTTTTATCGAAAACAAACGAGCCGATCAGAAGTTCTTCCAAAAAGCAGATGAAAACACACAAACACACACAAAAAGACTAATGATTTCACCCGCCATTGTATTTTTAAAGTAAAAATTTAAAAATAATATAAGAAGGTATAAAACTAAAAAGCAAAAGTCAGAACATTCATCCTGGAAAATAAAAAAATGTAGATTGAAAATTAGTAACAAATATAAAAATAACTTTTAAAAAACACACTTTTATCTAAGTATTTAAAATTAGAATTTTTTTATAAAGAATCAAGAGGCCAATTCTATAATCATAAAAGCGGGAGACATTGAAAATTATACAAGAAGGAAATTCAGTTACAATGAATGATAACATAAAAAAGAAAATAAACACAAATTATAAAAAATTAAAATATAATTATGAATGCGATCACAATTCCAATTTATTTTAGAGAATTTTTATTGGCCCACATTCTTTTGCAATTTTCGTTTTAACATCCAAATTTTTGGTTCCTAAAAAAATTATTTTCTACTTCTTAGCACAGAAAAAGTGATAAAAGTGTATTTTTCAAAAAAAAGTTTTTTATATTATTTTACATGACGAAAGTCCATATAGAGCAACAGGGTTGTGGTGATTTAAATCAGTTGATTAAAATCACTGATTTAAATCGCGATTTAAATCAACTGATTTTTAAAAAAAAAATCACTGATTTAAATCACTTTATTTTAAATATCAAGTTAAACTGCTTTAATGAAATAAAATTGTTCAGGTATCTTTAAATAGTGATTTTAAAGTATTTTAAATGTATATTTAAAGAAAGAATATATAGAAGATAAAAAAATATTTTATTGAATATTGATGTAACTAGAGTACTTTCTATATCTTTATTTTTGAGAACACAAGCAAATTAGATTTTAACCCTTTGCGGCGCAAGGCAATAATTTCTTGAAAATATGATGAGAAAACATCATGAATGGGTTTAGTTTATTGTCTAGACATAGAATCTATTAAAAAAAGTATTTTAAAAAACTTTCTTCATTCTGATGCAGGGGGGGTTGTCACCCCCCTCATGAGAACCCCCTTAGATACAATCACCTTGATATACTCAAAAATTATTGTTAAACCTCACAGAAAATTATAAATTAAAACTTCAAGAATATTGGAGCAAAATTTTCGAGTTACTTTGCTAAAATTGTTAAATGTCCAGAACTGAAAAATTTCTTATCTCTGAGTCAAGGAATTTTCCCAAACTTTATCTCTAATAATTCCTATTCCAAAACAAAATTTCATAAGACTGCTATATACATTCTAAAAGGAGTACTATTAGCCCTATCCTAAACCTATTATTTTCCATTTATAGTTGAATTTAACGGTTGAGAAGCGAGTGAAATTAGGTATGCCATTAACTGGCACACTTTGCCGCAAAAGGTTAAATAAATCTCTAATGAGCAACACAATAAAATGCAAAGTATGAGATGCTCCTTTTGTTATAAAGTAAAATAAATATTGTGAAAGGATCATGTTCACAAAGAAAGAACATAGTAAAATGCAGCGAGTTTCATTTTAATACTGGAGAAAACTAAATAGTGTTGGGGACAACAAAGTTTTTATATTGCAATAATGTTCAAATGTAAGATAATTAAGTAATGCATATAAATGTTCCAAAAGAAATACAAGCATCTACATAGTGCAATTTAAACTATGATCTATACTTATAAAAGGCACTGTTTGTGAGCATGTGTGCAATGTCCAGACGAATCTATCATACTTATAGTCATGAAATTTGGCACACAGGTAGTCCTGATGGTGACTCAATGCACTTTGAAGCCTGAATTTAAAAATTTTATCTAGAAATTTTTTTATTTAATGTTTTGGGTGAAACAAATTAGGATTAGAGAAAGCTTCAAAACTTGTGTTTGTAATGAAACAAATGAACAGCTGAGTGTAAAATTCTCCAATATTCTAACATACAATAATATATCTACTTATAGTCAAGAAATGACAATTTTTATTATATTTTTCCTTAATAAAATTGTCTTATATTTCAAAAGTATATTATTTTTATATTTTAGTTCACAAATATTTTTTAAATAGTTGTTACATTTTTGAATTAAATTTTTTAAATTTGTTTTTAAAAAAAATAAAGTACAGCTTAATGATTGGTATGTTGTTATATATATATATATATATATAATTCTATGACTGTAGGGCTCATTGTCTAATATACAAATGTTAAATATATATATGCAGTTTTAAAAAAAAATCATTAAAATAAAAAAAATCTTGATTTAAATAAAAAAAATCCGATTTAAATCAAATAAATCGATTTTTTTGAAAAAAATAAAAAAAATCGACAACCCTGTAGAGCAATACTTTTTTTTTATCAACAAATTTATTTTTAAAATCTAATAGAAGCAATCGACTTAAGTTTGACAAAGTACATATCGTTTCCTTGTTGCACTAAGTAATCTACCATCGAAGTTCCACAAACGCTATAATTAACACTGAAACGCAAAAATATATTTACAGCTTTATTTCTTACAGACAACGAGGCAGCACAAGCAATTCATCTCTTAAATTGCGAAAACCGGCGGCTATTTCCTTGTTTAATAACTTACTTTAAAAAGGAAGCAACTAAGATTACCGTTAGTTATTTTTACTTTAGCAAAAACGCTCTGATGTTCGATTCTCCGAAAATCGTTTGCAGCAAGGGCATACACTAAAGAGAACAGAATTACCCTACTTTCTCTAATGCAGGGGGAAGAATGTCACGATCTATTAATTCTTTCAGACCATTGAACAAGACCATTTATCCTTCCGAAGTTATCCTTCTTTTTTATATATAGTATCCGTTTTATACTTAATAGGGATGAATTGAGCAATTCGGCCTTGTCCTTAAACTTCGAGAGTCAAAGCGGCGTCGCGCTACAAGGGATTCTAAATCTTTTGGTGGAAGATTCTAACAGTAATTTTTAATCAGAAAAGGCGGAAGAATGTAGGAGTTTTCTGTTTAAAACTTCTTAACAAATATAAATTTACATAAATGTGTAATTAATATCAAAGCTTGCCCATCTGCATACACACGCAGTCACGCAATAACTCTATAAACTATTTACACACTTTAAAAATGCTTAGTAAGTTTGTTATATTCCAGTTTTATAAAAAAATATTTGCGTAGAATTTTTTGGGATATTTATTTTTGTCATGCATATTATACAAGTGCATGTATACTATATGCATATAAATATATACTACTACGTTCAAAAAGTTTCAGAACTTATCTCATTACGGAATAATGGAACTGCTTAATTGTATTTCTTTTGAACTAACAACAGTGGAATGTCGCACAACCAGCACCTCTCATAACGAGTAATTCGCATAACGAGCAAAATAACCTGTAAAAAAGTGACTCGCTTAACGAGCGATATTTCTCATAACGAGTGATGAGGAGAAGGGAAGTTCCCGATTGTGTGCCTGCTACATCAGTCTTTGAGATAACACTCATTCCACCAGCATCTTAGTGTCGTTTATGATCACTTGTGTGTAGACACACTGTTTGTGATTTTTTTTGTGTGCGAATTTTAATAAAATAACTCCTTCAAAAGTGACCCTAAGAAAAAATTGCAAGAAGACAGCTACAAGGAAAGAAAAATAACCACAGAAATGAAATGTTAAATCATTGAAAAACGACATCGAGGTGTGAGCGTGGCCGATCAAATACGGACATGCAATCGGTCTACATCAACGATTTGCACTATCCTCAAGAGCAAGGACATGATTGAGGAGATAGATGCTTCAAAGGGAGAGACAAGAATATCTAATATGGTTACATGTTCTCAACGATATGATGACTCAGATGAAGATGATTCTCGCTCCTTAGCAATAGTATGTATAATTTTCTTTGAATAAACGTTAAACCTAAAATTTGTGAGTATTTTTTTCGGCAAGGAACGCATTATCGTATTTTACATTAATTTATATGGGAAAAGCTGTTTCGCTCAACGAGTGTTTCACATTACGAGTGAGTTTCTGGAACGAATTATGCTCATTAAGCGAGGTTCCACTGTACTCTGTGCAACTATGCATGTTTGCCATTGTTCACACAGAGATGCACATGCGGATAACCAGCCTCCTTTTGAAACCTCCACCCAGTGCCTTCGTCGCTGCTCGTTGCACTTTTTCAGAACTTGAGAATCAAGCAAATTTCTCACCAGAGAAAAAGAAAAGGCAGAAGGAAATAATAAGTAATTTTATAAGAGAAGGGACCTGTGAGACAGCACCTTATCGTGATGGAGCACTCACGACTTTGCTTTCCAAAGATCTGGTCGCTTGCATCTCACCTTATCATGACCAGTTTTCTGTTAAAATGACATGCCAACTTCAATTTGAGATGCCAACAAGTTACAGAGTCTCGGCAACAGATTTTTCGACGGTAATGTTTCGCAATTTCTTTGGCAATTGTTGTTTATTCATCTGTTGCGGATACTGATGGTTGTCTTGACTTCTCACCAGCCTTGATACTCTGGCGACCCTTTCTGAACCGTTGATGCCACTCATAAACTCTAGTTCCTCTCACTGTTGCTTCGCCGTACGCTGAAAAGTCTCGACAAAAGATTTTCGTACAACACACAAAATATGATACTTGAACACTGTTCGAAATTCGACATCTTTTCCCCGCGATGGGAAGTTTTGAATGCCTATAATTACGAGCTACGCGCATGCGATGTACGTACTTCAACTGGATGAATTCTGTTTTGATTTATCTGTCACATGATACTCTTCGCTTGTTCTGCGGGGAATGTCATAATTCATTTACGTTTGAAAAATATTTAAAATTTTCTGGAACGTTTTGAATATAGTATATAGACCTAACAAAAGCATTTGGACATGACTTAAAAAGGGATAGAAACCGGAAACCACATTTAAAACATGTTAGAATTTTTCAACTAAACAGCGTTAACTACACAACTTATTAATTTTTTGGTGAACTTTAATTTAGAAATAGATTTCCACGAATTTATTGGCAAAATGGCGATGAAAATACAAATATACCTACAAATGAAACATTTTTAAACTAAAAGTTTTTTCAATGTATTGTCTCTACTGCATAATTGCATTTAATACAACATGAAATTGAAACAATTTCCAGAATGAGAATTAGAAAACCATTATTTCAACTTACCTCACCGAACGCTCCTCTTCCAATAACTTTTAAAACTTCGAAATCCTCTTTCGTTAAACGTAAGCTTTTAACTTTCTGGGCAACAGGCGATACTGGAAAAGGGGAAAAAAAATCAGAATTAAGGTTTGAAAAAGATATCAATAAGCATTTTGCAATAAAAGAAACGTACATCTTATACCATAATGGGTGAATGACTCTTCTGAAACAACAAACATGGAAACATTGAGTAATTAACTGAAGTTATAAAAATAATAAAAGTACGTTTAAATATTTATATTGTAGTATGTTTAATATTTAAAAGCACATTTTTACATCTGTAGATATATCAGTATTATTATTTTTGTATTTTACACCGGTAAGACAATAACCTCTTGTTTGACGCAGTATGGTCAAATTCATGGCCCTTGAGCCATAAAAAAATGGCGGGAGGCGGTCTTTTTCAAACAGCCACTCTTTTGTTTCTATATACAGTTCAGTAGTCGCTGAACTACAATTCCGATTTTAAATTTTTGTTTGTAACTTCTGTTGTTACCCTTTATCTCTAAAATAAGACATTAGTTATGCTTTTAACATATGTAGTTACCGAGATATAGAGGATCTCCCATAGAACGTTTTTTGTGGCGTTAAAATCAAACCAAACTAACTGAAGTTATAGGAGATAATTATAACAAATTATCAGCAAATATAAAATTATTAGTCATAGACAACATAATCACAAAAGCCTGTTTTCAAAGTGTAAATTTCTTGCTTCAGCTTTTGCGCGTTGTATTAGTAATTAAATGACAACTGAACTCCATGACTTTGTTACACTCAATTTACGGTCCGTAGACTTCAGGCCAGAAATCATCTACATTTTCATGTATCCTCTCGCTCAACTGGAAGGCGTTTCCGATCATACGTTCCTACGCGATTCTGGCTCGTTTTGTGCTTTCTACCGCTTCTAATAGTTTGTACGTCGAATTTTAAATCCCCCTGCATATAAGGATCCTATTCAGGGTTATTGTACAGGGCATGATAATACATGGTGAAGCCTAACATGTACTTTCGAGTTGTCACTGACTACACCAAATTAGCCAACGTGCACATTTAAACAAAAAAAAAATCGCATTTTACACCACTTTACATGACAAAGTAGTGAGAATACACACTATAAATTCATTGATTTACGATAATTATATTTACAGTAAGCCTATGAATTTTCTATCTCATTAGTTGATAACTGCATCTAAGTTTCTTGGTGCTCAGCTCGGAAAATGCACTTATGTACTCCATAAAAAAGTTTAGTTACCTGGTATTCTTATTAGACACTTCCTTAATATTCAAGAGGTTTGTCAGACGCGCTAATGAGGTTAACCAACCGTAAGTGAACCTTAATGGGTACTTAGACTAAACGTGATTTAACTTGAGCATGCATTTACGTATATCAAAATGTATTTATTAGTTAAGATAAAAGACCTTTTGGATACAGAGGACTTTGCGATTGTTCCAAGCAAATGCTTAAAAAATAAGAATAATAAAATAAATAAATATTTTTTTAAGGTATAAGGAGTCAAATATAGTACCTTATATTTTGTATATATTTCCTTAAACAAATGGAATATTCCTAGAAGGTAAAGACGCCCTCGCTTTTATTCGAACCATGCATTTTATTGTAATCAGACAAATTATTTTCAACTTTTGCGTTCATTTTTTCGCATGAATAAAAGCTTATACCTTAATTAATTAATTTATTTTATTTTCTAGTTTTTAGTGACGGCTGACACGAATACACACGACATGTTAGGTATAATAAACCGAATTCAATTACCGAATTCTCCAATATAAAACACATATAAAATATTCGTTACGAATATTACATATTACGAATTTGTAAAAAGTGCGACACAGACCGAGAGACGAAACAAGATTCATTTCTCCGATCTGACCTTTGACCCTCAAGCCGCTCTGAAATGGGGATGAATCACAGGCCGCTCTCCCCTTCTATTGTGTGTCGTCTAGTGGTGTTGTTACAATCCTACGTGACGTGAGGTTACCACCTTCCAAACTTTATCGCCCAAATATAGGGCTAAAATTTTAATATCATTTTGTTAGTGTTAAAATAGGTATAGATTGCAATTATTTTTGCATAATATTGCATTGTCTCCGGAAACCCACCACTGTGCTAAATTTCAAAGCTGTATCTCGATTGAAAGCGGGTAAGAAATTGATTTCAATATTTGTGGACAAGACACTCAAGTTGAATAAAAACTTATAAAAAGGAAAATTTTCAACCAAAGAGAGTAAATTAATATTGATTTTAAATAATAAAGATAACTTTTTTGCTTCTTAGTTTTTATACATCATTTCTTTAATTACGGAAATAAAGATAATGATATTTCGTGTTACAAATGATATTTAAAAGGCTTAATTAGATTTAAAAAATACTGTGAGTACTCCTTTTGTCTTTTTTGTATACTGCCGAATAAATCAACTTTACTAGCTGTCACCGTAGTTCAGTTGGTAGAGCACTGAACAGCAAATTTATGCATGTATTTTAATTTAATATGCTATTTATTGTTTAATTATGTTCTAGTCAATTTTAGATCTTTCTTTAACATTCTAGTTGGACGATTCTCGAAAATTCTGTACGTATAGATAAATGCAGAGTCCTTTCAGAATGAAATCAGAATAAATTCAGAGTGAAACCTTTAAAAAATCTAAGCTTCAGTTACAAAAGCAGAGGAAAAATATAAGAATTTTGTCTTTTCCAGAATTCTTATCCACTAACACATACATACTCTATATTCTCATATAAATATTCATATCCTTTCTACTTAACCTATACTCTTATACACACTCATATTCTATATAAGATAAGAAGAAATGCAACGTATGTATATTATTCAAGCATTCTTAGTATAGCTGTTGATATATTTACCAAAAGAATTACAATTTAGAAGTATTTTTCGACTATAAAGCATTTATTGAAGGAAAATACTTGAGGTAGAAACAAAAATGTATTCAAAAGTCAAGGATCAAGGTCAAACTCAGAACCATAAACGTGCTTTAAGTACAGAGCAGTCATGGCCAAAGGGAAGATAAAGCAAAAAACGATCGTAACAGAATAGTACAGGACCACCAAATCAGTGTTTAAATAGACACGAAAATCTTACACCCCTTCAATAAACGGGGCAGGGTGTTTAACAAAACAGAAAACTTCACACCACTTTCACATAAACACGGGCACCATCTTCAACAAACAGAACTCTTCAACCATCCGGCGAGCAGACAGAAAATCCTCCGGCCAAACGAGCAAAAGATTAAAATCCCAATTCAGCAACTGTCGCTTCCTGAAAACTTACTCATCCGCAAATGTGAGCCTGGGCCTTTCAAAGCTTATCGACTGCTCAAGAACCCTAGTCTCCATTGCACCCCCCCCCCCCCCTTTTTTTTCTTTATTTTATCACTCCAGGCGAAAAGGTGTTTCAGAAGACTTCGAAAAGATTTCTGCGTAGCTCTCCTTCGAATTTCTTGTTTGGTCTCCCCTTTTTTTCTTGTTCTCTATCGGCCCTTGCCTCTTCACCCCCATCTCGCCAGTAACACCCCTGTTTATTGAACTTTTTTTAGTTATTTCTCTTTTGGTGGACGCTGTTAGGGTCGGCCGTAATTCATCACAGAAGCTATCCTGGGAAATACGGTAAAAGGCCAGCTCTCGATAGTAGCAAAAGTTCTCTGTTTACTTTCGGCTATAAACTGGAAATATGTATTGTTGAAAGGGTTTAATCTGGATCTGCAGGGCTTTAGCGTTGCGTTTGTTTGTTACCTTCCTATCTCGATATATTTTTGGCCTTCTTTGAACTTCGTTATTTGGTTATAAGGTCAGTAATGAAAGGAAAATCAAGGATAGGAGGTGTTAATAAAAGTTTTTGGAAACATGCTTTTATTGGTACCTGTATTTTTTTTAAATCTCAATATACGGTCAAAACATAATCCATGAAGCATGTTCCACTGGTAGAAATACTCTAAGTGAATTGGAGTTCTAATCATGTTTATAAAATATTTTCAATTAATGGTTAGGAATTTTTTTTATGATATTCATTGTGGTTTCGTTTCCTGACAGTACTGTTTTCAGCGCCTCATGGTTTTAAGATTTGGTTTTAATGACCATATTTTTGAAAAAAAAAGTTGTTTTCTACTTTTTAGCAGATAAACAAAAGAATGTTTTTAAAAATACTTTCATTTTTATAATTTTATTAGATGTTTTCTACTTTTTAGTACACAAATAAAAGAATGTTTTTGAAAATATTTTTATAATTTTATTATTTGTTTTCTACTTTTTAGCACAGAAATAAAAGAATGCTTTAAAAGCGTTTTTATTTTTATTATTTTTTATTTCTTGTTCTTCAATAACATTGCATGATTCCGTGTTATAAATATTAAGGAATCTTACCACTTTCTTTTCAAATTCAGTACCAGATGGCGCCACTCATATAGAACCAAACTTTAATTAAAATTAATCTATTAACTGCAGGAGTGGCTCCAGAGGGGGGACCGGGGGTCCAGGCCCCTCCCCCGTCGGGGAAAATTATTGCATCCCGCCTGGGAAAATTTTTGTACTTGGTATTGAACAGTAGTTGATAAATAATAATCTGGCCAAAAATTTGAAACTAATTTCATTAGATTCGTCCCCCATACAGCAGGTCGTGCCCTCCTGTCGGGGAGACCGTGCCCCCCTGTCGGGCAAATCGCCCCTTCCCCGTCGGGCAAACTCTAGCGCCATTCCTGATTAACTGATAATTAAGTTCTGAAAGTATATATCGTCGTCGTTCAGGCAGAAGTCACAAAGTCCAAAACTGTAGTTTCGAGATGTGCTCATTTTAAACTTAATTATTTTTGAGTCGTTATGATAAATAGCAACAATTAGTTCACAGATTTCTAGCTCTGACGGTTTATTTCCTGATGTTTAAACAGCAGGTTCTATCACGAAATCATTAATTGCGAATTCTAGTTGACTGCAGTAGTTCCGCCAAAAGGTGTTTGTGGATTTCCGACTTCTATCTGAACTACGACGATATATCGCTATCGAATCTACATTCTCAGTTTTAGGACCGCGATTCGCGGATTCCAGACCCAAACCCACCAAAGATTCATCGTTTTTCAGACCTGGTGCACGTTAAATGCATGAAGGTTCAAACATCTTCTCACTGGTGTGAAAATTTTGAGAGACTGTGGAGGCTCAGGTTTTGTAATCGTCATCTGAACGTGAATGAAAATTACGAGGTTCGTTTCAAAACAGCTCTCGAGTAGCTTCAAAACGGGACGTTCATCTACTTGAAACTAAAAACAATTTACAAAAACATAATAGATTTCGGCTTATCTTTTTCTAAACAGACAGCAGACATACGTACTTTTTGACATAAACACATGTCGCCAACCGGTAATTTGAATTCAGTTCAGTTAAATTTCACAAACTAAAAATTAGGTGAATGTTTGAACACATGCTTTCAACAGCTCATATGCCGACTATTTTAGAAAGAAAAAGAATGCAATCATTTAAAATTCCTTCCAACACAAAAATCAACTTTGATTCAACTGAAATAAAAATCAATCACATCGAGATGAAATAGTACATCCATACAATCGTCCGATTGCCGCGGGCTATTCAAGTAAATGAGGCATGCTAAGAACGGCAAAGATTTAGATGCAGTCACCCGCGCTAGAATAAATTACTTTTAAAAGGCACAATCAATAAAACCCGCCTGCTTTGCAAATGTAACTTCGTCTTATGTTTCCGAGAGGGATAAGGCTGAAACGACATAAGAAGGAAACAACATCTACGCAACACGATCCAAACACTTCTCAGTATCGATCAACTGTTGTTTACAGTTGAAGATTTCAACTAATCTATTCCACTTCTACTACTCCAACATTTCTTTAAATAAATAACAACAAACTTAATAAACAACAACAAAAATATACGAAGAATGTTTTCTTTTTATAACCAACGAATCACAAAAAGTGGAATACGCAAAGCAAGCATCATCTATAAACCAGACGGTTAGTTTATTTCGGTTGAAATTTACCGAGGAATTTGCTTCTTTCCTTTTTATTATTTAAGTACCTTTTTCGGCAAAAGTAATAAATTTTGAGTAAAATCCATTAAATGATTACTTTTTTCCCTTTATTTAGTTTTAATCAGTTTAAAAAAATATTGTTATATTGAAAAAAAAAAAAAACTGGGAATCATAAAACAAAAACGGATTATGTGATGTTCTTCTGCATTAGTTTTTGGAAGAACCAAGTTTTATAAGGGTATTAAATTTTTTTATAGCCATCAGTTAGCTAACTTGAGCTACTTTATGAACTTTTTCGCAATTTCGAAAGACAATGGATGATCATGAAATTTTGTTTAGGCTAGTGTTTTAGAAAACTTCTTAAGTAAGTAATGTTCAGTTTGAAGGGGTTACCCATTTAGAAAAACCACTATTAAAGACGTAAATAAACGAATAAAAAAGACGCTGCCCAATTTGCTGGTCGATTTTAACGTAATTGTGTTCTTCTTGTAAAAATATTTCTCTCTAGATTAATACAATTAAAAAAACAAGCAGCAAGAAGTAAATTAAAACAGTAGTAGACAAAAACAAAAAAAAATATAGAAGTAATTCAAAATTTTAATTTGATCGACATTTTTAATTATCGTTTGATTTTGCTTATGCAATCGTTTTGCTAAAATTTTTTTAAAACTCAAGTTTTATTTCTAATTTATCGTTTGGCCTTTCATTTTTCTGGAGCCAAACGAAATAATAAAATAGCTTGATCTGATTTTATTCTAATTAATTTTTATGTTAAATTAGTTTCGAATTGCTTATTTTCATGATATTTTCTTTCATTTTTATTTAAAAACTCATTAAGAAAATAATTTAAACAATTTTATTTTCATTTTTAAACCATAATTGCTACCTTTTACGCCTCTATCTTTGGAACCTTGTCCAGTTAGAGTACCCACGTGTCAGAAATCTTGAAAGATTTCTGTAAGCTGAAAATTTAACAATCTTTCATTTAATATTTTTAATAATAACTTTAATATTTTTTAATTTGTAAAAGGGAAAAAAATTGAAAAATTAAAACGCCGACTTATTAAACTATTTAAACTACATTAAAAATATATAAACACCTGTCGAGTTGTGGAGAATGCAGCCCTAAGTGTCCGCTGGGCCCAACACCTGCAGATCTTAACAAAACAGAGTGTTTATGGAAGCTTGAGTAGTTTACTCAGTTGTAAACTTCCCACATTTTGTTACGCCCAAAAGTTAAAAAATTGTTTAAAGATCTGGAATATATCTATCGATATATATCTTTATATATAAAAGGCAAATACCATGTATCACTCATCATGAAATCTCCCAAACCATTCATATTAGAAACTTGAAATTTGGCAGGCGGTTACATCTTGGGGAGTAGGTGCTCAATAAGAAAGAATTTTTTGAAATTTTAATTAGAATTCAAATTATTTAAAAATTACTTTAAATTTTAACGTTTCTCCGGGATAACTTCGGATCCTCTTACCGCAAAACATCACTTTTTGCATCATCTTCAAGATTAAAAAATTAGCTTTTCAATGACATCGATCTTATTTCCACGCGACATTTTATGCAATTTTAATTAATGTTCCAAAATGTTTTAAAACATGAAAAGTAACAATGTTTTTATTGTTGTAAATAAAATTCAAACCATCTCATTATTTTAGCAAATCTTTTATTCACGCGCTTTTGCAACTGTTACGGTTGTGATAGTACAAATCGTTTTCTTGGAAAATTAACTCCGAAACAGAATTTTCACTTTAGTATTCATTGCATTGCTGAAATATTTTATCGCACCTACTTCGAAGTAATATTTTTATAAAGCGTGCCAACAGATATTTGATTTCAGGCTTGTTTGTTTTATTGTGTGCGAGGTAGAGTGAAATGATTTTCATCCTTTCTTCAAGCATCTAATCTCATGCTTTCCTGCTATTTTAAAGTTATGAGGCATGAAAACGCTTTCAAATTTTTGTATATTGCATTATAGGTAATTTTTTATTAAAATTTTGGTTAGGCTTAAGAGTACAGTACTGCCTCCGAACTTGAATAGAAACTAGAAATTACAGCCTGAAACTAGGAATTACAAAAAGGCAATAGTGTTCTGGAAAAATAACTAATCTTTAAATTTTATTGTCTACCTCCTATACTCCTGGGTCTTGTAGATGTTATGAATCTTCTGCCGCCTCACTTTTTGTACCCACGGGCCTCCAGCATGTTCGGCTTTCGCGACCATATTCAGAGTTAATCATTCTACTGGTGAATGATAGATGAATTGAGTGAAAGTTATTTTAAACTCAGTTTGTAAGTTTCGTTAGCTGCGATGCAGCATACAGAATTGTATCGCTGGCATTTTAAAATTTAAGTCTTTAAATATTTTACTATCTGTCATATGCAATAAAATATTCAGTATTTTGTTCATCTTTTCTGAGTTATCGCGGCTGAAACTGTGACGGGTAATGCTATAATTAATATAAAATAAAAAAATAAAAACTAATTTAAACGGGCGAACCAGCTGGTCGCCGAAGGCGGCTAGTACAACTATAAAAGAGAAAGTCACTCACTGACTCATCAACGAATCTCCCAAACTACTGGGACTAGAAACTTGAAATTTCGCAAGTGGTTTCTTCTTGGATAGTAGGTGCTCACTAAGAAAGGATTTTTCGAAATTTTAATTAATTAAAAATTACCTTAAATTTTAAAATTTTTCCGAAATAACTTTGGAGCATATAATTGCCCCAAAACCATCTTAACGTCATCTTAAAGTTCAAAAAATTAGGTTTTTAATTATATCAGTTTCATTTCCATGCAACATTCTGTTTAGTTTTAATTAATTTTTGAAAGTGTTTTCAAACATTATTTCTAACAATGTTTTTATTGTTATCGTCTGCAGCTTTTTTTGGAGCATGCGCGGATTTTCTGCATTAAAACTATAAGGCATGAAAATATTTTACCCCGAACAACAAGGTATCAATAATGTGTTACTATGCAGATGAAGTTGCGGGCATCAGCTAGTATGATATAAAAAAGATATTTGAAGGATTAATCATTTTCCAAATTTTGTATTTCCTGACTGAGATGTATATCTGAATATAGCTGAACTATATTGAGTTATTAGCTATATGAACTATATTTAATTATTAGCTATATGAACTATATTTAATTATTAGCTATATATTTAGTTAATGACTTTTTAAGGCTTTTTTTGGTTTGGGAATTTCAAAAGTAACACTTTTCATGGTAACTTTCTTGATACACTATTTTCTACTTCATAGTATCTTTCTTGATGCACTGTTTAAACGAACCGACTACTTTAAAGCTTCTTAAAAATTCTGCGCATAAAAATACGAAATGAAACCAATTATAAATTAGAACAGGCTTTCACTTCCTCCGGGAAAAAAAGGACAACTTCTTTCATAAGCAAATTTAAAAATGAAACTTGAGTATCTCCATTTTGAATTAAAATTTTTAATGCACAATTTAAGTTCAAATAATTATGTAAAAGGAAGATGCAATATATTTTTTTAAAGGATAATATTTTAAATGCCTAGATAATGTTGCTTGAAAAAAGATGAAAATTACGATAAAGATTTGTTATTCACTATTCAATTTTTTGCTGGAAGAAAAATAATGGGTTTTGCTGTAAGAAGAAAAAGAGACAAGGGAAAAATATCACTGGAACACTGGAAAATAATAAGTTCATAAATTTCAGGCGAAGATAAAGAAATTGAATTTAAAGAATAAACTCGAGATAACGAAAAAAGAAACCTAGATAGAAAGAGAGAGTTTTTGAGCTTAAAAAAAGATATATCACTTTTTTCTCTTTTTCCGGAAATAAAATCAGATATTAAAAATGATGGATTACTTTAAAAGTTTTCCCATTTTTATTATAAAGTGAAAAACAGACGATTTTTTATGCCATCTTCTATGCGGATTCATTTTTTTTTTAATGTTTGACTTGACTTGGGCAAGGTTTAACCGATGAAGTCTAAATTTTTTTTTTGATAACGTTATTCTGATTTTTTTTTTCAGATAAGATTATTTTTGAAAGATCTGGAATTTTTTTTTCATGGATTTTAATCTCAATTTATGCGGGGAAAAACAATTTTAACGTGCCCGTGTACTGCAAAACATTACTGATTTTTCTGATAGTATAACTATTACATTTTGAAGTTGCAAAGAGTTAGAAGTCGAAGGAGCTTTGTTATCTGAAACATGATCACATGACAAAGTCTGTCCGCCGCGAGAACTGTCGCCGCCAAATTGTCTAGTTTACGGCTGTCGCTATAGAAACAGGTTATCGTAGGAAGAATCCATTTCTAGTAGGTAGAAATTCATTTAAATATGTTCCGCCTCAAACTGGCGCCAAGAATGAAAAACTCCGACTTCCGTTGGATTCCTCCTATTCGAAATGGATCTTACCAAGCATAACCAGTTACTATAGCGACCGCCGTAAACTATACAATTTGGTGGCAACAGTTCTCGTGGCGTACAAACAGTATATCAGACTTCCCGTTCATCGAATTTCCACTTCGACAAACATCAGAAGTTTAATAAAATATAATAATTATACTGAACACAAGTCAAGTCCAAAACAACTGTCCGTGGCACCCGTATTACCCAGTAATGATTCTGGTGACCCGACAACGATGTAGACATGCAGTTCACTTTGAGGTGCCCTGCCTACTTAAATTGTTTTATTTTAATTGTCATCTTAAACTTTGTCATTTTGTTTGTTTTTTAATCAGTAAAATTATTTGTAATTTCAATTTTCATATATTTCTTACAGTTGAGCTATTTTGTAAAACATCAGACCGCTAGATGGAGACATCAATGTTTGAAAAAAAGTGTTCTCCGGAAGCATTCGCCAAGAGAATGCGTATGGTGATGGTTGACGCTAAAACCGAAAGCTATTCGCAACATTTGAAATACTAAAAAATGTGTTTTGAAAGAAGTTGTAAATAAATATGTGTTAGCTATTATGTATAGAGTAGGATTAATTTCGAACTACAAACAGATATCCACTTATGAAACACCAACATCTTCAACTTAATAGCTAGCAATAGAGCGGTCTGCGATGTAGTTTGGGTAAAGAAGGCCTTGCCTTTCCTTTTATATTAATTCTATTTATTTATTCAATTAGTTAAGGGTTATCATTTTTTTTTAGCTTTACAATAGGTAATTTTTGAAATCTCCATTTATAGGCGGACAATAAGATATTTTTAAATTAGGTTTAATATAATTTATTTTAAACTTTTGAGTTATACATTCTATTTATTTTCAATATACTATACATGTTCATATATATTTGTATATAATTTCTCATTTCTTCCATTTTTGGGGTGGTGGTGGGATATTAGATATTTAGAATGATTTTATTCAATTACTCAAAGGCTATAAAATTTTGCACAGTTTTAGATAGGACAATTTTATTTTATCGACTTTATTTGGATTTTTGCAAGTATAGAGCTAGAAATTTTGCTTACATAACAATACTTAAAATTTTTCATTGATATACTTTATCTATTTTCAGTGAATTAAAGTGAACCAAGTCCATGCGATTCATTTCTAAGAAAACATATCTCAATTATTCTCTAATTATTCTTGCTGCCTGGTGAACACAAATTTAACTATGAATTTAAATCATTGTTACAGAAAAAAGTAACATTTCTACATTATGGCAGTTTAAGGGCAAAATATGGACTCTGAGCCCTCTATAAACATAATTTTTAGAACCGGGTTCTTTTTTGTATTAATTCTTAGCATAGAACACGGCATATTTTCAGTGGCGAATCCAGGATTTTGGTCTGGGAGCGGCTGAGGTCATAAAAATTTTGTATCTTCATGACCTCATGCCTTACGTAAGTCAAAATACTTTAACTTTACTCACCTGACAATAAAAACCACAAAGGACACTACAATACTTTCGAACACAATAAAATAACTAGCCAAAAAGAAATGTTTTCGACCGCGTTAATGCTACGAGTACGAGAGGAATGACTACAAAAGCGGGAAAAGTTCGAGCCTGTCAAGCCCAAAAGCAATGTTGCCACGTTTTATTTTTTTAAAAAAAGGGAGATTTAGAACAAAGAGGTGTAGTGATTTGAAAAAAAATCAAGAAATTTGGTGATTGCAGTCAAGAATTTTGATGATTGCAGCCCCCTCCCGAAAAAAAAGCTCTGGGGGGGGGGAGCTGCAGCTCCCCGGATTCGCCACTGCACATTTTAAACATCCAGGGTTGTTGATTTTTTCAAAAAAATCGATTTAATTGATTTAAATCGGATTTTTTTTATTTAAATCAAGATTTTTTGATTTTAATGATTTTTTTAAAACTATATATATATATTTAACATTTGTATATTAGACAATGAGGCCTACAGTCATAGAATTATATATATATATAACAACATAACAGTCAGAAAAAAATATTTCAAACATGTAACAACTATTTTAAAAATATTTGCGAACTAAATATAAAGAATAATATACTTTTGAAATATAAGACAATTTTATTAAGGGAAAAAGGAAAAATATAATAAAAATTACGTTTCTTGACTATAGATATATTATTGTGTGTTAGAATATATAAAATTTTTAGATATAGCTCTTCTGGTCAAACAACATTTGCACAAGTGAGAAGCAGGCTCTCTTTTACAGAAATTGCACCAAAGGACTGAAAATCCTGTTCCCCCTTTTCAAAAATAAGAATTATCCTTCTCTACCCTTTATTGGATAATAGACTAAGGATGTCTTAGGAATGTTGCAATCATGCAACAACTAAATAGCATACTCTTCTCCTCTCCCCTTTCAAGTATTTGGGTTAGTGTTTATTTCACCTTGACCTTGAGAATAGACTTCTTACTAAGCATACAAAATTAAAGAAACCAGTAACGAGGTGACAAGTCACTGAAATTTTCTGAAGTAACTTTTTCTAACCTGGACTCAAAAATGTGTTTTTTAAATATAATTTACACATCAACCATTCTATGTGCTTGTTATTTATAATAAATAAAGTTTAATATTTATTTAAGCGAGAATTTTAAGAAATCCAAATGGAAAGGATACATAAAAGTGACTATTTTTCAAAAAATTCTCAAAATTCAGTAAATTACGTTAGACGTAAGAAACAAAACTTCATTAGAATAGAAATCATTTTCCCTTTCCGATGGTGCATCTATTTTTTTTTCGTACAATTATCCAAAAACATGCTATTGAGAAATTAGAGCAAAAAAAATCACCCAAAACAACACAAAACATTAATTAAAAATTTTTCTAGATTAAATTTTTAAGGCTTTGAGATGCATTGAGTCACCATCAGCTGTGTGCCAAATTTCATGACTATAAGTGTGATAGATTTGTCTGGATATCGCGCACACAAACATTGCCTTTTATAATTATAGATCATAGTTTAAATTGTGCTATGTATATGTTTGTATTTCTTTTGGAACATTTGTAAGTATTACTAAATTATCTTGCATTTGAACATTATTGCAATATAAAAACTTTGTTTTCCCCAACACTATTTAGTTTTCTCCAATATTAAAATGAAACTCAATGCATTTTACTATGCTCTTTCTTTGTGAAAATGATCCTTTCACAATATTTATTTTATAAAAAAGGATTATCTCATACTTTGCATTTTATTGTGTTGCTCATTAGTTTTATTTAAAATTTTATTTGCTTGTGTTCTCAAAAAAAAGATATAGAAAGTACTCTAGTTGCATCAATTCAATGAAATATTTTTTTATGATTTATATATTCTTTTTTTAAATATACATTTAAAAATATTTTAAAATCACTATTTAAATATATATGAACAATTTTATTTCATTAAAGCAGATTAACTTGATATTTAAAATAAAGTGATTTAAATCAGTGATTTTTTTTTTAAAAAATCAGTTGATTTATATCGCGATTTAAATCAGTGATTTTAATCAACTGATTTAAATCGCCGCAACCCTGTAAACATCCAATAACTGTGTCACTAGATGTCTTAACATTTAATTTACCTGAAAGCAATTAATAAAACGCATTCACGGAAAAGGCTAATAATTTTTATCCCTCAAATACTTTATTTTTTCAATGCTCTAAGACTCATAATATGGAAATTATCTTCATTTCTTAACCCAATTTAATATTGAATCTCATATTTCCTCAATGAATCTCTGAACTGTAAAAAAGGCGAAGACAGAAAATTTTCCCAAAATTAAACGCCGCATATTCCAAAAATTAATTACGATCATAGAGTCGGCAACCTTTTGTAAAGTCAAACACAATTAACCAACCCATCCTGCCAGCCAAGCCTTTCAAATTTCGCAGCACTCGAGACGAAACAGTTGGACCAAATATTAAAAGTTGCAAAAGCAGCCATCCATACATATTGCATGCGTCGCGAAAACTTTTCTGTGTCAAAAAATTCGGGAAACTTTTCATGAATATTAAAGCGGCGCGGGCTCATGAATAGGGTAATGAAGAAAACCATTTTTCACAGACGCCACACCATTCTCTGCACCAGATGGGCCCGAAATGGGATGAATAAAGAATGTGCACATGCAGGTCAAGATAGCGATACGGTGCGGCGACATGGAATGTTCCAGAAGAAAATTACAAAAGGGTTTTTGCAATTTAAACAGCAAAACACGGCGTCAATTTGGTTGTCTATACAAGAGGGTAAAGATGTGAGAAAATCAATTTATTTCGTGCGATGCTTCATGTAAAATAGATGGGATCCACTCTGTCACCTCGACGGCGGGGAATTTCATAAAAAATTGCCTTTTGTTGAAAATCTTTTAGTGTAAAAATGTCCAATGCCCAAGTTATTGGATAAGAAATGCCGATGAAAAAAGGGGCGCTATAGTTTTCATGAGAATATCAGGCGTACAATACTTTTCATTGTTATGAAATAAGGGACTCAAACATCTGTAAGTGAAAAATTTTATTAATGGACAACAAAGCTTCATAAGTTGTGCATAGTAGTTCCAAATAGGATCACGGAACATGATTTTGAACATGATAGTGTTTTGGGGCTGGCATACTATTTCCAAATTGCGTGAAGCGAAAACTATTCATTAAAAATAACAAAGGAAAGAAACTAGTGCTGTAAGAGTTGATAGAAGACAGACGGACGAACAGAGACATTCTTTGTGTAAATTTCATGATATAAAGATCGTTACGCATGGAATGCAACGCTTTGAAGCAATAATGGCACACGAAGATAATGCAGATGAATCAAGCCCAAAACGTTATCATGCTATGATGTTTCGGAATAGAGATTTTAAATTCCCTTTTTTTAAATTCAGGTCTAACAAAAACAGTGAATAGAAGTTATTTTAAAATGTACCTTCAATTCAGTATGCATTTTACCTTCAATTCAGTATGCGTTTTTTTAAGTGTCTTTTCATGAAACCCATTATACCGAGCTCATTTTAAATCCTACAAATACCCGTTTGATATAATTTTTTTTTAAAATTTATCTAACTTCAATATAACTGGAATTACAAAATTTTACCTCGTTTTAAAATTATTAGCCGCAGAGTCCATCTGCCAAGAGTCGGAAGTTGTTCCGGGGAAGGGGGATTAGTGAATGCACCTCTTGCTTCTCACCCCTTTTGGTTGGGGATACATGAAAATTATTTGTTCATTGTTTATGTTTTATTATATTATTTATGTTAACTTTTCTCCTAAGACGGGTGCATTATTTATTTTGAAATTTTTTGCATACTTTTTGTCCCTCATTCCCGTTGGATGATATTTCATGTATATTATTTGTATTAACTTTCCACTCAAGAAGGGTGTAGTATGTTATTTCAAAATTTCCCTTCCCGCCAATTCGTGTCAAGCCTTACCTTTGGGGAAGTTGGATCGGCGCGGGAAATAATATATACCACATCTCAATCAATATGCTGAATTATATCCTCGTTAATATATTTTTCTATTTCAAAAGATTTCTACTATTAAAAAGGTATTAAAAATCCGTTTTGCAGAAAGCACCGTTATCCCGACACTCCTGGGGAACTGTCCAACTTTATCATGACCTTTGTAAATTGGTTTTTTAAAGGGAAACTTAACAAGTATTTTAATTTCTAAATTGCGTTTTGGCGTTGGTAGCGAGGAATATTTTTTACGTGTTATCATGGTAACTATTTTCCAACCTTTTAACTCATCCAAACACACAATTTATTACGTTCAAAACTATTTTTGTAAGGTTTTGTTCTATTGCTATACTACTACCATCTTCTGTAAGTTAATGAGAATAAAACAAATACAATAGAACAAATTACTTGTAGTATATTTCAGCAAACAGATATTTCGTTTCTCTATTTCTTTAACGCAATTTAACCCTTTATTTACTGAATTTACCTACTAGCAACTTTTTAATTTTGTTTTTTAGTTATTAGATAATTTTTGTATGTAGAATAACCCTGGGAATGAGGAAAACACTTTTTTAATTAATTAAAATTACTTAATTAATTTAATTAATAATTGAAAAATTTTACTTTCTGCCTTCAGCTGCCATTTACTGCTTGTTATTGAAACTCCATTCTCCGTGCTCTTGTGAATACTGTCAGGAAAAACGGCCATATTGCGAAGGTATGAGCGTGATTAAAGCAGTACTTTAAAGTACCGTCAGTAGATAAAGGGTTAAATGTGCTGTCTGTTTCCATATACGGAAACCCTCCGCGCTTTTGCACATGCGCCAGTCGGCTTTGATTTGACAAAAGTAGGGGTGAGATGAAAGATGGAGGACGAGATGCTTAGTTTTTATTAAGCAATATAAAGGAAACATTAAGCAAGTTTCGAATTAAAATAAAATATTACGATTCAAAAAAAGAAAATGAATATCAAAGTTGGAAGAGAATAGCTTACAGGAAAACGCGCCCAACAAAGAATTCCGGAAAAGCACTCTCCTAACTCGCTGTGTATATCACCCCTCTGCGGAGTAAAATCGTTCCAAAGTGGTAGTTTCTGAAACGAACAGTATTTGGAAATTTTTTAATATGTTACCATGCCAAATGCGTGAAGATTCCCTCTTAGAACTTAAAAGCGTTTCGCTTTCGGTAGAAAATTTTCGACATTTTTACCCAACCACATAATACACTCCATATTAAAATTAACACAATTGTCTTCCAACATCAGGAAAAATCCATTCCTTGATTAACTTTTTCAGCATTTCAATTAAAATTTTCCCAAAACGATTAAAAACAAAAGATAAAAATAACTACTTCTACCACATCATTAATAGTAAAGTCAAAAAAATCGCGTCCCTATTTTTTCCTGGGCATAATTGTGATTTTGAAAGGCAACTTTTAAATCGATCAGTATTTTGAATTTTTTAATATGTTACCATGCCAACTGTGCGAATATTCCCTCTTAACCCTTTGCACTCTTATGTCGAGTCAGACTCGACATTCTAAATGTTGCATCTTTTACACATTCTTGTTGGAGAGCGCTTATTATAAAAACCATATAATAGCAAAAATACACAGATTAAATTTGTATCTTATTATCTTTCGGAGGGCAAAGAGTTAAACTTAAAGCGTTTCGTTTTCTGTAGGAAATTCTCGACATTTACTCTCAACCAAATAACATAACTCCATATTAAATTTAACACAATTGTCTTCCAAAACCAAGGAGATCCATTTCTTAGATTAGATTTCTCAGCACTTCAATTAAAATTTTCCCAAAACGATCAAAAACAAAAGATAAAAATAACTACTTCTACCACATCATTAACAGTAAGAAGAATAAATAGCGTCCGTATTTTTTCCTGGGCATAATTGTGATTTTGAAAGGCAACTTTTTAATCGAACAATATTTTGAATTTTTTAATATGTTACCATGCTAGTGATATGAATATTTCCTCTTATAACTTAAAGCGTTTCGTTTTCTGTAGAAAATTCTCGACATTTACAATCAACCATATAACATACTCCATATTAAATTTAACACAATTGTCTTCCAAAACCAAGGAAATCCATTTCTTAGATTAGCTTTCTCAGCGCTTCAATTAAAATTTTCCCAAGACGATCACAAACAAAAGAAATAGCCACTTCTACCACATCATCAAAAGTAAGAAGAATAAATCGCGTCCGTATTTTTTTCCTGGGCACAATTGCGATTTTGAAAGGCAACTTTCCAGGTAATGTTCCATTTAATAAAGAGATACCTCCTAAGCAGCACGTGTTCTTTTTACACTGGAAACTTTTCTCGTTTTCTTCCAGAGTTCCATTGAATAAGTTCCAGCTTACGGCGCCGTTTGTAAGACGCAGAGCGTTTATTAAGGTCCCCGACTGAAGAGTAAATTCTGAAAAGGATGCGATAAATTCAAAGAGCTAAAAAGTTTTTCCGAAAGAAGAGATTTTCTTTCTCGACTTGGTTTCTCGCTTTTTCTTTTTCTCTTCTCTAAGCGCCTCTCCTTTTTCATCGGATTTCTTGGATTTTAGGATTTTATGAGGAGAGAGAGCTCTGCTCTTTTCAGGCGTGGACGCCGCTGTATTTAGAAGGCTATAATGAACATGTGTTGCGATTTCAAAAGAATTTCCGAAAACTATTTCAATATATATAGGTGTAAAAATTAGGAGGAAAGAAGTTATCCTACGGACAAGAAATGATGGAAATTAAGAAAAATGAAATCATGAATTTTTAAATTTCTTAATGAAAATGTGTTGCGATTTCAAAAGAATTTCCGAAAACTATTTCAATAGATATAGATGGAAAAATTAGGAGGAAAGAAGTCATCATATAGGAAATGATTGAAATTAAGAAAAAAGAAATTCTTAAATTTCTTCACATACAGGGTGTCCCGAAAGTTCGTTTACAGACTTTAAGGGTAGCTGCGGCATACCGAAAGAAGTCATTTTTACATTTTAGTTAAGATTACTTTCGAGATACAACCACATCCGTTTTAGACGGAGAGCAAAAAAATGCGTGTTATAACCAAAGAGGGACAATTTCTAGGAAAACTCTCAAAGGAATGTTTTATTGTGTCTAATTTGTAGAATCAAAACAGTATGGAAATAGATTTTTGCGATGAGATTTTACCAAAAGCGTGCTTTCAGATAGTTTAAACAAGTTTCAAAAAGAAAAGACAGATAAAGAGAGAGAATATGAATCAAAGCGGCCTTAATTTATACACCGAAACAAATGTGGCTTAAAAAAGATGAATCGCATACAGTAAAGCTGTGTTTATACGTTTCTCATTTATACGTCATTTCATCACAGTCCCGTTTTATTCGTATCTATTGTAATGAAAATGTACTTCGTTCATACGACGCAAAGTTTTGGTTATACGTCGTTTTCCCATTTTCTAAAATTCGCAAATTTTGTGTCGCAGTCATAATTTCTGCGTTCTTAGCTTTTCCCAGAAATCAGGGGGGTAATATGAAGAAGAATATGACAATCCAACCACTTTCTTTTAAAGACTCCATTGAAAAATTTAGAACTTTTTGTCAAAACAATAGTGAAAAAACATTCAACGAACTTAATTCGATTCTCCATACTGTACTTAAACCTTACAGACAATCAGCCTGTCAGACGGCGATTAAAGATTTTTTTAAATGAAAAAACGCATACCCGCATGCATATAAGTCGTATAAAATAAGAAATGTATAATTATATCAAAATATGCAATAAAAGTATGATTTTTCTCACTTTTATGATAAATATTTAATTTTAAAATTTAATTATCGTTTTCCATACTATGTAGTAACCGTCTTAAAAAACCGTCTTATAAAATCATTATTTTTAAATGATTTTGCATTAGTAGCATTAAATATGTAATAATCGAAGTTTATTACTAAAATTTTGATTATACATCTTTTCATTTATACGTCGTTCCCTTGAAAGACGTATAAACGAAGCTTTCACAAGCACAAGGGGATTATAAAAAGACTCATTGTTTAAAATGCAGCGCATTTCAACACCTAATTTTGATACACACATTGTCTTAATTATACATTTCAAAAGATCAATTGAGAAATTTAAATAAATACGTTTTTTTCTTTTTAGATTTGCAATTAAATACATAACTGCCTAAAAATGAGACCAAAAAATTTCGTTCGTCAGAAATAACACTGACGAACAGACAGTGATTCCCCCCCCCCTCACCTACAATTATGTTTTAAACGGATTTGGTCTTTAAGGATTAAGCTCATGACAACAAAAACCATGAAAGAGATCAATGCTCGGCTTAAACACTGATTATTCCTTGCTTTTGTTACAAAATTTCGAGCGAGAGAAAAGAATATGTAGGAGAACTAGTTACTCCTTAAAAAGTAACTTATGAAATCGTAAACTTCAAACCCTAATTTTTATTCAGAAAGATAACTTCATCAGCCATCATCTTTTTAATAATGCTGACACGAAATGCAAAATCATAAAATAATTCATAGATTGACTGATTAAAGGGGTTTATCTTATTTTCAGCTGCAAAGGCAATTATCCCCTATTCATTCCAAAATTCTTTTCAATCCGTTTAAAAAAACAAGGGAAAATTGCCATCAAAAGATGGACTAAACAATTGCCTATCTGATTCGCTCAAGACAAAAAAAAGCGCCCTACTATCATAAAACCTCCATCTTCTTTTTTCATCACAAAAGAAGCTTCAGCAAAATATTTACGTTTACTTAACTGCACGTCAAAATAATTCGGGGAAAAAAATTAAAAACCAGGAATAAATAAATAGTACACATAACTAAGAAATAGATAAGTCTCGAAGAAAAACAAAAGAATTTCTCATTACGAAACTTCACAACGCTAATCATTTTCTGTTGTGACAGCCCAGAACAGGCTAATTAAGCATTATTAGAAAGTAAATTAATTCCATGTGAAAGGAAGGCTGAGTTTGAGGGAAATTTTTAATCTAATTAATGTAGGAAATATTTTAAAAGGGCGATTCTTCCACGTCACGAAATAGAGAACAAAGAAAGGAGGACGGGTTTTAAAGGATACATAAAATAACTTTTAACTAAACAAAAGAATTCTTTTTTCCTTACAGAAAAACGAAAAAAAATCCAATTCATAAACTCAATGAGTAGACGCAGAGAATTAAAAGTGGAAAAAAAATTCTTCGATGCCTTGAAAAAATTCATTAATGAAGAACAGCGACCAAATTTGACCTTTTACTGCTTGGAATATCAAACTTTTAGATCACAGGAGAAAGAAAAAAAATTCTTCAAAATGGGGTTTAGTTTAGTTATATTAACCCTCTGACTGATTATTCCGCGATTTCCGCGGGTATGAAGTAAGTCTATTTTCTAAGGTATCCTGCGATTTTCGCAAGCTATTGCGTTTACTTAGAGCTATTGCAGCGTTGAATCGTGTTATATTAATAAAGTCTTGCACAGAAATAACAATTTGCTTCGTTCAAACGCATTTGAACATGTTTGCGAACGTTGCTTGTAATTAGCGATTTTAAAAAAAACTTGCCGTTTTGAAGCAACACAAGGGTTATTTTGGGACGAACCTCGTCATTTTGAACCGCGGTCAGATGAACAGAACGACACCTGACTGGACACCCCCTCTCCAAACTTCCGCACCAAACCAGCGGGAGGACGTTTAACCCACGATTCAGATTTAACATGCCTCATGCCCGAATAGACGACTGATCCTTAGTGGAATAGGGTTTCGAATCTGGATCCCTCCGACCCCGAAGTCGAGACTTTACCACTAGACCACCGCGCCCTCCCTTGAAAACAGAGATCTTACCAATGAAAAGTAGCGACAACGCATGCTTTAAAATAATAAAACATATGGAAATTGATTCGAAATGAAACAATATCAGTATGTTTTTAAGTTTTAGTAATTTTTTTATATTTTTAATTCTAAAAAATGTAAAGTTTTGCGCATTTTCCTGTTTATGTTTGTTTTATCCAACTGAAATGAAATTCAAATCTCGTTTAAATAAAAAAGAAATTCACACTTACTTAAGTTTAAGCCTTCCGCCATAGGGTTTGACTAGACACGGTAGTTAGTTGAATAAAACTAATCAACAGAAGTTCCGTTTATTATTGTTTCTATTTGGCTTTGTATAAAGATAGGCAATATGTATCTTGGCATTATTATTATCTTCGGAAAAATACATGTGACATAACTAGACCATCAAGTCAGTAATATCAGTATTCGGAAAACTCCTGAAATTATATGTAATATTACAGTACATATAAATTACGAAGGCCGTCACAATTCCAGAATTTTTAGGGGAGATAGTTCATCAAGACATAATTGCATTTAGTGCTCGTCACTAATTAAACATACCGCTCCACATCAACTGACATTCGGGCGATGGTAACAAATGAATTACCTCTTTCTCGATTGTGACATGACTACTGCAACATAAATGAGCATATCCAACACAGGCACGTGTTATAATTACGTATAAACTAGTCAAGGATTACTGCACTCACAAGAGCACAGTTTTACGCGTATCTGTTTTTACTAATATTCTTTTTTTTTTATTTCTTACAAACATTATAATGACTATTAAACCAAAACATGGGGCGATCTGATCTAATTTAATTTTTTTTCCAGTGACCATTATTAGCATACAAACAAGTAAAGAAAATCAACTTGTATGCCAGGAAAATGATGCATAGTTTTACAACAAAAAGAAACTAATTATTTGTATTCAGGAAAATTTATCGACAATATGTCTGATAAATCAGACAAAATACAAATGATTTTGAATGTGTCAGTTGGTTGTAAAATGGTTCGATTTCAGTGTTTTAATCAATACTCTCCTCCCACAAATCAAGTTATATTAGTTTTCAATCAACATACAGTTCAATATTAGTTATCAAAAATTATACCGAAGATTTATTTAAAAGTTCCAAGCATTTCAATCAAAGGCGTTCAAAATTAAACAAGTAAGGGAAAAGGAGAAATTTTCTTTCCCTTTTTGAAACATTATTTAATAATACGTTTCGCCTTTAAGTTATCAAAAATTATACCGAAGATTTATTTACAAGTTCAAAGCATTTCAATCAAAGGCGTTCAAAATTAAACAAGTAAGGGAAAAGGAGAAGTTTGCTTTCCCTTTATGAAACATTATTTAATAATACGTTTCGCCTTTCTACCTTCTATACCAACCACGCAAAAATCTATATCATTTGAAGCCATACGGACTGAGAGGTTGAATTTCTACTAGAGAATCGGAAGATAGTGGGTTGAGACCCGATATCACTGAAGATCTGCCGTACACGTGGGTGAATATATTAAAACTGGATGACAGTCAAACTCCCCACACTGACGTCATCTGAAAATTTGAAGTCATACAAAATATATGGTTATCTGACTACGGTTCAAATTTACAATATCCGTCTCAAATAGCCCTCGTATAAATTCAAAGAGGGGCGTTAACCTATTACAGGAGCAAGCTTCACAGTAAGTTTTAAACCACAATTGGGGCTTTAAGGTCAAAGGAAAATCTTACGCATTGCATAAATCAAGTGACGATGAACAACCATTTGGCTACAATGTCGCAAAAAGTGTAACTGCGAGGACGTTAGCAAATCGAGGGTTTGATTTTACTAGCATGTTTTTCATCCCCACTTTCACTTTTGAAAAGACAGTAACCACGGCAACTAAACTTTCTTTAAATTCCTCTCTAAGCTTGGCCAACGGTTCATGCGGACGGATCTACGAGTTAAGAGAATTCACTCCACAACATTTGATAAACATAAAGATTTCACCGTCCTGCAAAAAGCACACGGTTGAAAGTTGATGACAATCACCACGAAGCCCTCACCAGCCCGAGTCACCGGGAGGGCACACGTGGCACGGAGCCTCTGCAGTACCCTCTGGGCTCTCTAGGCACGTTTTTCCATTTAGACAATTTTGTCCACTGACTGGAAAACCCGTGGTATACACATCGCACAGAACACATTATAACAACATCATATACTTTTCTTTCTATGTGTTACATTATATTCAAAATTTTTAAAATTCCTAATACATCAAAATACTACATAGAATACCACATAGAATACATATTAAATAATTTCATCACATCACAATAGAACAA
Source organism: Araneus ventricosus (assembly GCA_013235015.1). Taxonomy (NCBI): domain Eukaryota; kingdom Metazoa; phylum Arthropoda; class Arachnida; order Araneae; family Araneidae; genus Araneus; species Araneus ventricosus. Next base: position 418,257 of record BGPR01000125.1, read on the forward strand.
ACACTAGATCTTAAAATAAATAAAATTCAGAATACGATTCAATTTTCCAATTATCATTTATCATTAACATTTTCCATATATATATAACAATTAAAATAATTTCCTCACACATCAATCCTAATAAAACATTGCAATAATACATCAGTCAATAGGGTAATTTCCCATAAATAAAATCAGTTTTACGATTAACGCATATATCAGTTACGCATATAAGGGAACATTCTATATTGGCAATTTACATCCTAATTGCAAGGCTGAACATTTGCACTAATAATTCGCAATAAACCACCACTTGGGCTAAAAAGTCTCGAATGAAATACCAGCAAACAGTGAGAAAGTAGAGAAAAGGAGTAGTGTAAAATTTCATACATGTTAATTTGAAGTTTTACTCCGTTAGAATAATTTTTACTCTAGTTCTTTTCCTTTGCTTTAAAAACATCAATAAGCATTATCTTTATCCTTTCTCTAAACTCCCCTTTCAGCTTTGACCATCAAGATCAAAGAGTTATGATATAAAAATAGGCATTGTAATTTGTGCCATTATTATTTTATGGTATTGACAAAATAAAAAAACACGCATAATATTAAGCTGATCACTACCCATTTTTTCAAATCGTTACATGAAACTGGACACAGTTAAGCCTAATTCTTTTTCCATATTGAGGTTCGCGTGTTACTTTAATTGTATGACAGCAACTGCCGAAAACACAGCTTTGTACAAATAAGAAGCAGCAAATGGAAATAAAATTATGCATGCTTTAGCTTCTTATATCTCGCGGCGCCCCAATAAGTAGGTCGAGATTCCCTATGGCGCCGAGGTACACAGTTTACAAATCATTGGCATAGGCTCCATCTAAACAAAAATTGTGGATTGGTCCACTCTGGTTCTCAAAGTCAACTCGTTTTTCATTGTTCACTTGCCTAGTAAAGCAATCTGAATGTCTTTCATGAGAGCACGCGTTAAAAGTGTGTATATGTACTACATTTATCACTTCTTAAAACTTATGTCTAATGGGGTATTTGTAGCACAGTCTCGGTTACGTGACCGGAGGGTCGAAGTTCGATAAGTGATTCCATCGTGTACATGTGTCTCACTGGCCTGGTCTCGGCTTCGGGACTGGAGGATTCCAAGTTCGGAACTCAATTCCATCAAAGATCTACCATGTATGTGGGTCTGGTGCACAGCAGATCTGTCGCCGAGCGTCAAACGTCTTCGCGCTGGTATGGAGACGGGGGTGCCGGCTCATGTATCGTCCTCGCCATCTGACCTCAGTTCGAAATTCTAAGATCCGTCATAAGCCCTTGTGTCGTTTAGAAATGGGACGTTAATATAACTAACCGGAACTCCATCGAGTACACGCGCTGCTAAATCTGATGGGTTCAAATTTCTTCCTGATCATTCAGTGTAGAAGTTTGGCTGTCTTAGTTATTATCATCGTTATTTGACCAAGACGGATAAAAAATTACCAAGTCAGTTCCTAAAACAGCCAACACATATCTTCAAACAGGGAAGTTAACCCTTTGTACTCGGATGTCGCCTTTTAGGCACCATTCTAGACAGTGCATCATTTTCACGTTTCTTGATTTCGATGGTTAAAAATCTACCTAAATAATTTTACAGGAAACTTACACAAACATATTTTTTACGTTCCAAAGCAATAATATGAGCTCTTGTTAATCAGTTAATAATTACGCATCTAATTACAACTTTTTAATTTTCCAAGTACAAAGGGTTAATTGAACTAACCTAAAGTTAAAACCAAACTTCTCTTCGAACTGTGAAGCAATTTGTGCGAAGATCTAAGGCTAAAACTTTTTCACTGCGCAAATGAAGCCACGATGAACTACAGCTTAAAGCAAAAATGTTACATCCCAAGCATAACGGCTAATCGAGGTTCGACTCTATTAGCATACATTAAATTCCATTCTTTTCCTCAGTTAATTTGAGGCTTTTGGTTCTTTAATCGCTACTGCAATGCTCATTATTAAATTGAAGACACGGACATAATTTAATCACATAATGTCTTAACTCGCATCAATTAACGCAGTCATTAATAAACCAGCCACGAATTTAAGGCAAAAGAAAAGAAAAAACTTTTAATTCCGCCTTAACCAGTTTAATCTTCCACCTAACAGAAAAATTATACCAGGAAATCTTCTTCGACCAGCACCAGAATGCTGAGCGCAGCGAATAACCACTGCAATCCACGAACTAATCGCATTACGCCCTGGTATAAAAACATTTTCTGCTCACGTAACCATGTTTAGTAAGCTAAATAAATGGAGAATTTAATTCTCCATTAATCGAGTTTGCGCAGTTAATGGAAAAAGAGATAGAGAAAGGGTTGCGACATGCTCGCCGTTTAGATAATTGCAACGATTCAGGGCGCCAGTAACATTTGAATGAATGTTTCCGAAGCCGGGTGACCTCAGGAATACTAAGTGATGAAGGGGTCTGAAGTTAACTGCTGCGCAGGTTAAAAATTGGAAAGGAAACATGGCTAGGTAAATGAGGGCCCTTTTTTCACTGGCATTCTTGTACTGTTTTAAGGAAGATTCAATTCCATGGACGAAAGTACATGGAAGTTAAGTGGTAGTCGCTGTGTAACAGGAAATGTTAATGTGTCTATTTTTTTAAAGATGAGAAAAGTATAAGCCTCTTAATAAAAGTTCGTCCAAATAATAATTAAAATAAGAAATAATGATGAAGGGAAAACATATAACAAAAACTCAAGTTTAGTTTACTTTAATTATATTAACGTTCTGTTTTGAAGCAACACCAGGGCTATTTTGGGACGGACATCGTAATTTTGATTCGCCGTCAGATGACGAAGACGACACCTGAGTCCCTCTCCCGAAGTTTCCGCACCATCCCAACGATAGGACGTTTGACCCACGAAGTCAGCTGTTGCGTGCACCAGACTCACATACATGGCGAATCTTTAGTGGAATCGGGCTTTGGACCTGGAACCCTCTAGTTCCGAAACTTCGAGATTACCACTAGGGCACCGCGGCCCTAACAAAAATTCAAAGTAATTCAGTAGTATTGAGTTGATCAACTCATTTGCATCCACAAACGGAATAATTCAAACATGCCAAAATTAGTAACTCTGTACGGTCCAACGGCCTACTCTGCAGAGCGCCAATACACACAATCACATTTGGTTTTATTATTAGTAGAGATAAATAAACGTAATATAAATTATATAATTTTTATTTATTTTATGGGTCGCTAGACACGAAATAACCTATTTTACATAAAAATGTATGGTAAATCGATTATCTGGTAGCGTCTTTGAACAAATTATTCATTAACCAATCACCAACTGTGTTAAAAATCCACTTTTAAAGCATAGCTCTTTTATTTGCCAATCTCTATGGTTGAAAGCTATAACAAAAAAAGCATTAATTTAAATGCAACGAAGTTAATCAAACGTATTGATCTATTTCACATAAAAATGTATGGTAAATCGATTATCTGGTAGCGTCTTTGAACAAATTATGTTCAATTACCAATCACCAACTAGATTAAAGATTCACTTCAAAGTTTAACTCCTTTATTTGTCAGTCTCTACAACTAAAAGTTATAACAAAAAGAAAGGAATTAAATTAGTACACCATTTTGGTTGCATAGTAACAATATGAATAGGAAGTTTTTAAGTAGGGGTTTCCCTTTTACAAACAAAAAGTTAGGATAAGTTTCATAGGTCAAATGGTTCAAAATGTTACGCAACAAGAAACAATTACAAACAATCGTGCATTCCTATCGTGAAATGAAGTTAAGCTAGCACTTCGGGAATTAGTTATGAAGATATATATTCATGTCCTGAAACAAATGCTACCAGAAGACAAAATGGAGGAGCTTAAATCTCTAGATTTTCCCAAGATGCAAATGCTTTGTCCCTTTTACCAGTTAATAAACTCCCAGAGTATTTTATTAGCCAGTAAATTTTATATATCACCGAGGAATGTATTCAATTCCCTGGCATGCCATGTTATATGCAGTAAAGAAGAGGAAAAGACTGCTTTTGTCGAATAAGCAGGTGTCTCTTGGGTTGCCCGGGAAGAATTCTTTTGCCTAACAGAATATTTAAGGAATCTGTTACGGAATTTCCTGGTGATAACGAGGTATGTTGTTTCAGTAAAAGAAAATGCATTTATACTGTTGATTTTCTAACATATGTTAAAAGTTAATTCTTAATTCTCACTTTAAAGAGATATAATATTTTATGGTATGAAAATGAAGCTTTCGCTTAGGATATTGAGATTCGAATATATATATATCAAACAGAAGAAAAAAAATCTACAATATTTTACTGTTTCTAGATGTGATAAGAAAATTAGAATTATATTTAAAGACACAGCAACATTGCAAGTGGAATGCAAAGTAATTTGAGAACAGCACCAAAGAATACAAACATCAAGGCTTTATATACAGTTCTGACTTTTCCTTCCGAACTTCAAAGTCAAAGCTGAATTAGTTTAATTTAAAATATCTGGAGTGCTTTTCTATCGACTTTCTAGTACACAGCAACTTAAGGATTATAGTAAGGAAAAATAGTAATGAACGCAGATCGGAAACAGGATATCTGTTGTCCATTTATCATTGGCGATTCTTCTCATGGCTTTCCCAATACAAAACAAACGATATTACGTCGAAAAATGGAAACGAATTCGGGTTAAATGCAAATGAATCGCCACCCATGCAACAATTACTGCTTAATCCCTTCTTCGTCGGGGTCGCATGTCATGCGACGAAGAGAATTATTGCATCGTTTAAAATGAATTCGTCGCTACTTACACGCCACGTTATATTTCGCGGTTATTTTTTTTTTTTTTTTTTAATAATTCTTAATAAAGGCGGAAAATATTCTTCTTTCTTCATGTTTTCGTGGTGAGATTTCCCGCCTTGATAAAAAACATTATGTCGGTCGTTGAAAAAAAAAAAAAAAAAAAAAGATCCGACAGGAAGGGGTAACCGTTTGAATGGCGGAAATGCAACAAAGTTTGGTAAAAATTATTACCGAGTCTGTCACTGAATTCATTTTATAAGTGAATAAATTTACGGATAAATACGTCTACAATTTCTTAGTACTCAAGGTGACAAAATATTCGAGCAATGTAGAACATCCAAGCTCTCTCACTTTTTAAAAATATTAGTCCGAATCACAGCTTATGATTAAAATGCATTATGATAAATATCTTAAGGAAAAGACATGCATTTGGCAGCTATTTGCCTGTTGTCTTAACTTACTCATTTACATTCAAACAAAAAAGACTTACTTAATTAATATATTGCCAATCAAAAATAATTTGTAGTTGGTACCGAAGCTAATCACAAAATTACTAATATAATAGCCCAGATCTGTCACTCACTGATCCGGTAACGCTCTGACATCACCAACAATAAAATTCGCGCCATAGCACTGCGTTAAACAGCATTATTTCATTGTTAGAGCACCTAAATTTCAGTAATTTTAAATTTAAAAATGTAATTGTCGTTCTAATTTCAAATTTAATAGCTCTAAAATAGTGAAATAAAATTTGCTATAGATTGATATAAAATTTATCTCGCTACGATCTTCAGTTTCCGAGAAATTTTAAATCATATTAATTATATATTTCAAATTAACTTCCGTTTTTTAATAGAAAGTAGTAAATCAGGTCAGTGGTATATCATGGGCATGATATAGTTTGGAAGCCACGATGCATCTGATTATTTATTGCAATCGTGATGATATAATTTGATATATTTTTTGGCAACGAAGTACGAGGAAAATTGTTAAACAACGAAAAATACTCCACACGGAATGTTTTTTACCAAGAGGTTTTTGAATAAAGAAATATGTAAATAATATGTAGATAAAAATATATTTCCTGTCATAATACATATGTTTATTTTATTTGTTTTCACTCAATGTTAAACATTTCTCTCGCATATGTATCGCTTTCAACACGTCAAATTTGACGGGAAATCTCTCGAATGAAGAGGCTATTTGTACCCGTCATAACCACGACGGGTGATTTTCTAGTAATATTAGATTAACTTACATTTTCGGGGACAAAATATCCATTTAAATCTAGGAAAGTCAAGCTCGGGATTTTAGCATATTAATCTAAATCATAGCATATGATTAAAATGCATCATTATAAAAAGGAAACGATCTTTAATTGGCACTATTTACATAATGTCTTAATTTTCAGACATATTTTCAAACAAAAAAGGACTAATTAGATTTACATATTACTAATCAAAAAGGATTTGTAGTTGGAACTCATGCTAATCACACAAATCACAAAATAATAACACATTTGATATATATATATATATACTTGTTTTAGAAAGCTCTAAATCAGTATGCAGAAAATTCAGCAACAACCAGAGGGCATTAAATCCCTACATTCAAGACTTTCTCGACATCAGAATTTATTACAACAACAACCGAAATAACATTTCAACTATAGTATGGTTTTAGAAAGCTCTACATCAGTACACATATATTTTACTACATACAAAATTCACCAACAACCAGAGAGTATTAAATCCCTACATTCAAGACTTTCTCGACATCAGAATTTATTACAACAACCACCGAAATTCCAGCGGCAATACACCTACTGCAGAAGAGTTCCAATCAGAAGGAATTAATTTTATTCCACGTCCGCCATTTAATTTTAATTTGCTCGGACTACTTACACGGAGGATGGGGGCCCGGATTGTGCCCTCAGGGGTGGTCACGGGAAATGGAGTCAATAATTGCGCGGAGAGCTGCATAATTTATGTCCCACGAGTAATCAAAGGAAGCAGGGGTAATCGGATTCCAGCCGATTACACAGGGGGATGTGGGTTAGATCTTATTAAAAGTCTTAGCTAAACAAGGGAGAGTAACTAAAAAGTACTTCCGATATTTAGAATTAAGCTGTCATGTAGCATCTTGGCTGATGTTTAATGTAATAAGCGAAATATTAAGACTTGCATATCTCCAGGGCTTCACATATCTATCACAGAGTATATACTGTTCGAAGTTGCTTTTTCGTCTTTTTTTAACATAAAAATCCTGAAGTTGTTATTCTTCAGACCTTCCGGATTTTCTGTATATGGATACATTATTGTCCGCAATATCTGTAAAACTTACTCCATGTTTAAATGTTGCACAGAAAATTTTATCCTACAGTACCTCTTGCACGTTTACGAACGAACCCTTTACATCTACTAATTTCACACAATATGAAATGTGCTTGAATATGCCGAGACAGCGTATTCAAGAGAGGGAAAAAAAGAAAAGGCTAATTATTTGATCAGATAATGTAAGAGGCTTGAGTTAAACACTGAATAACAAAATATCAAAATGGCCGGTTTGGGTATTTCATTCGAGTGTATTAAGCCGCTCTACCAATTTCATTAAAAAAATAAACAGAAAAGAACATAAACTTTTACGCTTGAAAATAAGGTACCTTCGTGAAAACAAACTTAACCAAAGGGAAAAAAAAAGCGATTTAACACCTAATTTCAAAAGAGGTAACGCTGAACTTTCTTTTCTCTGAACAATCAACTCCACAACGGACAATCAAACCGCCATTATAAACTCGTGCGGGTTTTGGAAGAACTTTTGGCGGAAAGAGCAAATATTAAAGGAAAATTGATGAAAAAGCCTAAAATATTGTTATATTATATGGAGGGTGGTCGCCATTCTGTTCGGGCAAGACGGGAGTTGAAAGCATCTTTGTTCAATGCGTTTGGTGCTTCTTTGTTTATCTTCAGAGTACAGTGAAGGAGGTGGAGTATTTATTTTGTAAAAATACCTCTTCCTCTCAATGGATTTGAACTAAAATTTGATACAGATTTTCAATATGGGCGTCAAGACCACGTTCCAAATTTCATCCATCTAGCTCAGAGGTTCCCAACCTGTGGTACGCGTACTCCTAGGAGTACGCGAAGGACCAATTGGGAGTACACGAACTCAAAGTCGGTAATGGCGAACACAAGAAAACATAAGGGATTAAAAATGTTACAGAATTTTGTTTCCCCAAGTTCGTGTAAAAAGTGAAAGCTGTGCAAGTCCTAAACCCACCCTCAAAATAAGCAAAAAAGAAATCAAAAGGAAGCGTAATTTTTAGTTATCCTTATAAGTTAATTCGAAATTATTAAAATGCTGATTTCATCTGTTTTGACGTTGAATTAATACTATTGTAAAAATGGAATAAAATGTAAAATCAAAAATAAGTCCTGCAAATGTTATAAATTCCAGTCACTTGACTCTTAATCTTACCTGGGCCCTTAACGTTATTGATAGAAACTTCTTTGTATAGACGGATGGTTGGAGGGGGTACGCGAAAATAAAAAGACTAATCAAGGGCTACGCGAGGGAAGAAAGGTTGGGAACCCCTGATCTAGTTCGTTGCGTTTTTGAGTGATTATGTTTACAAACATAATCACTCAAAAACACACATACTCACGGTCATAATTCGAATTTTTTTTCACTCTGTCATGTGTGAAATGTCGAACTCCATATAAATCTCTTTTCAGAATTTTTTAATGATACAATTCTTTGCATACGAAAAAGTAAACAGAATTAATGCATTCGGCTTTAAAACATAATCTTTGTTATTCTATTCACGCAACACACACATATACATATTACATGCAATACAAAAGCTTATTTTGATTTTGACTTTCAACGAATGACTTTAATTCATGCAGATGTATTCATGTAGAGGAAAAAGGACGTGATGCCACAGGAAAGCCTGAAACAACGTCCAGTTAATTGACTCTATTCTGCATTGTGAGAAGATTTCAATTAATTTGAAATTCAGCAAAAAATAAAAGAATTCCATCTTGTTTTATGTAAGCGCGAGCATAAGCTCCAACAAAAAAAAAAGGACACAAATAAATTGAAGCTAAAAATAGCATAAATAAAAGAAACATTTAATTCATTGCAACAACAATACAGAACTACATTAATATGATAAATGCATAAAAAAACATTTCTAGCATAATTTATTGTGCACTTTTCGAGGAAGGTCAGAACTTGCAGAAGGAGGACGGTTGCTCACCTTATCTTATAACAACAGCCAGATTTCATTTTTGTGTTACATATGTGAATGAAATATTTGTGTAAACCTATTTAATTTTCTAATTTAAAATTTCTGTCTTAGATTTATAACAATCCATTTTCTTTCGACGTTTTTAATATTCCAAGAAAACTTAAATCATTCCTCCGAATCATAAGAATAAATTTATGTTCCTTTTCTCGGCAATAACCATTTTTTGTTCACTTCATTCCGATGTTAAATAAAGGTATGGAAAAGGAAATAAATTATACTATCGGGTATTTTTTTCTTACCTCCGTTACCCTAATTACACAAACGGCGAAATGTCATGCAAGAAAATAAAACATCGTCTGAAAAAAAGATAAAAACTTCCACCGTATCAAGACAGCTGCAGAGAAGTGATATTCAACTAGACATTTGACTAATGGGTACGTATCTATCTAAAACGTAAACGTATGAAGATGGCGTCACTTAAAATGGCGCCATTTTGCTGTCCTAGAAAATGAACTGTTTGGATAATAGATCAGAAAATGGTCTAAGTCAGGACGTAAAATTTAAAACCCACCATTTCGATATTTTAATGGTGAATTTTGCTGAGTGTTGAAATTCATCGTTGGGCTACAGAAGCTTTTTGAAATACAGTGAATAATTGGTTAATGAACATAATCTGTTTAAAGACGTTGTTTGATGCTCGTTTCACCGATCATTGATTTATCAGTGAATAGAAACTAAACTTAAAAAAAAGTTCTGTGCAGTGGTTTTAACCATCTGACTGCCGAACTTTTTTAAATTATTATTTAAATGCAAGGTTTGAAAACACGTTCAAATACAGTTGAACCAAGCGAATTGTTATTTACATGCATGGCTTTATTAGTATAATATGATTCAACGTTTTGAAAGTACTAAGTTAACCCATTAGCTTGCGAAAATCGCAGGATACAGCAGAGACTTGCTTCCAAACCGCGGGATAAGCAATCAAAGGGTTGAAAAAAAGTAAATGGATGGGATGGAAAGTTAAGTTTATAAGCTGGCAAAATTGACTAATTAAATAGAAAGTTGGAGATAACGGAACTTGTTGCTAAAAATCCCTAAACTCGTCGTTCATCGACGTTCTCATCATAAAATAGAAAGTTACGATTTTTAAAGTTGGCAACACAACTAATTAACTATAACTAGGGGGCTCTGCCCCCTGCTCGCTAAAGCTCGCCAACCCCCAGAAGGATTGCGTTGCAATCCTCCCAGGTTTGCTACGCAAACCCTGCTCGCTTCGCTCGCTATAATGAAGACACTGTGTGTCCTAGAAGTTATTCTAAAATCTTCATATATATATATGAATCAGCTGTATTTTGCTTCTGATGCTTTAACTTAAATCTGCACAGAATAAAATTTTTTAGCCTCAAAAAAGATATTTGTCTTCAAATAAAACTTACAAAGTAAAGCTGATTTCCTTTTAATGCTTTCACCTTAATAACGAAGAAATAAAATTTTTTGGCCCTGAAAAGGGCCGATTTTTATATAGTGAAAGCATCAGGAACCTCCCCCATAAACACAATTAAATATTTCACATTTTGGAGCTATCACAGAAACAGATTCTAAAGATCGTGCTCTACAAAAACATAAATTGTACGAAAGCAGGTATACACATATTCAATACATTCATATATAAAATAATATACAACATTGAAGATTGTGCTCTACAAAAAAAAAATGTATCAAAGCAGGTATATTCAATCCACTCAGATATAAAATAATATACAACATTGAAACAATTTAAAAATGTAATGCAAAAAAATACACTTGACAATCAATCACAGAAAACTTCCTCATAAACACAGTTAAATATTTCACATTTTGGAGCTACCACAGAAACAAATTCAAAAGATCGTGCTCATGATAAGCCAACATAGATTTGTCCATGACTAAAAACCGGCTCATTGAGCACCAAACATATCTTTTCAAAAGTTTGGCCTTGCGACTTATTAATTGTCATGGAAAAGGCTAAACGAATGGGAAATTGCATACGTTTAAATTTGAAAGGCATGTTAGTCTGAGATGGAATCAAAGGGATTTGGGGAATGAGAAACGTCTCTGTACCATCAATGGATTTTGCCTGAATAATGTTTTGCTGCAATTTTGTGATAATTAGGCGTGTACCATTGCATAATCCTTTAGAGGGAGCTAAATTTCTCAACAGCATTATAATGCAACATATTTTCAACTTTAACCCATATGGAGGCAAACCAGTTGGTGTCAAGGAATTTAAAAATTCTTCAGGAAATGTCAATTGATCTTGAGGATTTTCACTCATGATCATATCAACTGCTTTATAAACAGTTTCATTTCCCGGCATAAATTCCAACACTTTATTGTCGATTTCCATGGATCGCTCATTATTAACAGTAAGGACAGCTCGATCTTTAAGCTCCTGTGGGGTCACACTGGAAAAATCTATGTCACTGTACAATTGATGTATAGGGTCTTGTATTGAAGGGTAGCATTGCAAAGGCAACTGTTGGGCCACTTTTTTTTCTCTCCAATGTCCAACAACCAAGCACCAAAATCCCTTTCAGATTCAAGGGCACACATATTTTTTGTCAGATATAACTTATGAAATTTCAACCAAAGAGCGTGTTTTTTTCAAGGAGCTGGCAACAGTTAATGTTCTTGAACCTCTTAAAATTACTGGAAGAACTTGGCGAAAATCTCCACCCAGTAGAATGACTTTGCCCCCAAACGGTTCTTTACATTTTGTGAGATCTTGTAAAAGTCTATCAACAGCTAAGAAAGCATGAACATGTGTCATGGGTGCTTCATCCCACACAATTAATTTTATTTTCAGTTACATGTCAGCTTCTGAATGTTATCTGAAAATAATGAAGAGAATTTGGAGGCTGAAGACGAGGAGGATGATGATAACTCTATCATCCTGTAATAACTCTATCATCCTGTATCCTTATGTATCTAACGATGATACATACAGGAAAAGAGACTTTACACTTCGAGAAATAAAAGAGTCACCCGAGTCAAGTAGTTCTACGCCTTTAACATCAGCGGCTGTTTGAAAAAGACAGCCTCCAGTCAGTTTTTTTAATTTTTAGAAATGGCAGGGGGAAAAGGATGTTATCCCCCGCTTTCTTCCCCATAAGAGGAACGGTATAATAATTACGGAGGCAGAAAGTATGCGAATTTTAGGTATGAGGAAAACGACGTATAACCGAAGCTTTGCGTTGTATAAACGAAGTACTTTATCATTACAATGGTTACGAATAAACTGGGACTGTGGTGAAACGACGTATAAATGAGAAACGTATAAACGGTGCTTCACTGTACTTTCCAATTTTTATAGCTCACGATAGAAACTATTTGTTTTAAGTCATGAACGTCAATTTCTTTAAACTCGTTTATCATATATCTTGTGTAGAATTTGATTTTTTTATTGGTATTCTAGCACAAAATAATCAAATTAATTTAAAATTTTCATTTTCTATACAATATTGCTCCTAAGATGAAAGACGGAAACGAGCAGGCATCGTGAATCGCTTTTCTCACAACATTTTGAGTGCATCCTTTTAATGCATTCCTTTCTTCTACAGCAGTGCTTAAATCTTCCACGAAGTGCTAAAAGCTATGCTGGATGTCGTTAAGAAGCAATTCTTTGGCACTTTGCGAAACTTTTCAGGAATCCTGACACACGTGTGATAAATGTTTTAAATTCCCAGATCTCTGAACTGTGGAAGAATTTCATAAAATGTGAGAGAAAATCGCCGGGATTCGTCTTAAGGTCTTTCAGGCAACACTCAATTTCCTCATCAGTATGCCGACAACTGTTTCGTAAACCTCCACCACCTTTCAGTGGGTTTTTGATCTTTTGAGGAAGCTGCCGTCATTAAAGTTTGTTTCATGAATAATTCATTGCTGCTAATTAATTGCCGACGGCGTTGTAAACATGAAGTACCATGTTATACACTCGTGAATGCACATGGGGTAATCGATCACTAAGGATTTCGTATTTAAACATTACTCTTTAGGTTCAGTTCATTTCTGTCAATCTATATTATTGGAATGAGATCAATGGAAACGCAAACAGGCCCGTATTAAACCCTGTAGGCAATACCAGTTTCAGGGGGGCGCGGTAGCCTAATGTAAAGGTCTCGGCTTCGGAGCCGGTGGGTTCCAGGTTCGAAACCCGACTCCACTGAAGATCCGCCGTGTATGGGGCCTGTCGCACGTTAAATCACACGTAATGGTGAAATGTCCTCCCGTTGATGTGGTATGGAAGTTTGGAGAGGGCGTGCCAGCTCAGGTGTAAGAGGCTCCAAATTATGCGGTCCGACACAAAACAGACCTCGTGCTTCCTCAAAACGGGACGTTAATAAAACTAAATTAAACAAAACAAGTCTCGGGGGGCCCTTTTACCATCCCCACCTTTCAAAACCAATGTATGCATTTTGGATCTTTTCTTGTTGACCGACTGCTTTGAGATTTAGAAATAGATCAATAACTACATGTTAAGACCCCATACTAAATTTCGTTTATCAAGCTGGATGCGCTTTTAAGTAATCGCGTTCACATACACACGAATAGAGAGGTAAACAGACAGTCATACCATCGATGTATTCCATCCAAAATTCGATACAGTTCTATAATTTTATTGCAAAGAACCACATTCCGAATTTCACTAATCGTCGCTTAACAAGCAACACCACCTATCTCAATTTTTGAAAAAAAAAAATGAATTTTTCGCAACCAATAACGAATATTTCTGAATTTTTATAACATCTGGTATAAACATGCAATTTTATGTTTCAGTTTTCTCAGTTTTTTTTTCCAAAATTTACGTTTGTTTAGGAATTTCAAAAAAAAATTAGATTGGTGGTGTTGCTTGTTAAACCATGTTTGCTCCATTTCTGATTTATCGTGTTTATAGACAGACCGTAAGATAGCCAAATTGCAAAAGTAGCTTTTTTTACACTCACACAGGTGTAGAACATAGAGATTCATCAAAATTTTCAAGTCGAATTTTCTCACAATTACAATATTTTATCTTTTTATATTCCGTATACTAGAAAATAAAAGTAGTCCATATTTTGATGTTTAGGTAGAGATTTTCATAGATTTCAGTTTTATGTTGCTTATGTAATTGTTCATTTTTAGAGGAATATTCGTTTTTACTTGAAGCTGTGGTATAAATTACCCGGTTGGTAATTTATACCACAGCTTGGTATAAATTAAGAAAAGTTAATTAAGTTAAGAAAGAGAAAGTTAAGAAAATGCTACCCCCTGATTATGCTACCTTTACTTGTAAATAAAAAGCATAAAAACATTGCTAAAAAACCTTTTGGGTTTAGAACCGAATTAATTAACCTTGTAGCAAATTAAACAAAAAATATTTCATTATCACTATTGGACGATTTTTCTGTTTTGTTTATTTCGGGTAGACAGAACTTTCGTGCCAAGGATCCACTTCATATTTTCCTTTGACGAAGCATTACACAAGACAATCTGTCCCGGGCACAGAAGTTCTGTATTACCCCAAATAAACAAAACACAAAACTCGTCCACACTAAAAGTGTAGAATAGTTTTAAGACTTTTTTCGCACAACCGGGGTTGCTTCTTATAAATTTCTAAAAACAAATTAACAAAGTCTTACAGCAATAAATAGCTTCGCGGAGTTTTTTTTTTAATTTTTTCCCTTTTCTTTTTCAGTTATCAGAGGGAAAAGTTTAAAGAGTTGGCCCTTAAGAAATGTGATTCCACAATGTAGCACATAAATTTTAAGATTGCGATTTTCTTAAATTCCATTGCCAGTTAAATTGAAGATGTTTACTGAAATTCTTTTACGTTACTTGATTAAAAGTGAAAAATTTTCAAAAACAACTCAGTTTTACAAATCCTAAAGAAAACAAGATGATTTAGGAAAGATAAGAACATAAAAACCAAAATCAAAAACGAATCAATAAAGACCTAAACTGTTAATGTTTATTCAAAGCTCTTCTATATTAGATGACTGAAAACAGTTCTGAGAAAAAAAATTCAAAAAGACTTAGTATTACTTTAACTCAAGAAAACAAAAGAAGTATTGAAGATGAACAAACAAAAAAAAAAGCAAAAGCAAACCAACGGAAAACAATAAATTCCTCGCAATGGGGTAACTTGTAAGAATTTATATTTAATATTTCACTTCATAAAAATTAACAACCCAAAAGTAAAAACATGCACAACATTCGCGACGTTCATTAAAGCTCTCATCTACGAAAAAAACTTTTAATCAGCAGTTTCCTTATTTAACACTTGCCTGCCTTTTTTTTCAAAAAGTCAGCGAAGTCACTGAACAATAAATAGCCCAGTAAATCTCCATAACGGAAACAGGAATGATATCACGCTAAATCATCAATCAACTAATCTTGAATGTTAAGGGAAAAGGTTGAAGCAAAAGAAAGAAGAGAGAATAATTTCTCTCAGAGTGGAAATGCTTCATTAAATGGATTTTCCCTTTTAAATGGAAAATGGACTTGAAAATATATTATGGAGAAAATGTTTTATTCTCTCATGAGTATCGCTGCTAACGAGAAAGTATCAAGTAAAGAAGTTGAAATGATTTTTTAACTTGAAACCCTATTAAAATGCGTTAAGCAGAGAAAAGCATTTTATTATTTAACGAGTTATGGGAACTACAGACTTACATTTACAAACACATAAATCAATACTATTTCAAAAGGAACATTATAAAAAAAATACACAAACGTCATAAAAAGCTTTTTTTCTTACTTCACAAGATTTAACGTTAATTGCAATTTTCTTAAGCAGTAAATTACTGAAAAAATACTCGATAACAAATTCCAAAAATCGCAACAATGCAATTCATAGTTTCTTTAACTTAAAAAAAAAACATATATATAAATTTAGATATTGAATAATTATCCAACAGAAATACATAAAAATAGTTTGCAATTATAAATTAGATGATACTAATTAATATCTATATATTTAAAATAATTTGGTAAAAAAAACCTTCAGCTAGTCCGCCAGACTCAACCGATTTCGACAATTTTTTTTTTCATACGAAAGGTTATGACATCTAGATATGTTATCAAGGGTCGCCTTCCCCTCACCAATCTCCATTTTTGAACAAAATCGAACAAACACTTCTCCACTGTACATTGTCTATGGGGGAAAACCTTGTAGAAATCCGCCGGCCCCAACCACCCGACCGATTTCTACAATTTTTATTTATATGAAAGCTTATGACGTCTAGATTTGCAATGAAGGGACGCCTGCCCCCACCCCCATTTTCGAAAGAAAACGGAAAAACATTTCACCACCATACATTCTCTATATGTTTTTTTCGATTTCTTTCGAAAATGGGTGGTGGTGGTGAGCAGGCGACCCTTGATGGCATATTTAGACGTCATAAGCTTTCATATGAAATAAAAATTGTCGAAATCGGTCTGGTGGTTGGGGCTGGGGGATTTCTACAAGGTTTACCCATAGACAATATACAGAGGAGAAGTGTGTTTTCGATTTCGTTCGAAAATGGAGGGTGGAGTCCCCTAAAGGCTGGCGAACTGTCTGAAGGTTTTACCATATAATTGTAAATATATAGATCCCAACAGTTCCATCAGAATGGCGTGTCAAAAATATTGTAAAATACCTATTGTAAGTGATGGAAACTGTTTATTTAGGGCGATATCATTCTGTATTCATGGATCTGAAGACTTTCATGCCAAAATTCGTGAAAAAGTCATACAAAACATTACAACTAGATGAGGTTCATTAAAAAATTTTACAATTTTAAAGGACTCTGTTGTCTACAAAGAATATGAAATCTACTATGGTTTTATGGTCTGTTCCATTGATCTTCATGCAGTATTTAAAACTGAAAAAAGTAATGGCTGTGAGCCTCGAAGCAGCGAGGTGGCAGGGGCAGTGCTGAGCAAAGTGGGTGCTGGCCGAGAACCAGCCCGCAGAGCGGCTAGTAAATAATGAAGTCGTCGAAAAATCTAGCTGCATTTCAACCAACCTATATTCTAAACTCAAAATCACGTGACTAAAATGGAGATAAATTCTGCTCCACCTTCACGAATATAAACCATAAGAAAATGCACACCATTAAAGAATATTTTAAATTTATTCATTTGTTTTAGGCACAATAATCATTCATAACACTACAACTAAAGTATTCCAACAGCAACATTAGAAATGGACATGTCACCACATTACTGGTACACGATTCTCACTTTGTAACTCATTTATAAAACTAATTCAACGTTAATATGAAAGTATTCCTCTTAATAGTGTAATATTATCTCTGTTGGAATTCCGAACATTAAGCAAAAGAAAGACAACTAATTTTTTGCAGGAGAAAGCACACCAAGAAAGTATCTTTTCTTTCTAAGAGTATAAGAAAGAAATGAAGTCATAAACGTAAAAGCATGATCATATTACATTAGAGTGAAAAGAAGAATCAGTAAAAGTTTTTTAGATATCAAGCACAACATCCATTATTTTCAGTGACAAGCTTATAAAAATTAAGCTTTTTTTTTACTCCCCAGCATTCATTTATAACTATTAAAATTGCCAGTAACCTAATTCTTGTTAAATTACAGACAGGTAATAAATATTTAGGCATTTTTTTAAAGTTAGTTTTGTTAAAAACTTAATTTTTATCAATACAGAATGAAAGAAACTTATCAGAATTTTTACTAGCCAGTTCTTAGATTGAAAACTAAAATGCAAAACTTCGATGCAAAACATCTCACTTTTTGTTGAACCAATTCTTATTTCCTATCTATCAGTGTTCTATTAAGAAACTGAAAAAAATTGTAAATGGGTATTTTGTTTGAAAAGATATTTTTGATAGATTTCATGATAATTTTTTTATATCTCCACCAAAGTTTCAATAAATAAGTCTAACTAATAATACTATAGTCTAACTAACTAATAGTCCTAATCTTCTGAACAGAATCTTCTGAATTTAACCCAATCACTCCTAAATCCTCTAAATTCCTATGAATAGCCATTTAATTCGTAATAAATGAACATGAAAATAATAATGTATAAATCGTATGGATTAAACTAAAAAAAATTAGATGATATGCATGGATAAATAAATCGTTTGAAATAAATTAATTCAGATGATTTCGAATTTTAAAATATTATTTATCTTTACTTATATAAAATATAAATACATAAAAATTGTTGCCAATGGCATATTAGATGAAAAGAAATAAAATATAAGTAAATAATAAATCGATATAAAATGAAATCGTTTACGTAATCTTTCAGTGTAAAGATAAAGATGAATACAAAACAACTTACAGTTCCATAACTGATAACCCCAAAAGAATAAACAGAAATAACCAATCAACTTACCTAGAAAGAAAAAAAAGATTGTATTAAAATATTGTAGGTGGAAAAATAAAACAAAGCAGTATACACAACATCATACTGAAACTATAATGCCTTATAGAACTATAGTAAAATTTAAAAAAAAAATCACCGTGCTTATAAGAAAGGGTTAGGGTATAGGTGAGAACTCAAATAAATAATACTATAAAGCTTGAATATTTCGAAACTAACAGGACCTAAATAAAAATTCGATAAAAACAAAACTGGGCCCTGCTAACATCATCGTAAAGAGGAAATTGAATGGACCAGAGAAAAATTCGAAATAAAAAATGTTCCATGGTATAATAATAAATTTTCAATTACTTAACTTATTTTGGTTGTAAAAAGCATTTAAGACTTTGGCATTTTTGTAACTTAACTGGAAAAATTTCTTAAACAAAACACGTCGTTAAAAACTTATAATGCCTAAAGATTATTAACATAATTATCTTCATTAATCCATGCTTTCAAAGCATTGTTACACTGGATACCTCTTTTTGAATTAATAATACAGTAAAGTGAAAAAACGAAGTAAATTTATTAGATAGATAATAATTCAGATTTCTATTTAAACATTACATTCCATAAAATCTAAAACATAGGAACTTACTGTCAGAAGGTCATTATAATTAAACAAGTTTATTAATTAAGTAATTATTTTTGTATTAAACTTAGGAAAAATTGTATTGTATCAAAAACACACGGTAAACATTTTAAACCTTAAAACTAAATTTGGAACCAAATCTGCATATTATAAATTTTTCAGACAAGTCTTGCCTTGCCGTTAAGTATAAAACGGTACCTAAATACGCGAATAAATATTACAGGGGTCCAGTGCACTTGACATTAAAAGGCAGCGAAGTTGAAGAAGCTCAGTTTGATAAATATTTACCACTCAAACTTGTGTACAGCAGGGAATTTGAAGATGAAATTGCTTCCAGGTTCGAAAGTACTTATTGGTGTCAGCAGCTATTTGCATTTGTGATGCGAAATTAATCAATTAATCTTTGATAGGGACGACACCCATTGACATTTCCCCTTGGTCAGTTTTGGAAGCAAATGTTTCTTCCCATCGAAGCAGGCAATTAAATATCAGAGATGAGTTTGCTTAGTTATATTAATATACAGTTTTGAAGCTATACGAGAATTCTATTTTGAGAGGGATCTTTTCAATTGTCTGATGACGGATTACTGATATAAACCACTGTCCTCTTTTTTTTGACGTGAATAAATCATTCTTTACATTAAGAACATTATGAGTAGGGTAACCATACTTCCGGATTTCAAGCTCACGTTCAGATTAGTGTCCGGATCTTCAAAATGCCCGGATTTACGTCAGTGAAAGCGACGCGAGAGAAATTTGGTTGCAATAGAGAAAACTGAATATACTTGCAAAAGATGATGTCATTCCGCCAATGAAAGAAAATTCATTGTTTACACTGTTAACAAGCTGATGTCATTCCGCCAATGAAAGAAAATTAATTGTTTACACTGTTTACAAGCTGATGTCATTCCGCCAATGAAAGAAATTAATTGTTTACACTGTTTACAAGCTGATGTCATTCGCCAATGAAAGAAAATTCATTGTTTACACATATTGTTGATGACAAACCGGATAAGCCTCTTTATTCAGGCCCCAGTTTAAACTGAAAATAAAAAGTTCTGGCAGTTTTGTTTTAATTCTGATTTGCATTAATGTAATTTTGAATTACCAAACATTAATAAAAATTGTATCCTCTTTGCATTCTGATGTCTTAATTTTTTTCACTTCCTAAAACTCTGTGTTAGTGTTATGAAACAGGGTCGTTGGTAGGCAGCTTTCAGAATTTTATACTATTCTTTGACCCCTCCAAGACCCTTGAACCCCACCACCAGCGTGACCGCATTTCAATCAAAAAATTATAGTGACTCTAACTATGAGAAAAGAATGCACTGAGGTAGTATCTGCGCATGCGCGTTATATAATTTTAAACAACTCTTATGAACAGTGATGTCACGTGTAAAAAAATGGAAAGAATTTGAATAATTAGCGTGGATATTTCACCAGCCCTAGCGTGATTAAACAAAAACAAATGTTAAAATTCTCGATTTATTATTACAGTAAATCTTCTTTAAACGGCCACCCCTACTTAACGGCCACTTTTGTTTGGCACAGAATTTTTGGCCCATTGACATAATGTTAAAATAACCTCTATTAAAGACCACTCAAACCCCTTTGAGCAACCAGGCTGGCCTCAAATTCAACTTCAATGAAGTAAATTCCGTTCGTCTCACTCACGTTGGATCTTTTATTTAGTAAAAGAAAAGGGAGGGAAGAAAGAACCCCCAAAAATCTTAGTCTCAAAAACATCAGAAATGAGTTTAATTTAGTTATATTAATGTCCCGTTGCGAAGCAACCCAAGGACATATTTTTGGTACGGACCACGTAATTTTGAACCTCGATCAGATGACGAGGACGACACCTGAGCAGACACCCCCTCTCCAAACTTCCGAACCACACCAGCGGGAGGGTGTGTGGCCCCCTACGTATGATTTAACGTTCAACATTCCCATAACACGATGGATCTTCAGTGGAATCGGGTTTCGAACCTGAAGACCTCCAGCCCAAAAGCCATACCTTACCTTTAGGCGACCACGTCCCAACATCAGAAAGCAGATCGAAATTAATCATTCCTTTTCCAAAGTGAAGAGAAAAGTGAACTTCGGCCTCTACCGGGGTTGGGCATTCAGGAATTCATTTGTGCCTTTCAGGCGCTGATTCGGATTTTGACAAAGAAGCTGCTGATATGCGTTACGACCATCAGCAAATGAAACTTTCATTTCAAAGGAGTAGAGGAAAAATACAGGATATGATTACACATTCTTCAACAACTACCGACGAAACGATTAGGGATTTATTTTTACAATTAAAAAAAACCAAAATTGTAAAAAATAAAATTACTTCCAAAAAGGTGAAAGATTCGAGCAAATACAAGTATCTTAAGAAATAATATTAAATAAATAAATAAAAATAAAATATATATAAAAAAATTAAAAAAGAAATAAAAATTTCAAATAAAGTACTTTTTTTTCTCTTTGGATGATTTTTAAAATTCGCTTAATCAGAAATAGCAAATTAAGAGTTAGTTTAAATACGTATTTTATACATGAAACCCTTCCAGAACGGCCAGTATTCCTTGAAACGGAGGATGGTCGCTGTAAAGATGTTTCATTGTATTTCATTTCTCATCCTTTCTATAGCAACGGTTTTCTATTGACGTGCTTTTTGATACGGATATGTCATTATTTCCTTTTATTTCTGTTGTAGGTTGTATATTAAAACAAATGCGAACAAAAAGTGCATTCAAGACAACAAGCTGCCTTTTTCAGAGCAAATATTTGAATACACTATGGGAGAAATAACAGTGGACGGGGATTTTCTGTTTAAAGCTTTCGCTCATCATTTGTATAGAACATTCGCAAGTTTGTGAAAAAGTAATAGAGAAATTTGTTCGAAGTAATGAAAGTGTCTACAGTTCCTTACGTATCCACGGAGACAGAATATATATGCATAGACACCCGTATATTTAGAGCTTATCCCTCATTTTTTGTACAAATAAATAATATAGATCCTATATATTTTGATACAATTAGCTTTTGAGTTTAACATACATATCATTGGCTAATTGTTTAAGTGATGATTGGAACCAGTAGCGAATCTAGGATTCGGGTCTGGGGGGGGGGGGGCGGAGGTCATAAAAACTTTGTATCGTCATAATGAATGTCAAACCTCAAGGCTAAAGTGAACCAAAACACTTTAATTTTACAGATTTTACTCACCTGACAATAAAAATCATAAAAAACAATACAATATTTTCGATAATTTAATAAAAATTACAATGAAATAACTAACCAAAAAGTGTCTTCGACCGCGTCAAAGCTACAAGTACGAGTAGAATGACTACAAAATTAGGAAAATTTTCGAGCCTGTCAAGCCAGAAAGCAATGTTTAAATGTTTTTATTATTTTTAAAAAGAGGGAAATTAAGAAAAAACAGTTGTAATAATGTTAAATAAAATCGAGAATTCTGGCTTGGCTTTGGGGGGGGCTGTAGCCCGATAGCCCCCCCTGGATACGCCACTGATTGGAACTGATTTTTGAACTTCCCAATACAAACCAAAGCATATTTCCTATAACAAAGTCTTAATGGAACGTAAAATTTTCCATTGGCGGCAATAGCAATTAGAAACAATACTTAACACACAAATATTAGGTATAAAATAAGTTACAAGTTCATTGCTTGGTGCCTCTTAATAGTGATTGATTTTGTAATTTTTCTTTTCTTTTTATTTAAAAGATACATGAAAACAAATTATATCATAAATCAGCACAAATTCTGCCAACGGTAAGTGCAAGCAATGGCACCTTGTGGTACACAAATTAAAATTAATAATTTATACAAAGGAAATGAACATCGTTTTAGACGCCCAAGTGCTCACACATATTCTGAGAATAAAACTAATATTAACGAACTAAATATAATAAATTTTGTAATTAACAGTTCGGAATGAGACACGTGCTGTCATCTATATCTTAATGCACAAACAAAATAGATAAATAATAAATAGAATAAAATGCACGAATAATAAATGCAGGTTTTGTGAAATCATCTCCGAATTGCAGAAATACGAAAATCATTGAGACGGTAAAATTCCTTAATTCTTTGACGATATGTCAGATAATTTCCAAATGAATTGCGTCGCTCATTACACGTCCTTCAATTATAAAAACAAAACGTCTTATTCAAATAATAAACAGAAATATGATCAATCTTCACTGTAATGAATCACTTTCATTAAATACATCTCATTAATAGAAAACCAGAAACCATTCAATGACAGTTAGTTGAAAACGCAGATAATATTCTTTGACTCCCTTTTTACTTTCTCGTATGCGAAGTATACAAAAAGAAAGTATTGTAATCGTCAAATAATTCGAACTCGCGATTTTGACGAATATCCACATTTTATTTTTATTATTATTCCAAAACAATAGACGCTAATTCAAAATATCCCACGTCAAAACGGATTCGCTGACTTGGAAGTTAACGTCATTTAAATTTGAAAGAATAAAATGAAGAACGCAAAAGAGAAAGGAAAATCTCGGATACGGGTACACTGAATCGGAAAATCTGCTTTAAAAGCTGAGCTTTCACAAAAGAAATATCAAACGATTTTTTAAAAAGTTCGAATTTCGTGAATTCATTGAAGACCATCTCATTAAAATAATTCTGATTTATTCTGAAAAACAAAGTTGAAGTACGCGAAGAAACTGCTTAGTAGCAAAACTGAGCAAAAACGAATTTGATTGAAATTAATGGCGAAAACGGTCTTTAGAATAGCTGCATTTGCGATAAAGAAGTTTGAAGAACGGTCTTTATAATTATTCTCTCATCGTATCGACTAGTGAAGCCCGTTCAAGTGAAAGGAATCTTTTCTTATTCGTATTCCATTTTAGGACAATTTATAATGATAAGAAAAGTGAGAATTTATGTCTATCTCATTATTAAAAGTAAATCATTAGATATCTTTCTTGAAAGATTCAATCATTTACGTGAAAAGAATTTTTAATGTCATACATATATTTGATAATATGTGCCAATTACTTTTACTTTATACTTTAATGAACAGATAAAATGGAATTCTAAGAATGATTTTGAAAAAAAAAACCCATAAAAAGAACCTATATTTACGAGACTGAGTAACTTTAAGGCATTACATTTTTTTCCCTTTATGAATTCATTATCTCAAATTTGTAATTTCGATTATTATGTTTTCTATGAAACATGACTCATTTCATCAGACATTATTTTCTTACAACATTAAATTCCAAAAGATACAATAAAAGCTCCCATTCATTATATTATCTGAAAATCTGCTTTCATCAACATTGTTTATAATTCATTATTATCCTTGGCAGAGGATTCTGTAACAACATTCCATATTTTACTCTAACCAAGAATTTAATAGTTCGGTTTACCTGAATAATTTATTCACAGATTTATCCAATCACTTTCGGCAATGAAATAATGTTCGCCATTTTCAATCCACTGCCACAACACAAGATTAATTAATTCAGGTGTTTTAGGCAACGCTTTTACCCAAATTTTCCTTTTCTTCAATGTAATGGCTTGACTGAAGATTGCTTCCTCAATTTATTTACATCTAAGACTGGGACAGGGGGAAGAAAAGCTTTACATTTTTCGTGACCCCAAAATTCATGTACGAAACCCTATTTGAGGTTAAGCCTCAGTTTCCGAAATTCTAGTGTAAACATTTGCATTCATAAGAACTGGAGGGTTCAGAGTTGCACATGTCTTGCCCATTTTGCACCAACACTGCCATGGCAGTGTTTAAATATCATATTTTCTGTGTAATAATGATTTAAATCCATAGTTAAATTTGTATCCACCACGAAGCAAGAATAATTAGAAGCCCACTGTTATTTTAAATGTAGCTAATCAACTTTGAGTTTGTTTTCTTGGAAATGAATCTCATGGACTTTAACTCTGAACCCTCTAAATCTTGGTTAAAAAGCAGATAGAGAAAAAAAACCACCGGGAGTGGCCTCGCCGAAACTTTCTCGGATACGACCAGTAATGTGGGGTGGGTAAATACCCAGTAGGCAGGTACATATTTTTGGAGTATATACCCGGGTATTTACCCAAGGCCTGGGTATTTTGAGAAAAAAAATTACGAATGGTGATTTACAATGAAACATATAAAATTTATGTATTCCCAAAAACTTGATATTTTTCAAAAAAAAGTGTCATTGACCAGCATTCCGCGCGCACAAAAATTGTGTATGTTCGCAATTTTTATGCGCGCTGAGGGTACCACAACTAATAAGATTTTATTCGACGTTTTTGAGTATGAAATTTTATTATAGATATCACACAAGATTTCACCACGCTTCTGGTTAATCAAGGTTGTCCATCTGGAGAATGTCAGAACGAAGTTTCAATTTAGGGGGGATTTCCATAATTTTCGAAGCGCGCACTCGCTACTATTTTTTTCGTAGAAGGTGCCAAGACGAAAGGAAATCATACTGTAAACAACCGCTTGGCGGCAGATTATTGCCACCAATACACAATAGCAATTTGAACCGAATATGCATTTTGAACGCCTTTTTTTTAACCGATTGACACAAAAATTGGACACAAATCTACAATTAAGGTTAGAAGGCCACACACAAAATTTCCTTTAAGTAATTTTGTTAAGAAGTTATTGCATTCAAAAGTATGCGATTATACAGACGACCGACAGTCAACGCGTTGACAGATTTGGTCGAAAATTTGATACAAGCCTGCGTTCCTGTGATAAAACTGTGTACCAAATGTTATCCAAGTAGCTATTCAAGGTTTTGAGTTACAGTGTTCGCATGACCGCGGACAGGCAGACTTCTCGTAGACGGATTTTGTACAAAATTTGATAGAAACCTACAAATGATGTGTAAATATCACAAACCAAATTTCATCCCCGTAGCTCTAATAGTTTTCGAGTTATCATGTTCACAGACAGACATAATTCCAAAATTGTGTTTTTCGGACTCGGGGAGGTCTCAAACGTGGAGATTCGTCAAAATCTCGAGTTCGAATTTTTTTTGACGATTACAACAGTTTCTCTTTGTATACTTCGTATACGAGAAAGTAAAAAAAACTTAACTATCACTGAAATTTTTTCTCAACTTTTCGATCAAACCTGCTATTTTCTACATGACTTGACATTTCCCATGTATAACTAGCAATCCCTGAAAATGTCAGAAAAACTGCAAACGCTTTTTCTTCGGTTAGAAAAAACATCTAACAAAGAATCTTGGAATATGAGGGTGAGAGATTTCTCGATCAACCAACAGCTGTCAATCCGCATTCCTACTGAAGAGTCATGAGCGTCTTCTTACACAAAGGGAGTTTGTACTTTCATCGACAAGAAGAGGGAAGAGGGTGAGAAATCCCAGCACTCTACAGTAAGTAGCCTTTTCTTTGGAACGACTAAGAACAGAACAATGAACGCCTCTTTTGGTACTTTTTTTAGAAGCATTCCTGGCGAAAGTGATAAAGATCGGAAAAAGACACGGAGAAAACGGACAATCCTTATGTACTTAGAGGTTTCTCAAGAAATTGGCACAAATCGAATATTTTATGTACAGAAAATCAAAAGAAGACTTATTAGTTTTATGGCATATAAGATTGCAAATGTAAATTTAGATTAATGTATTTGCAATAGGATCCTGCAAACACATTTAATTGGCATTAATTAATTTTGTACTTCTGAATTTTAAAATTTACTAAACACATTTTAAAATCTTTTATCCCTTTACAATCTGTATTCCAAATGAAATACTAAATTCTAAATTATTTCAATAAAAAAATCGACGGGAGGCTGTCTCTGTGAAACGGCCGCTGAGATTGAGGGGCGCAGAATTGCTTGCCTTACTCAACTGTGTGACTTTCTGTAAATAAAGTAGCTCTATGTGACTATTAACTCTATAGTCTATAGTGACTATTAGTCTAGTGTGACTATGTGATTCTATGTAAAATTCTTCATGATTTTAACCAACTTTGCAACTCAACTGTGACTAAACCGTAATTACAAATTCTAAAATTATTTTTAAAATATTCAATGTCTACCTTTCTCTGTTAAATGAAATTAAAACCAAATCTCTATGTTATTTGGTTGCGGAGCTATAAACGTTTAACTTTAGCACGGAATTCGAAGTAATTCAACAATTCTTGAGTAATATTTCGCGCAATCGATGAATGAATTGCCTTAGTCTGCGTGCGCGCGCATCGATCGCTGTGACGTCATCAAAATTTTCGTGATTTTCAACAACTTTGCAGCTCGACTGTGACTACACCGTAAATCCAAATTCTAAAATTATTTTTGCAATCCTCAATGTCCACCTTTGTCTGTTAAAAGAAACTAAAACTAACTCTCTATGTCATTGGATTGCGGAGATATAAGCGTTTTACTTTAGCGCGAAAAGCGTCATAATTTTTTCCTTCCCCGACACACCAATAAACCACTATGGAGATACATGCCTACGTCAAAACATTATTTGATCATCGCAGCCTGATTTATATAGGATATGCTTGCTCAAATCGTACTACTATCTAACTCGTATCTATTATGCTTTGGAGTCACTGTAGTCTCTCAACAGTGGCTTACCGATGGTAAGTATCCCTCGGATCGTAATATGATTTTTCACACACACACCCACGCCTCCATCGTCATCAGCAGTGAATTAGCTACACTGTAAAAAATATCCGTTTTTTTCCCGGACTTTTTCCGTATATTTGACGGTTTAAAGCTGTTTTGTTGACAAAACGGTTTTTCACCGTTTTCCGCTCCAGCCATAAACGGTTTAAAACCGTCAGTTCAAATTCTATTTTTCGTCATATGGTATTGTTTTCCGTACGATAATTTTCCCTTTTCTTAAATGTAATTTTATTGCACTCATTTCATGTTTTTAATAGGGTTCCATCTGCGCTATTGTTTACATATGTTGCAGTAACCTGTTGTCACTCATGAAAGCTAACCTTAAAACACGTGTTCTGGCAATAGTTGATATTTACACCATTAAGTGGCGCCACTAGAGCTATAGTGACTTTAAAACTCAAATAGATTATTTTTAATTCATTTTATGAAGTCTCCGGTGGTCTAGTGGTTAGAGCGACTGCCCTTTATTTCTATGAACGCGGTTTCGATCCCCGGCTCGGAGGTGTTCGAAGTTTTGTCACCATGTTGAATCGAAATCGTCCAAGTAAGTTCAATTAAAAATTGTATTAATTGAAGTTAATAATTAAGCCTTGATTAAAAAATATTCCTAATTGATAATACACATCAGCACATTTCAACTCAAATCGAACAGAAGGAGGAAAACAACTCAACTCAGTCGATGACGTCACTTACTTCGATGACTTAATTTTTACGGAGAAAACTTGATTTCATACGGTAAAAAACCATTGTGACTACGGATTTACTTCGTAACTTTTACGGGAAAAACTTGTTCCTGTATGGTTAAAAACCGTTGTGCCTACGGATTTACTTCGTAACTTTTACGGTTTTGCACAACCAACCCAGCTGCCAGTCTAAAACCGTAAATTTTACGGGATTTTTTTTACAGTGTAGTGTAAATGGCGTCGGGGCAAGATATTTTCCCACCCCCTCAGTGTCTTAGATTTTAAAAAGTGACATAAACGCATTAACGCTTTGTCACTATGGCTAGTGGTGTAGCGAGAGTAAATGGCACCCGAAAAATAATATGATATTTTTTAAAAAATCCCGTTAGTCAAGAAGCGTAAATGGGGCCAGGGGTATGATATTTTTATGCTCCTTCATCATATATTGCTTTAAAATTAGGTGCTGACTGCATGGTGCATCCTAAAACTGGCGCCCCTCCCTGCCCTCGGTCGCTACGCTACTGCCTCTCCGTAAAAATCAAGGAAAAAAGAAGCAGTTAGGTTTGCAATGTTTGCGGAATAATAATTGTAATAAAGTGGATTATTTAATAGATATTAATTTTAGATATTTTTGTTCCATTTTCTTCTTAGGTGCCAAAGATTATACCACTTACGACCGTTGTTTTCTCAGTCATGCCGTTGTTAACTTCTGAAGGTTTGTTAACTGTACGTAAAAGCGTACAGCTATTTTGAATATTCGTATATAAATAGCTATAAAATTCTCTGTTTTAAGTAAAATAAATACTTCTTATTCATTAAAAAATCCAGAAATTTAAAGGTTTATTTTTTCACACAGGGCACGACTTGGGCTGGGCAACCTAACCCTACATAGCGTAATTCTGACTGAAACTTATATCTTATAACTTGCATCTCGCAAAGACTTTAAATTTTTTCTTTTCATTAGTCTGTTCTATATCTGGATTCAAAATTTAGTAAAAAAAGCAAGCATCAGACATCTGCTTTTATTTTAATAAATTTTTCAAACGTGTATTCAAAGAATGGTAAACAATTTCTTAACCCAAATAACCGTTCATCAAAATTCACGTATGCTCATGAAGATCAATAAATTCAACTTACTAGTTTAAAAATATCTGCTAATAGCAATTAAAACTGAAAAATATCCTCTTCGCAGAACCAATCAATGTCAAGAACTACTTCCTCAAAAATATGAATGTTCCACATCCTATTTACGAAGTAAAACACATTTTAATATACAAACTTACCAAAGCACCTCGATATTTTCCCGCTTAATTTTTATTTGTTTGCATCCATCCCCTTTAAACTCTAAAAATTAATTACTCGCAGGATGAAGCTACCGTAAACAAAGTTTCCGTTAAACCTGCCGCATCGTTATTAAAATATTGCTTTCACCTCACTGCACATCCTTTTCTCTTCATAAAATGAATATTTTTACAAGAATTCCTTAATAAATGATTTTTCAAACCCACCTTTTTCCGCGTATTTATTAACCTACCAGAACAGAGAAAAAGAATGAGTGCAGCATGCATATTCACTTTTAACCTCGAACTAATGCACTTCAAATTCAGAGACAAGCCGAGACGCTTCGGGCTAATTTATTTTCCCTTGGTATTTTATATTTAATATAAAAAAGTTCCTTCCATTTTTCTTTCGTCTGTCTTTTAAGTCGCCTTATTTTAAGAAAACTGCTTCCGTAAAGGCTTTGGGTTGGACGGCGCCATATGTATCAGGAAAAAAAAAAATGTAGCGTTTAATTAAGTTGTCTCGGTGTGTCCTTCAAAAGAATCCGTGTACGTATCAGCTTGTAATATTTTTTACTGGAATGTCCCGATATTTAATGAGGATAATATCCATATTAAAAATAAATCAAAAGTAATTTCCCCATGATTATCTAGCATACAACAACATAAAGATGGCTTTTATGTCGTGTGGTCAAAAATGATTCCTCAAATGTGTAATTCGGCCAATTTTTTTGACTGGCAACAACAAGAATCCTCTAAAATTATCTATTCCGTGTACGTAAAGGCTGTAATAATTTTGACTGGGAAATGTCCCGATATCTGGAGGGGTCAGTTTAGATTAGTTATATTAGTCCCGTTTTCAAGCAACACCAGGGCTATTTTGGGATGGACCTCACAATTTTGAACCGCGGTCAGATGACGACACCTGAAGCCTTTTGACCCATTATGTATGATTTAACGTGCAACAGGCTCACATACACGGCGGATCTTCAATGGAATCGGGTTTTGAATCTGGAACCCTCTGGCCCCGAAACTAAGACCTTACCACTGATGCCGTTTAGAGGGTTGCGAGTTAAAGTGAACCAAGTCTACGTTTCGCCCATTTTGCCATAACACTCCCATGGGTAATGTAGAAGTGTTATATTTTCTTAGTAATAATGATTCAAGTCGTAGCTCAATGCAGCAAGAACCAGCAGCAAGAACAATTAACAAGAACAGCCACCAGGCAGCAAGAACAATTAGGAGTCCACTGTTAATTTAAATGCAGCTAAACAACTTTGGCATCTGTTTTCTCGAAAATGAATATCATGGACATGGTTCACTTTAACTCTGAAGCCTCAATTTAATGAGGATAAAACACATGCTGAATATAAATAAGAAGTAATCTCCCCTGGACTATCTAGTATACAACATAAGATGTAATGTGATTAAAATGATTATTCCTTATTTTCGATTGGCAACAACATGATCTCTAAAATAATCCAAAATGCGTACCTAAGGGCTGTAATAATTCTGGCTGGAAAGTGTCCGGTAATTTAAATAAATTCCTTCACTAAAACTTTCGTTATGCTTCATAGTATTTCTGAGCAAAATTCGGAGAAAATCTACTCAGTAGTTTAGATTTTTATAGCGTACAAAAAAAGTAACATTTCGATTTTATTTATATACATTACTAACTGTGCATTCTTTTCTCTGAATAAAATAAATATTTTTACGCGAATTCCTTCAGAAATGCTTTCTTAAACTCAATTTTTTCCTCATATTTATTACATACCAGAAGAGATATGAAAAACGAGTGCTGTATGCATATTCACTTTTAACCTCGAACTAATGGACTTCAAGTTCAGAGACAGCTTCGAGCTAATTTATTTTCCGTGAATATTTTATTTTTGACTTAAAAAGCGCCTTTTAATTTTTATTTCTTCTGTCTTTAAGTCGCCTTAATTTAAGACACTGCTTCCGTAAAGGGTTTGTGGGGAGAGGCAGAAGGTGCATCGGAAAAAAATGTAGCGTTAATTAAGTTGTCTCGGTATGTCCTTCAAAGGAATCCGGGTAGGTATCGGCTTGTAATAATTTTGACTGGAGAAGTATCCTGGTACTTAATGAGCATAATATCTGTCTGGAGAAAGAGTTTAATTTATTTTGTTATATTTTTAAGTGTACTTTTCCCATCCGTTGAATGCTGGGATTTTCTTTAGTTTGTTTATATGAAAATGAATTTTTGATGGTCATGTTTATAACAGAAAAAAAATTAAATAATAAAATTCTCATCTCTTTTTTTTCTTTGTCTGGAGAAGTATGCTGGTACTTATAGAGTATAATATCCGTTTAAAGAAAATGTTTAATTTAATGATATATAAATTTAATATCATCAATAGCTTAGAGAATTTTAAGTATTGTTTAACAACGTATTCGGAAACCCTCCGCGCTTTTGCGCATGCGCCGGGCGGAGTTATTTTCATCAAAATAGGGGGGGAGTGAAGAATGGAAGGGTGGTGCTTACATTTTACTGAGCGTGATATAACAAAGAACTTCGGAAATATGCTCATATGACTCATTACCTGACACTCCTTTCCGATGTAAAATCATTCAAAAGTGGTAGTCTCGGAATCCGTTGCATCTTATTTTTCCATCCGTTGAATATTGGGATTTTTTTTAGTTTGTTTATATGAAAATGAATTTTTGCTGCCTCTGCGCTTTTTTGATGGTCATGTTTTATAACAGAAAAATTATTAAATAATAAAATTCTCATCTTTTTTTTTTCTTTGACTGGAGAAGTATCCTGGTACTTACTGAGTATAATATCCGTTTGAAGAATATGTTTAATGTTTTGCCAGATTTGTAAGTATCTTCTTTTTGCATCCGTTGAATATTATTTTTTTTTCAGGTTGTTTATATGAAAATGAATCTTTACTGCCTCTACACTTTTTGATGGTCATGTTTACAACGGAAAATTTTTTAAATGATAAAATTATCATCATTTTTTAATCTTTTGGTGGAATTGGGTTTCTAATCTAGAATTCTCAGGTCCTGAAGCCAAGACCTTATCGCTAAGCCACAGCACACTCCATTTGAGATTTTGTCTAGTTGTAATTTAGAGGTTAATGAGAAAAGAGACGTGCACGCACACAATTCATAGAAGAAATACCCAATTTACATAAATAAATGAATACTTATCTTAAAAATATGTTCTCTAATGGATATAATTATCCACCAGATGGCGCTGCCTCTCTTGTTTACAAATAAAACCCTTTGTTCTGAGACACGCTAAGACGTGGTGAGCGTCGACTGGTTGTAAGAAACAGAAAACATGGTTGTTTTTAAAATATACAAGGATGGGGCCGCGCCGGCCCAGAGGAAAGGTTACAAGCAGCAGCATTTGAAAAGCAATTATTGTGGAGGGAATGTTTTTTTACCAGTGTGGAGACAGATGATGCTAGTTGTCTTACAGTGATTGTTCCGGTGGGTAGCGTAAGTTCGCAGACGCGTCAGAGCGATTGAAATGACAAGACGTTCAGAAAAGTGGTCTCGCTTGTGACACTTCGACAAGATTACGTGAAGCCATTCAACGTAAACGCCCTGACATATTGAGAGATGGTGTCATCCTCCTGCATGTTAATGCAGGCCCCATACTGCACGCAAAACTCAAGAATTACTACAAAAGTTCAATGGGAAATCTGGGGCCACCCCCATACAGCCCAGATTTGGCACGAAGTGACTATTTCCTTTTCCTGAAAATTGAAAGAACACTCATTTGGAACAAGTTTCTCTTCATACAGTGATGTGAAAACAGTTGCCGAGAACTGACTCAATGGGCAGGGACATGATTTCTATTAAAGCAGGGTTAAACAAGTTGGTCCTGCTTTCAGATAAATGCCTAAATAGATTCGGTGATTATGTGAAAAAGTGACCGGCAAGTATCCCTCTTAATTCCCTTTTGTATTTTGTGCCTATTTTTAGTAAATGATTTTTTATCACCCTTGTAAACTTTTTTGGATCCATCCTAGTATGTAATTAACCGTAAATAGATTTATTTAGTGTCAATTAAAGTTAATTAGTTTAGACCCATTTATTTTAACATGAAAAGTATGTATTATTTAACAATTTTACTGTACGGTCAACTCAGTTACCCTAAACAAAAGAATTGCAACATATAGTTCTAAAATTTAAAAAAAAAATACAAAATACTGTTTCATATGGATTTAAAAAATTTATTACAAATCTAATTTCACAGTAAAAAACAGATTGGATAGCACTATCTCAGTTTACAGAACCGTTTTCGGGAAATAGTCTCACACATAAATCGAGGTTTATGTGTATACTAGCTGTTACCCGCGACTTCGTGCGCGAAGAATTTGAATTATGAATTTTTTTAAATTCACGAATGTAAATGTTTCGTTACATGTTGAAAGGGGAAATTAAAAGTTTTGACGATTGATAATACATAATTGGACGACTAACAGGAGTGTATGCTGTTATAGTTAGGTAATTTGTTTATCTATGCTAACACACTTTTGCATGCGACGTTTTTTGTTTTACGTTTTTTGCACGGATATAGAGGTTTTATGGTCTGGACACACGTGAACACGCCACATATAGTTGCCCATGGGGAAAATATGGTTTTTCCAAATGTACGCCTGCACATTTGAGTGTCCGGCTCTG
Source organism: Araneus ventricosus (assembly GCA_013235015.1). Classification (NCBI taxonomy): domain Eukaryota; kingdom Metazoa; phylum Arthropoda; class Arachnida; order Araneae; family Araneidae; genus Araneus; species Araneus ventricosus. The sequence continues at coordinate 452,579 of BGPR01000125.1, forward strand.
AGCCTGCCAAATGATAATTTTAAAGGGATTTTTTACCTTTTGATTTGTATTATCGGAATGCGTGAAATTAAAACACTCTCTCGTTTTTAAACACTCTCACGACGTTTGGACCTAGGTGTGCTATTTGTAACCGTGCGCAGTCTCTGTACATCGAGGTTACGTATCAATAGTACTGGCACACCGACTTTTAATCTCAGCTTGTCGGAAGGTACCCTTGAAAATTCTAAGGAGTTGAAGAACTTGTTATCTGTCATATGAAGAAGTTGATGTTACTTGTTATTGCCCATTAGCGCATCTACAGGTAGATATTCTGTAATACCTCCCTCCATTTGTGACATTTTTTTTTTATTTAACTGACCTAAACTTTCATTAAACAGTGCCAAAATTACCAATTCAACAACATTCTCAATTCCTCATATATTCTCCGTTACTGTAAATTACATCATTGTACTCAATGGCATCATCAGGCCCTTATAATCTGTGGAATATACCATCTTTCTATCATGCTATATGTCAACCAATTCTACCATTCAAAAGAATACATAAAACAAAATACTATATCTTCGCATATTTTCCTTTATATAGTTATAATTAACATTAATTTCTAAATTGTAATCTAAAAACTCTTGCAGCTATATCATATCTATCAACAGATTTCTGTCCCGACGTCAATTTATCGACAGCTTCTTGAATAAAATCTGATATGGAAAAGATACAAATATAATGAACTAAAATTAAATAGACTGCAAACTCGAAAAATGAAAATCAAGCGTCGAGTTGAGTAATTTCAGTTATTATTCCATAAATAAATTATTTGTTTATTTTCTCAGAAAGATCACATAATCGCGGTTTGCTTTATGATCACGTGATGTTTGACATTAAAAATAAGTTATTCCACATGTAGTTTGGCTGTGAAAGCGTAACAAACAGACACACTTTCCCATTTAATATATTATTAAGGATTTATTATTTCTTAGGAAGCGCTGATGAAAATGAAAGGTAATATGAACTGCGGTGAGTTTTTAATCTAATTAAATAAGCTTTAGAATTCTTTAAGAACCAATAAAAACATTGCCAAACGATATTTGAAAAAAAAAAAAAACAGAAAAAATAATGGCAAAGTAATTACACCGTTGCCTAGCAACTCATCAGTATCAACTCTAGTATCATTAAATTTGATTTATTTTAAAATTGTCTGCGTGCCAACTTTTCATTTAATTTTAAAAAATTCATACAAATTGAAGGAAAAATGTCACAGAAATAAAATTGATATCATTAAACAAGTAAAATTTTGAACTTTAAGATGGTATAAAAATAATTTTCGGGGGATAATTTGCTCCGAACTTACAGCGGAAAAACGGCTTCGGTTACTTTTTAATTAACTGACTGTTTAATTAACTTTTGCGCTTTAAAAAGTTGACAGTAATCTTACCCTAGTCTTAATTAATAAGTGTGCAAAGTTTGGTTGAAATCAGTGCCGTGGTTTAGGAGGAGATGTGGAACATAGATACATATAAACATACATACCCACAATGACTTTTATTTATATTAAGATTGGCTGTAGTTGTTGCATTAAAAATATGAAACAAAATACATTTACAAAATTAAATAATTTTTATCCTCATTTAAACGATATTTCCGCCTTTAAAATAATCACAAATTTCAAACTGTCTTCACTATTTCAATACGGCTTGGACACTTCATCAATATCATCATCGAAGAGTTTCAATAGATATGAATTCTAATTTCTTATGCTCAATTCATTTATAATAAAAGGAATATTTCACTTTTAATATGATATTTCTTAATAGCAATATTATATAATGCCTGCACATTATTCTTCGAAATTAAGCAAGCGATGAAAAGCTGCGGCCAAAATAGAAGATGAAAAATTCGATTTTTTTGGAATGAAAGAACACCGTAAAAACGTATTAATGGAATGAAAAGAATATCGTTTGTAAACACGATTTTTCGGGGGGAAAAGTTTTATTTACGAAACGATATGGAAGTAAAGAAGTAGTTACTTCCATCTATGAAAGTAACTACGTCTTTTTAAATTATTCAGAGAAAAACAAAATGCGACAGAAAAATTATCCATGTTTTTGCGCAGTTTGATAAGAAAATATGTGTAGGCGGAATTTCTTTTGAAGTGGAAAAAAATGTGTATGTTAAGCTTATTCCATTATAAAGAAGAAAGGTGGGTGTATACTACATATTTTATTTTTAATCAAGTTTTTTAAATCACTCTCTTTTGTTCTTGTAACTTCAAGTAAAAGTAATAAATTTCTCTTATGTTTTTATTTCAGCAACGTAATTTCAACATCACTGTAATTTCGAGGTTTATAATAATTCATGTTTTGAAAAGATTTTTTATTAGATAGTCGAGGAACTGAAAAATTATATTATGTACTTCAGCCGTCACAATCCATACCCAAGTACAACACATGATTATACGAAGAAGAAAAGTAAATTATAAATTTTTTTATACATAGGTTGGTATGATCATAAGTAATGTGAACCGGACAGTCCCAAATTTAGAATGTTTCTTCTGGATTTAAAAAAGTGCCCAATTTGCTTATAAGTAAACAGCACATATTAAAATTATCAACATATTAAAAATATTAGCTAGATTTAATTTTTGAAAATAATGTAAGAAAAAAGATAATTTCCTAAATTTAAAAAAGTTAATTTCCTAAATTTTTCCTTAAAAGCAATCAGATGTCCCGATTTAACAATGGACAGTGCTTATTTTTGAGTATTGGCACTTTAGTGTACACTTACACAAATATACATATGTTGGAAACTGACGTTGTGAACCTCGAAGCGGTTTCCTGAAATTTCAGTTTGATTGTCAATTAATTGAAAGCTAAGCAAAAGTTTAACATTGTTTCGTCTATAACCTCTGAAAGAACCATCGCATCAAAACTGCCTGAACGCAAAACTCAACAACGAAACGAGCTAGATAAATGAAATTTCGTATGTCGTCTTTAAATCAATACTGTAGATTTCTATCAAATTTCGGGCAAAAAGTGCGGAAAGTCTGTCTGTCCATTAGTGTGCATCTGAACACAATAATTCAAGAACATGACGGACGAAATTTGGCATAGGGTTTCATTACTAGAATTGTAGATCTGCATGAAGTTTTGGATAGGGTAGGAAAAACCTACCGGTATTAACCGAAAACCGATTTTTTTTATTCGGTTAACCGTTTTTTTTCGGTTACTTTTTTGTCCCGATTATAACCGGTTATTTTTTAATCCAATAACCAGGTAAAAAAACTGGATCGTCAGACAGAATCGATTTTAGGCTCGATTAGACTAAAGTTTATCAAGTTATGAAGCATCGAGTTTCATCGTCTTAAGCCAATCAACGACAACTGCTTCCTCGAGGCGTCTGTTGGTTGGCGGATTACTAAAAGAGTCTTTATGAAGAGATAAATATTGGCCAATGAATTGATTTCCTGTAAAAACTATTAATAAAAAAAATTGCCTACAAACGGCGTTTGTTTTCTATAAAAAAAACTCCCCGTAAATCGGTTTTTCAAAAACAGGTTATTTTGAGCATTTATAACCGCCAGGTTAAACCGGAGGTGAAAAAAACCCTGAATAACCGAAAACCGGCTATTTTCGCAATAACCGCGCAACCCCTAGTTTTGGACCATATTCTTCCATGAGTTGACTGTCTTTCAATCTATATATTCTGCAAGTGAAGGCGATAACTCAAAATTGCAACAAACTAGATGGGTGAGTTTTAGTATGCGATTTCAATACCCAAATTTCAAATCTGTGATTAGGTCCAAGCTAAATTCGTCAAAGGGTTCGTCTTGCTCGGTTTTTTTTTATTGAGTATACAGGGTTTTCAGAAAGATCATTTATGAACTTTAAGGAGAGTTCAGGCATACAGAAATAAACCATTTTTGAAATAGAACTTGTGGTCGGAAACAAAGGGTTTCAGCTACAGAGGGCTCTTCGTCATTGAATTAAGTAAAAGATACACCAGATGTAATGTACAACACAGACTGAGTGGAATACCAATTTACAATAATACAACGACCCACTTGCCCGATTAAAAACATTATAGTCGCAACGAATGGAAAGTAGGACGCAGTATCAACAACAAACCTTGGGAATACTTAAAGTAAGTGTTCAAAAGAAGTGCCGTCAGAGGCGATACTCGCTCCGCATGTAGTTATTCATGCAAGTGGGATATTCTGCTATCGTAAATTTATATTCCATTTAATTTGTGTTGTACATTTAATCTGGTGTATCCTTTTCTTTTACTTAATTCATTGACAAAGAGCCCTCTGTAGCGAATCCCTTTTTCATTTCCAACCTCATGTTCTACAGCGAAAATGACTTCTTGTATGTCTGACCTACCCTTAACGTTTGTAAACGGCCTTTCTGAACACCCTGTATATGAACAATATAATTTCAAAACACAACAACCAAGATAAATGAAATTTGACATGTGATCTTAACACCGACATTGAAGATCTGTATCACATTTTAGATCCAATCCGTCAAAGGGAAAAATTCCAACATATATACTCGATTTTCTTCACTATACGACGAAGCTAAACACAAAATGTAGAAGTATACGAGAAAGTCAAGGGGAGAACACTCTCGCTGGTCTCTAATTTTAATGATCTTCTTTTATTCATAAATTACACAGACTTGCAACCTTGCTATAAATAAAAATGTATTATTTTTATAAAAACAACGTTCCACATGATAAAATTAAGCCCAGAATTCTACCAAATATAAGAAAAAAATTACTCAAAGTAATAAAACAAACTTAATAATTTCACCTTAACTTTTCTAAAAGCGACATTGTTCGGATTTGGTTATTCCAAAAGGTTGTGCTAGTTAAAAAAGCACACCTCAAGTCACGTCTTTAAATATTCACTTCACTCTACGCAATCAGAATTCCCCTGGAGAATCATAAAATCTGATTTAGTATTTTTCTACTCTAATTTAAAAGCATGAAGGTAATGCGTTATTCATAAGATGTTTCTAAGTCCATTCGTTCTTGCAGAATATTGTAGTATTCTCCACTTAAACCAGCGCAAGTTTTCTCCCAGCGACAGTTTCAAATACTTACAAAGTACGGCGCGTTTTGTGTTTAGCTTAGTAATATATTAAACAGAATGGAATTTGCTTTTTGAACCTCTTCGTTCGGACCGCCTAGATTCAAAATTCAGTAATGCCCAACTTTAGAGTCAAGACCACGAACCGAATTTCACTTATCTAGCCTGTAGCGTTTTTGAGTCACCGTGTTCAAATACATACGGACAAATAAACAGACAGAACGCCGCCCCATGCCCCCGTGCCTGATACCATTACGGCAACTAAATAAACAGACAAACATTCTACACAGTGACGGAATTAGTTCAAAATTTGATACGATCAAATTTTGAACTAAACTTGGTGATTTTATCCGAATGATAAAATCTTGAAATCCCTAATTTTCGAGGTAAAACTACATACCAAATTTCATTCATCAAGCTCGCTGCGTTTTGAGTTACCGTCTCCACTAACAGATAGACATAAATCCACAAAGTTTTTCTTGCGGACTCAGAGACGTCTAAAATGTGGAGATTCACCAGAAGATCGAATTTTTGGACGATTATAATACTTTCTCGTTTAGTACTTCGTATACTAGAAAATATTTTACCTGGAAAGAGTTTTACCTCCAGATTACAAACGAATACAATCTCAAGGTATCTCTTAAAACGGCATTTTGATGAGTTAGAGGTAGACGATTTACACAATTCAATATCCCATAGATACGTTCTGCGGGAAGGAAATCTTAATTTGATTGGTACAACAAATGTACCAGCCCATGGAAAAACCGCTTATACAGCACACATATCTGGCTAAACATCGGGTTTCAGGCAATTTTATTCAAAAGTTTAACCCAATAAGTTTAAAGATATTGGTCTTGTTATGCAATTGATTATTTGACAGAAAGAAGGTTATTTCACTATTATCACCTTGTAATGATGAATGTCAAAGAGAAACCGAGGAAAAGAATATAGTCTTACGGGATTTCTCTATATTGGGTTTTGCGAAAGATATTCCGTATCCGGGTATCTCATATAGACGACCTGCAGATGAAAATCAACGTTGCATTTGAAAAAGTTAATGCAAATATGTAACATCGTAAGTGGAAAGACCAGGACAATCTAAAGGGAGACATTCACCACTCTTCCAATCTGGAATTTTTGGAACATGGGAAGGAAAAACCTTTTGTCAGAGTAAAAATTTGATGAAAATTAGCATAGCGGAATGGAAGGGTTTGAATAGTTTGAAGAATTCGAATAGTTTGAATAGTCGAATTCAGAATAGTTTGAAGTCTGATTGGAATGGCCGGTTCGCTTTTTGAGGACCAGTCTGCGAGGCTACCGGGAAAACAATAGTTCTGCCTAGATTGGGACCTCGCGTCGAGGCTAGAAATGAAACTCGAAATCCCCCGTGTGGGGGAAGAAGAGTGTGGGTGGGAAAAATTCTGCGACTTTGAACCTTGACTCAAAACAAACTTTGGAACATCAGTGAATGCTTTGCCTAATTTTTCGACTAAAATGGGTGGGGCAAAAAAACTCGCTCTTAGGACAAATGACATATAGCTTAGCTTTCTCGTGAATGCCAGCTTAACGTGAAGGACACGCGCATGTACAGACTTTTGAGACAATGAACAGGGGAGATGGGATGGGACAACGACTTGTAGACCTTAATTTTTTCCTTACCTGTGCATGCGTGGTCCTTGACGTCATACTGTGAATTAGTTACGTGATCTCAATGGGGTCATGTGACTCCTATTACCGCCAATGATTGTCTCAGTGTAAACGCAGTTTTATTCAAAGAAATTTGTAGAGATTTTTTAAAGGCTTCTGAAGTGTTTCAAATTTCCATCACCGCTAGGGATATTGTCCCATCTATGACTATTCTCATCATTCTCTGAATTCAACCCAATACGGTTTTTAATAATGAAAGTGGATCCATCCAGGACAATAGGTCGAAAACTGGAGAACATCTAGTAATTTTATCATTGACACTAATGATAAAAGTAGCTTGCAGAGAAATTTCAAAATATTCCAGAAAATTCATTAAAATATGATGAATATAATCTATGCATAGCTGAAATAGGAAAAGAGAATCTTCAGAAGTTAAATTTCTAAATACCAATTTAATTTTCGAACAAAAAATATTCTTACAATACACTGCTTATTAAAAAGTGAAAAGTGCGACAATTGTGGCTTTTTTATTCAAAATCGGGATCACTTTTTTGAATCCGGAACTTCTACGGGTATAATCGGGAACATGTAATCACTTTAGATAATCCTTCGAACACAATCATGAACTGACTCGTGCATCGGATTAAAAGATTTTTGATATTTAAATCTGTAATATCAAACTAGCAAGGAATCCAAAAGGCAAAAATTACTTCTACACGCTTATGTATCAGATGTGTTCTGTACGCTTTCATATCGATTGTAATCCAAACAGAATGCGTTATCTAAATAGGAGGTTAAATAAATTTATAATTCAAGGTACGCTGTGCCACTCAAAACATGCTGTTAAAATATTGAAAATACTAAACTACTAATAGCGAAATAAATAAGGCAGGAATTCCTTAGAAAATAATCATAAAATATACTGCGTTAAAATTTATATCAAAACACAACTAGCTAATTAATCCATAACTTCGGAATTTCGGAAACCAAATAAATGTAAGTAATTTTAATTAAAACTGAACAAACCATTTACTTCCACACAGATAAACCAAAAGACAAATTAGCGTCCCATTTTAAGCCAGACCAGTCTCGCAAGCCAACACAACTTTAATTCCTCGCCAATTTTTCAATCCAGCGTGAATTCCCTTTAATCTGACGGATATTCCCGATTCCATCCACGGACACTTGAAATTAAACTGGGAAGAATTCTTCCTTCTTTGAGCTATGGACGCGTCTTCTGAGCATTAAAGGGGGATTTATAATGCATTAGAGGAGATTTATGCCCGAGCCCAATGGACGCAGATGAATTACAGTGCTCCCATCATTATTCAGATGGAAACAGAAGAGACTAAAGGATGCTTCTGACAACTTTCCGATTTAATGGAACCGTTCACAGAAGCGGAACGCATTCAAGTCTCCGGAAGTGGATATTAAGGAACGGAAATTGCGCAGCGGAAGCGTCAGTAAGCAAAAGAGTTAGTAAGAGTAAATAATCGAAATATGTTTGTTTAAGAGGAACAACCATTTCTGGAGCCTTGGTTCTTGGTTAGAGATTTATCTCGTAATTAACAATGGGTCCGTCATTGAAGTTTTAGTTTCACTCTTCAAATTTATTTCCGTTTTCGATTTTAACCCCATAAAAGTAATACCCGACCTCAGTTCGTGCATCGAGTTATGACATTTTTACACTTATAATCTAAAATTAAGTCATTCATAGACGTTATTATTCGATCCAAAAATGACCGGTATCCCATTAACATCTCAAGTGCTCTTCAATGGGCTCTTACTTCAATCAATATGGCAACACATGCCCCAAACAGAAGGGGGTCATGTAATTAGACGACACAGAAAACTACACCGTTAATACATAACACTCACTGATTGCTAAATTAATGGCCGAGTGATTTTTAAATAAGATCGTCCGATGTCTTTCGAGTTAGATATCTCCACAGTGACCCAATCTGATCTGATCGTGATGGAGTTCGCTACCTGAATTGTTCGCAAGTTCGAACTATGATTCAACCAAAAAATCCGCATGTTCAAGGGCATTATGAAGCATTGGAGTCAAATTTCAATTACACACGTAGGAACTGCTGTAGAATCTGGGATAAATATTTAATAACAAAATATACAGGGAAAATATTTACAGTTCCCATAATTGGGTTCAATATATTTAGAAATTTAGATACAGAATATCTCTCGGCTTAGTGGCCGCTGGACAGTGTCTCTGCCACAATTCAATTGAGGTCTCGACGAGGACCGGTCGCAGTTATGGTTAGGTAAAAAATTTTGGAACCATCTCTGATGCAATGTCATCAATCACCTCTGATCATTTTAAAGACAGTGTCCATATGCAAATTTAGACCACACCTGTAAACCATCTAGGGATGCAATTAGCTTATTTTCCCACCTGCGAGGGTTCATTGAACAACAAGCTAGCTAAGCAGTGCGCACATAAAATACATCGGGGTGAAGTTTCCTCCTGCCGTTGTGAAGCGGAAATTTGGAGAAAGGATGCCAGAACAGGGGCGTCATCGCCATCTTTGCATTTTAGCAGTCAACTGATATTACTCAAATGGAAGTCAGAAGACCAAAATGGATAATAGGTTCTGCCATGTTTTTCATGAGTTTACCTGAGAGCAAGACGGAAGTTAAGATGCAGCTTTCTTACGAATAGAACATATTCACGTTAGAAAGCAATACAAACATAATAAACCGAATCAAAATATACAAACTAGAGAGAGAGAATTTTTATCTTATAGAATGTATTCATGCTCAAGTGAAACATAAACAAATGCGCCTTGCTAATTAAAATATAGAATATATTGTGCATTTTGCAGGGTGGGGGCGATGACACAATATAACGAAAGACAACGTGCAGCAATGTCAAATAGCATGCGCAGTTACCTTTCTCATGTGACCATGTCGTCACATGAATTGTATCCATTATTTAGAAGAACGTTGCTTAAATTATGTACATTCTCAAAAACTCAAAGCGTTGACTAGAAAAAGAAAAGGTTCCAAAACTCAAAGCACTAACTAAATCTTTTTTCACAAATAAAAAGATAAAACAACTCGGTAATCTAAAGCGAAAAGTTTAACAAACGGCATTAATAAGTAGCTTTACCCGAATTTCTAAACAACCCACTACTTTTTTTCTGTTTTAAAGCTTCTTTAAGAGTAAACACAGTAGCAGCATCCAGCGTCAGAATGGCTTTTCCCTATTGACTCGGTAAAGAGGCAACATCCTCCAGCAACGCAAAAACGGAACAGAAATGTTTTTCCCGAAATAAATGGTACTTCTAAAAACAGGCCTCGTCACAAACTCAAGACATTCGGTTAAGAATATTCAAGTTTAAGAGAAAAACAAGAAAAGAGATACATCACGGAAGATTTCCCAGGAAATGTTCTTCAAGGGAAAAACCTAAATAAAGAAAAAAGAAGGACCATTATTTCTCGGCCACTTATTGATTCAAGAAAATGGATGGATCTGATGGGAGGAGTGGTGGCGGAGAGGTAGGGGACGAGAGGAAATCACTATCCACTTCGTAAATCAATAACGGTCACTTCATGCGCGCCTCCAAATTGATGGATGTTATGTCCGTGGATTGTAAGTTGCTGTAGTCTCCTGCTTTCGAGTTATTTATTCGTCCCGTTGTAATCACGTGTGCTTCGATTTCACTCATGCGACAAAATACTATTATGAAACTTCACCTCTCATATCCGATGCATACATTGGGCACATTTTATTCTGCATAGGCTGTCCAGACATAACTAGCAGTTGCGCTCGTTCTTCCGAGCAACACTATCTTTTAGCGACCCGAAAACGTAGGCGTGTAGTTCAGCTCATCAGTTACAGACAGAGTGAGCTGCGCGATAATTCAGTAAGGAAAGAGGTAATAAGAGGAATAAAGAAAGAGATAATAATTCAGTAAAGAGAGAGAGTTCAGTTAGTTATATTAACGTCCCGTTTTGAAACAACACGAGGGCTATTTTGGGACGGACCTGGTAATTTTGAACCGCGGTCAGAAAACGAGGACGACAACTGAGCTGGCACGCCCCCCCCTCTTCAAACTTCCGCACCACACAAGAGGGAGGACATTTGGCCTCTTACGTATGATTTAACGTGCAACAGGCCCAGATACACGCGGATCTTCAGTGGAATAGGGTTTCGAACCTGGAGCCCTCTGTCCCCGAAGTTCAGACCTTACCAATAGGACACCGCGTTCCCAAGTAATAAAGAGAAGATAGTGTAGCAATTTTACCGAAATTTATTTTAGGAGTAAATTTACAACAATTATTCCCTATTGCTGCTTATTACCGGCCTGAATTTTGGACACATAGATGCGTCCTATGCAGCCATTCGATAAAAACGATACTTCACGACCACTAGACGTCACGCCAAATTCAAGCGTGAATGTGGCAACCATACACACCTGGGCCTTCCCAATATCCGTCACTCCCCTCCATTTGGAGTCGGCGCTGCCGGTTCGTGAATACGAAAATCCGGTGGGGAGTATTTACGTAGGGGGGGGGAAGGCCTGAGGTGCGTGGACGGAGGGAGAAGGTTTGGGGTGTACTCTAGCTAGACGTTCACGGAAAGGATGGCAGTGGACGGATTTGCGGGGCGTGGAGTGGACGCGAATGATCGGCTTAAAAAATGGAGTGGTCGTGAATAACTGGCGTAACACCTTCTTTGAGAGGCTTTTAAAGATAGTCCGTATCGCAAACGGGACCTCAGCATCCATTGAAAATTGCCGAATGCGTAATGCCTTCTTGAGAGGCGGTAAAACCCACAAATCTCATGGGTATAGGTCTCGGCTGTTGTGCGGTTTTTATATTTGAACTCACAATAATAAAAAAAACGAAGCGTAAAAATCAACAGGTTATTTGCAAGGCTGCTGAGAGTAAACAAGTGAATCGAACAATTTTGATGCGCTGTTACGATTACTGCTGCTATATGGCTTCATTAAAGCCGATTCGCCAGGCGGCATATGCTCTGAAATGTAAGTACCACTAGCAATTGCTCTGAGGCAGCGTAAAGAGATAGGTAAATGGTAGACGGTTGATTTGGTATATTTAAATAACAATCTCACTCATAAATGGCACAATATGCTATTAGAAAATTAACATCATATTCTGAAGTGTGGTCCGAATATCAAGGCAAAACTTGAACAAGTCAATTATTTTTCGAATCTCTATGAAAGAGGTTTTTTTTTTTGGATTTTGCTTACAAACAGTTGACAAACCTTGAAGGAGGGCTCCACTGTTCGAATCTTTATGAAAGCGTTTCGTTTTATTTATTAACAGTTATCATAATACGTCACTATAAAAGTTGATTTCAATATCTGCACCTCCGAGGTAAACTATCGTTAGCCCAATTTTACCGATTTTGAAGTTTTTATCGTAAATTTTATTATGCATTAGTAATCAACTGCATCTTCAGATAGGTAAATTGTCGTTACTGTAGGTTGCACAAAAATAAACGCTCTCAAAAAATAAATTGCGCATTGCAATAAATTACGCCTTGGAACTTCTTTCGGCTTTCCTGTAAAATGTTAAAATTGTTACTTCAGAAGATAGTTTACCTCTGACGCATAGATATAGGGTGGGGAACCTTTTTGCATTGAAATGCCTCATTAAATTTCGGCAGTTGGGCGAAGGTCCACACGAGTAGAATTTTAAGTGTTATTGTTCTGAAATTATTACTATATTACAGACAAATACATTATTTCAACGCAAAATGCAAATAGCTGGTAAGGCCACATAAGAAACTCAAGAAGGTCGCAGGTTCCCCATCCCTGATATAGGTTATACAGTCATTCAGTTCGAAAGTGGAAGTCTACCGACTGCAAAGTGATCATGTGAAAGTCTTTGGCATATATAGAAAAGGAGAGCCAATTGTAAAAGTACACAGCATCACCGATTTAGGTAAAATGGCTTTCTATACACACCAACAGCTTCATTACAATCCTTTAAGTGTTATTGTTCTGTAATTATTACTATATTACAGACAAATACATTATTTCAACGCAAAATTACATGGCAGCCTATCATCGTCATAGTTACGACACGTAGCGAGTGGAGAAGTGTGATATGTTAAGACACATGCAAATTAAATAACAAAACCAACATTTTTATAAGAAATTAATACAACAACTTCGTACTTTGTAGAGATTTTGGGAAAGAAAAAGATAGAAAACTTTCTCGAATTATTTCATGTTAGTAATTACATTAATGAGCATCCGCCCCTCCCGAAGTACCAACCGACGGCAGTAATTTCTGGGCTTCTAATTAAGCTATCGATTTATCTAGAAGGCGATTTTGTACTAAATCGGTAACGCTCCACACTTTTTCAGTTAATTCTTTTTCTTTCTCTGTCATAATTTTCAGAGATAAAATCTCCAATTTTCCAAATTCGTCTCCAGGAGCGGTGCCATCAATCTAGGATACTGGTGCACGTTACTTTATAAAAAGAACCCCAATTTCGCGGCTCTAATTTTTTTCGCCGAATGAAATTTCCATATATAAGATAACAGCTATAAACTAGGTGTAATACTTATTCAGTAGAAACATCGAATTTCCCAGCACCTGTTCAATGATTCATTAACATTAAATGTGTAAGAAGGTATAAGTAGACCATAGAAAAAGGCGAAACTTTTTACCATAAAGTCAGAAATATATATAAGTCAATTTTTAAAAATATCAGCGTGTATTCTGTTATATTTCATATTCAATATGTAATCGCGCATCAATAACTCACTCACTTCCTGTTTCACTAATTGGTGTATGATGTCATGTCCTTTTTTTTTTCTGCGGCGCGCTCTTCGCTTATTGGTTAATCTCTACTTCAATATATATATACCTCTCCTTTTGTAAATAACAAATCATTCTTTCTCTTGCTTCGGTCCACGGTTGGTGAATTACTTTAACATATTCCGAACGTCAGTCTTCGCTTGATTATAAAAATTACCATAAAAGAAGAAAGACTAGAGAAAACTCCCGTCTTTTTTTCAAGATGTTACTTATACCGTGTAGTCAAGAATAATTATACTTGTGCGTGCCATATGCCTTGATTGAAGAAAAAGGAATTGCTCTAAAAGCATTCAAAGCTTTACTACTGACTTTCGTCAATGTTTTTTTTTTTTAAATTGTAATTTTGTTGTATTTTTAATTGCAATATTGATGCTTCCCAACGATAATTTTAGAAGCTATATTCCGAAGTAAACAATTTTCACTTAAATATAAAAACAAAAATTATCTTTTCGATGATTCAAGTTAGAGTGCATAGCGATTTATTCTCTAAAATATATTTAAAAATGTATTTCTAGTGTATTAACAACAATGGCATACACTCAAATTAATGTTTCAAATATTGTATACATTACATACGGTGAATAAATACAGTTAACTAAAAGGAAAAATACAATATTTTCCTTGGATATGAGAAAATACAATATTTTCCTTGGCGCAGGTTAATGAATACAATAATTAAAAAAGAAATAGTGCTTTCATTTAACGTAAATAACAACGGACATGTCAAAATAATTTGTACATATGGTTTATCTTTGTTTAGTTTCAGAGAAAGTGAAAAAAAATCGAGTATGTGTTTAGCAAAAGTACAAAATAAATTCATGCGTTATTTGTTTTACAAGAATAATAATTTTTATTTACAGAACTAGCTGTTATGCCCGGCGTTGCTCGGGATTAAAACACCTTTATGTCTAATATTTTTAATGAAAAAACTATTTTTGTGCAGAAAATTATAATACAAAAATTCCTTTATTGTCTGAAACGTTTTTACTTCAAATTTCGTACATACATAGTGAAGTATAAGAAGGATTTTGACGAATGTTTTGGGTCAATTAATTAAACAGTTAAATTTTCATTAATAAAAAGCGTCAAAATAAACCAGATCAATAGATGTTCCCGATATAAATTATGAATCGTCCGCTTTTAAACTTTTCTTTAGTATTCTTCCAGAATTTTGTTTATAAGTTCTAGCAACAGCTCTTCATACGTATTCTTGTTCTTTAACAATAAAAAAACATTGCTACAAATTATAAATTTTATACACAATTGAATTTTTTAGAAAATTATTGAAATGAGAGCAACAATTCTGAAAGCAAATGAAATTTGTGTCACTGAAAAACTATTTTATAAACTTTAAGATAGTATAAAAATAGTTATTGCAACATTTTGACATATATCACAAAAAAGCCCTCAAAATCTTGATTAATTTTTAATTTTAAAAAATTTAACTTTCCGGCCTTTTAAAGTTGATAGTGATCTTACACTTCTTTTTAAAATATTTACAGAAAAAAAAAGACATTTGTTCAAAGTCTCACCGTTGCCTTCAACGAAGTATCATTAAATTTGCTTTATTTAAGAATCGTCTGCTGTAATAATTTATTTATTAAATTTTGAAAAATTAATAAAAAAAGAAGGAAACATTTCACAGATATAAAATTGGTATAATTGAAAAGGTAAAATTTTGAACTTTAAGACGGTATAAAAATATGTTTTTTTTTTTTTTGGGGGGGGGATAATTTGCTCCGAAGTTAATACGAAAAAACGGTTTCGGTTAATTTCTAATTAACTGACAGTTGAATTAACTTTCGGTTTTCAAAAAGCTGACAATAATCTTCCTCTTGTCTTAAATAATAAGTGTGCAAAGTTTGGTTGAAATTGCTGCAGTAGTTTAGGAGGAGATATGTAACATACCCACATACATACCGACAATGACTTTTATTTATATTAAGATACATCTTCTCATCTATGTAGAATTTTCACATTCCCGGTTTGAGATCCAGATGAGATCTTTCTTATGTACTTTTTTTTTACGAAGTCATCAATAATATGATTTATTGTAGCGACTTACTCAGCTATATACTAACATCTATATACTGTATAACAACTATACATCTTGCAGTACATGCCAGCAATTTTAGAGTCAACAGCTTGTTTCCTAATGCGTTTGTGAAATTTACTTATGTAGATAAACTCTCAATATATAAATTTTATAAAATTTTTAACAAGTTATCTGACGAACTTGATATTTTTAACCCTCTGACTGCTTATCCCGAAATTAAGGGTTGAAAGTAAGCCTATTTTCTGCTGCATCCTGCGAATTTCGCAAGCTTATGTCTTTACTCAGTCCTATTAAAGCGTCATATTATACTAACAAAGCTTTGCATATAAATAACAATTCGCTGGGTTCAACGGTATTTGAACATGTTTGCAAGCGTTGTATCTAAATAATGACTTTAAAAAATCAGTAGTCAGAGGATTAATATGTTATTTTGTGTTTTTAAGACTAAATGTTTACAGCTTTTAAATTCTTAGTGTGTTTTTGATGATTTTGTGATTGTATGTATTTAACTTTTAAATCCTGTATGTTTATTAAAATGGTTTTTAGGTTTCATTTTTTCAAATCTTTAATGTGTTTTTATGTTATTAAGTTGACTGTATACAACGTTTAAAATCCTAGTATGTCTTTTAATGTTTTTGTGATTGTGTGCATTCCCACTTTTAAATTATTTATGCGTTTGTAAAAAAAATTATGATTTAGTGTTTAGAATTTTTATATTCTCTCCATGTGTTTAATGATTTTATGACAACTGTATGCAACTTTTAATTTTCTAATACGTTTTTAAATATCTTTAAGATTCACTGATTCAGCTTTTGTTCTTTGAGTGTTTGTCGTTCATTTTTTGTCCGTAGTCTGTAACTGGAGTTTTCTCCGTAGTGTTCTTTTTTAAATAAATAAATAAAAAGTACTTCTGCCCGTAGGTGAATTTACTTGAAAATTTTATACAGGTTTATAATCGAGCTGTAAGGACTGAATGAAAAATTTCCATTGACAGACATACTGACATTGTGTCACACAATAATTTTTTCCAACTACTTGATGTCTAAAAAGTGACGATTTATTCAAATCGCAATACCGATTTTTTCTACCGTTACAATTTTTTATCTCTATCCATACTTCCCATCCACATATATACTTTTTATTCTTTGAAATCTCTCTCTCTTCTTACAAACATTCCATAATACGTTTTAAACGCAAAAAAAGGCAATATCAAAGATAAATTTCTAAAATTTCTAAACCAAAGAGGAATAATGACACTATTTTCAAAAATCTACGAAGGAATTTAAAAAAAAAACTTTCTTAAAAACTAGTAAGGAATAAAAAAAATACACTCTTACCAGTGGAATGAAAGTTTTTTTTTCAGTTGAAAAGATTAAAAGAAGAGATAAAAAAAAGATGATGAGCTTATTAGTGGGCACCATCCACCACCATCGATTTCTTCTTCCCTCTTCACTCAAATGAGGATCTGTAGATGTTGCTTTACCTTCAGCAGTGTATTTGCGCAGGAAAGCAACCATGAAGGAAGAAAAGCCAAATTCTTTGTTCATGTCTTGCGAGAGTTACGTTTGGGACTTCACTGGATTTTATAAAGCTGAGTAAAAAATTCCTTTCCTGTTTTAGCTTTGAATAATTGAATGGCCACATTTTATTTCTAGTTCAGAAAAAAATCTTTATTCTTTGAAGATTTAGAAAACAACTGAAAACTTTTTCACAATCTTATAAGGGACTATAATTTTGAAAATATTAATTTTTTTAATACATTGCTGATATGAACTGAAATAAAAATATAAAATACAAGAAGTGCACATCAATCTTGAATTTTTCCTACAGATTCAGAAGAATGCATTTTTCAAAGTAGTTCAATAAAAATTTTGATTCTATTATTGTTTTTTGAATTGTAGAATTATACAGATAGCATAGCATAAATTGGCTACCTATACAATGATTGTTAAATTTACATAAATACAATTTTACGTCTATCATCATTAAAATTTACATTATCGTTATTAAATTACAGGGGTATAAGTATAATATGAATAAGAAAAGAAATTCGATATTCCCTATCTAAATGAACGATTTCGCAAACAAGCTTTACGAAAATAAAGAAGTTCGTAGACAAAGTCGGTAAACTAAGACAAATCACTAAAGTCGTTTTTTTTTTCAAAACATTTTGTAACTTTCGAAGAACACAATGAGAAGCATTGTAATCGACAAAATATTTGACCTCGATATAGAAGAACATCAATGTTTATTCACCCTAAGTAGAAAAAAAAGTCGTGAATTACTTGTATAGTCGGCATACTGTTTAAAGTGACAAAATCAAAAGAAAAATGAGCTGAAGTATTCTTGTTCTTTTAAAATATTCTATCTGGCACAGAAAAAAATGTTCATAATAATATACTAAGTGCAAAACTATAGTTCTGAGATGTGGTTGTCACGAGCGACTCCTCTTCTTTTTAACGTCTCTAACTTTTCCACCAATTCGGAGCAGGCATCTTCAGCCAGCACTCTTTGACAATTATGCGAGAATTGGTGGAATAATAATTCAAAACCAAATTATGTGTCCATATAGACATTCGAACTATTTTGAATGAGTAATTTTTGTAAATAATTAACCTTTTTTGAATGTATGTGTTTTGAAAATTTTTCATCATTACCTTGTAAATAACTATTGATATGTTCTAGTTTGAGTGGCAACAGCTTTCAGACATGGCACAGGCTTGAAACAAAAAAAGCTGAACTTCATAAATAATGAATAATGCTAAACATAAATACCGAGAAGTAAAATAAATATGATTAATTGAACAATAAAATAAATAAATTTGTACAAAAAGTGCTTGAGATATAAAAAATATTGTAGAATTACTAATATAATAACTCGGATCTGTCTCACGGTAACGCTCTGACGTCACCAACAATAAAACTCGCGCCATAGCACTGCGAGACGTTAAACAGCATCATTTCAATGTTATAGAGCCCAAATTTTAGTTATTTTAAATTTAAAAGAGTAATTTTTGTTCTAATTTCAAATTTAATAGCTATAAAATAGTGAAATAAAATTTCCTATCGATTGATATAAAATTTTTCTCACTATGATTCATAGTTCCCGAGAAATTTTAAATTATATTAATTATATATTTCAAATTAATTTCCGTTTTTTAATTGAAAGTATTAAATTACCTGAGTGGTATATCATGCGCGTGATATAGTTTGGACGCCACGACGCACGATTTACTGTAATCGTGATGATATAATTTGATAATATTTTTTGGCAACGTTTGACAAGCAGAGAAGTGCTTTGTTTTGATTAGACATCTGAAGTACAAGGAAAATTGTGAAACAGCGAAAAATACTTCACACGGAATGTTGTTTACCAAGAGTTTTTTGAATAAAAAATATGTAAATAAAAAAAATATTTGCTGTCATAATACATATGCTTATTTTATTTATTTTCAATCAATGTTAAACATTTCTCTCCTATATATATCTATTTAAACACGTCAGATTTGACGGGAAATCTCTCGAATGAAGAGGCAATTTGCACCCGTCATACCATGTCGGGTGATTTTCTAGTTATTATAATAAACAGTAAAAATTATTTTACAGATTTCTAGCTCTTACAGTTGATTAACCGATGTTTAAATAGCAGTTTTCTATCACGAAATAATTAATTGCAATTGACTTGCAGAGTCCGTCAAAAGGTTTCTGTGCACTTAGCGACTTCAGCCTGAACGCCAACGATATTCTATAATGACAATTTTTTAATATAATTTCTTTTTACTTTTATAGAGGTTCCACTTTATTTCGTTATCCACCTTACATGACAAAATACCTCATATTTATCCTTCGCATTTTTTAAAAAGTTTATCCACTCATTTAAATTACGTTAATATTTTAGAGTATCTTTTCACATCTGTTGTTCTACCACAACTTTATTATCCTTTGACATTGATATGACTTTAACCAGTAGTTTGGCATAGTATAGTCAACTTCATGACTCTTGCTTCTTAAAAAACAAGAGCAAACCAAATTAACCGCTAGCTTTGTTTACCTACCTTTTAAGGGTGTCATATTTTGTTTGCCTTTCAGAAATATTCTGCGGATAATTTCTGATATGTCCTCTTAGAACACAGAATTCACTGAAATCATTCAAAAATGTAGGCAATTTTTTCTTAACTGTTATTTTCATCTTATTACCAATAAAATTCCACGAAACCTCGAATAAACGAAAATATTGTGCAGTTAATTTTTGACATGCCCTCGTAGAACACAGAATTCATTAAAAACATGAAAAAATTTCTTACATTTTTAAATAACTTTTATTTTCATGTTACTAAAATTCCACGAAATTTCCAATAAACGGAAATACTGCGCGGATAATTTTTGACATGCCCTCGTAGAATACGGAATTCATTAAAATCATTTAAAAATGCAGGCAATTTTTTCTTAACTTTTATTTTCTTATTACCCATAAAATTCCACAAAACCTCGAATAAACAAAATATGACACCGTTAAAACATGAAACCGATATGGATTTCTTTCACGATAGAATTGTATTTATTCCAGAAAAGATACGTAAGAGCGAGAGAGAAAGAGAAAAGAGCTCTATCAGCTCACAGATAAGCTAACCATAAATCAGAAATGCGGTCGGAAGACAGGTAATAAAAAAGTTCTTTCTATTATAGCCATGAAATAACTCATCGAAAAGAATTTCACATCGATCAAAGTTGGAAAACAATAGCTTTCGCGAAGCCTTATTGGTTCACGGCTTTCGAAGAAGGAAAAAGAAATATGTAGATTGTTCTAGCATTTTTTTTTCTGAAATTTTCAAATTGCAGAGAGTCTATCATCTAAAATGACTCTTCGGGGCGATTTTTATTTCCGTTCTTCTGTTGATTCGGAATTTTTCAAGATGCACTGAGAAGATTGCACGTCATTTTAGACATACGGCTTATGAAACTTTTTAGCAGAAAGATGCAGACGAGAAGTACGGGTTTTAAAAAAATTCTAGATAAGTTTTTGTTAATCCTACATCAGTTCGTAGATCAAAAACCTAAGTCTACGTAGTATTAAAATTTAAATTAAGCTATAGGAAAAGTTCTATGTATTAATGAAAAAAACATCGATTTTTATAGTTTTACCCATCTGAAACTTGTATTACTTGTATTTTAAAGTAAATTCCGTTTAATCTGGACATTCAGTGATCCGGACAAGGTCCGGTCCCATCTAGTCCGAATTAGCGGGACTCGATTGCAATGATATATTTTATTGCCCAGAAATCTATACTATTTGGAAACGAATTTTCAATGAAGAATATTTCATTAATGGTATCAATACCTTGATTAAAAAATCAAATAGTGGAATACCGATGCTCTAATATTTGCTGATGGCCCTTGGAATTCAATATATGACTGCGAAAGGCCAAGAATGTTCCACCATTAAATCCAAAACCACCTTAAAGTATCCGACTAGGTTAAAAAAGCGATTTTCGAAGAAAAATTCAAAAATATTTTTATGACCTAAAAATAAAGCCACAACTTTTAAAATTCTAAAACAGACTTTGTTTTTATTCTTATTCCTTGATATTTATTTGAACTAATGTGTTATTATATTTTTTAAATGAGTTTTCTAAAAATGAAAATTACACTAAAATTGGTCCACGAAAAACGTGACATCTCAAAAAAATTTATTAAAATTTGGTACACATGTGTCAAAAACCTTCGAGGGTATAATAGAATGTAGATTTTATGATAGCATTATTTAGTCATGATTTACAGTCACTTTCAGTTCGAAACATAGGATA